>JAKWJA010002489.1:3731419-3952220 GCA_027704765.1 Solanum habrochaites | reverse complement strand
GGGAGTTTTAGGATGTTATGTGAATAGACTACCGACAGTTTGAAACAAACGGAACTATTACGAACAAGTATCCTATTCCTCGCAATTTTGATGACTTATTGATCACATTACAAGGTGCTTGTGTTATTCTCAAGATTTGCGTGAAGATCAGGTTATCATCAATTGAAAATACGGGCAACGGATGTTGCCAAAGACTGCATTCTTCGAAACAAGAGGGTGACGGGACATTACGAAATTTGTTGGTGATGTCTTTTGGTCTTTAACGAACGCCCCTTGCTGCGTTCATGAGCCTTGATTGAACGGGATATATTTAAGGCCGTATTGGACCTCTTTGTGATCTATTTATTAGATGATATCTGGTATACTCCAAGAGTAAGAAGGAACATGAGGAGCATTTGAGAATATGGCTATTGGAAACGTTGAGGGAGAAAAAGCTTGATGCCAAGTTCTCTAAGTGTGAGTTTTGGCTAGATGCAAGGTTGCCTTCTTGGGGCACGTGGTTCTTGAAGATGTGGGAGGGATGGTAGTAGATCCTTCTAAGATGAGCAGTGGAAGAATGGGTACACCCACTAATGTTAGAGAATACGGAGGTTTTTGTTGGGTGGGTTAGCTAGCTACTACCGCGCTGTGTCAAAGGATTCTCTCTATTTGACTTCTCAATTGACGAAATTGACTAAGCAGAAGTTTCATTGTAGGTCAGATGAACAGGTGAGGAAGCTTTCAAGAAGCTTAAGACTTTGTTGACTACAGCACCTACTTCCTCACCTTGCCGGGTTAGGTAGGGTAGAGGGAAGGAAGAACTTCATTGTTTATTGTGATGCATCCTATGCGGGTTGGGTGCAGTGGCCCTCATGCAAAGAGAAGAACGTGATTGCTATGGCCTCAAGCAATTAAAAGTGCAATGAACGTCAACATCCAACTCATGACTTGGAATTGGCCCCGCGGTATAGGTTAGGGTAAGTGTTTGCACTTAAAAGCAATGGAGAAACTATTGATATGGTGGTAAGGTTGAGCGGTCTATACGGGAATCATCGTAGTTCTACAGTATGTTTCACTCAGAGAGATTTGAATTTGCGACAGAGGAGATGGATGAACTAATTATGAAGGACTACGACATCACTATTTTGTATCATCCGGGCGAAGGAAAATGTGAGTCTATCCCACCTTTTCTATTTTAGCATTGTAGAGGAATTGCTTTAGCAGAATAGAAAGGCGGGAAACGCAGGGGACAGTCTAGTCACTTGCAAGCTCTAGACGCCCATTAGTAGAGAAGTTCAGATTCTGGCTAAACGAACCTATGAGATTAGAGTAAATGAAGAAGGGAGGATTTTTAGTGTGTGGAGGGGCAAAGATCTTCCTCCTTGCATAAGATCACGGGGAAAACAGTTGATGACGAGAAGAAAATAAGCCGATTACTCCGAGATAAAGTATTGCGGCTTTGGGGAGGACTAAAGAAGCCACATCGGAGGAAGGTGTGTGGAGGATTAAGGGGAAGGGTATGTGTACCCCGAATTGATCGATTGGATCAACACTATTCTGGCAGAAGATCATAGTGTCAAGGTATTCTATACATCCGGGTGCAACCAAGAGTATCGCGACCTAAAACAACAACTTTTTGGTGGAGTAGAAGAAGCGCAATGATGTTGACTTTATTGCCAAGTGTCCCAAACTGCAACAAGGGAAATTTTTATTGAATCACAAAGGCAGGGAGGACTCACTTCAAAGAATGCCCATTCCGGAGTGGAGTGGGATGAGAATTGCAATGGGACTTTGTGGTTGGTTCTTCCAAAGACATTGGGGCAAGTTCGACTCCATTGGGGTGATTGTGGACAGATTAACTAAGTCTGCTCATTTCATTCCGGTTTTAAGGTGAACTACAATGCAGAGGAAGTTAGGCAAAAATTTACATCTACGAATTGTTCGATTGCATGGAGTTCCACTGTCCATCGATCAGAAAGATCCGGTACGCAGTTTACTTATAAGTTTTGGAAAAACATTGCAGCAGAATTGGGTAATAGGTTGGGACCTTAGTCCGCGTTCCATCCTCAGACCGATGGACAGTCTGGCGAATATATTCAAGGGTTGGAGGATTATGCTCTCGCGGCATGGTTGATAGAGTGTGGTGGCCATTGGGATAGCTTCTTTACCTTTGGGCAGAGTTGCGTAACAATAATAGATATCACTCCAGTATTTGTATGGCTCCATTTGAAGCAGTGTATGGGAGGAGGTGTAGATCTCCCATTGGTTGGTGTGATGCATTCGAGGTTAGACCTTGGGGCACCGATCTCTTGAGGGGATGCGTTAGAGAAAAGGTGAAGGGATTTTCAAGAAAAGCTTCTAGCGGCGCCAAAGTAGGACAAAAGGGAAGTATGCAGACCGGGTAAGGTTAGGGTGACTTGGATGTCATGGAAGGTGAACAAGCTCTTGTTGAAGGTTTCACCCATGAAAGGGGTGATTGCGGTTTTGGCAAAAGAGGGTAAGCTAAGTCCAAGGGTAATTGGCCATTTGAGGGTACTAAAGCGAATAGGGGAGGTGTGGTGGCTTATGATTAGCCTTTGCCCCCCCAGGGCTGACTGAGTGCATCCGGATTTCATGTGTCCATGTTGAAAAGAACCATGGAGATGGGAATTGGGGGAAACTACATACGTTGGGACTCAGAGTGTTGTTGGATGAGGAACTTGGCTTATGAAGAGGGAACCAGGTTGCTATATTAGATAGAGATCGTTTAGTTCGCCAGTGAGATCGAGAGGATGATTGCATCAATCAAATCCAATGGGAAGAATCGACCGGTTGATTGAAGAGCTTACTTGGGAGAGAGGAAGGAGGCGGATATACAAGAAAAATACCCACATCTGTTTACAGATTCAAGGTACTCCTTTTCGCCATCATTGTTTTCCTTCTTTTGATCGTTAGGGGAAGATACGATGGGTAAAATTGTATCTATTTGTAACGACCTGTTTAGTCGTTTTGAGCCACAACAGATTTTATTTTGGCAAACTGGGCACAGAAGGTGACGGATGCGGCCCACGATGGACCGTCACAGGGCACGACGGGACCCCGTGGGGTTAGGTGTCTTTTCAAAACACTTAGAAATCTGATGAAAATTGCGGTACTTGAGAACGACTCTCTAAACGTCGGGACGGAGGTGGCAGGACGGGACCGTCGCAGGAAGCGACGGCCGTAACAGGCAATCCACGAAGATTGACTCTCGTTGCACGCGACGGACAGAAGCAGGAAGGACCCGTCGCAGGGCGCGGAAGGGCCCGTCAAGGGATCGCAGAGTAGTCCAGTTCGGGTCGGTTTCCTTTACACGTTTTTACGGGACGTTTTTACTATTCCTGCTTTTAATTATAAACGTAGAGGTTAATGTTCAATAAATTCTAGTTACTTGGGGGTTTTTAAAAGAAGGTAACCTTAAGTTAAATTAGTGGGTTATTATGCATCTTTTATTCTTAATTATATATAATTAGGGTAAATACAAGAAAGAGGGTTTGAATAAAGAAAAAATAGAAAGAACAAAAAAGCAGAGAGAGAGCCGAAGAGGATAGACAAGGATTTTGAGAAGATAGCTTGTTGTTGATTCAATTCTTCGGTGGGAGGTAGGTTATTGGTTTATGTACGAGATTCGTAGTTGCACTCTTTAATAGTGAATAATGTGTTGATAATATGGTTCTGTAAAACCCTGCTATGTGCTTAAGTGTATGCTGGCATGGATTTATTGATTATAAAAATGTGTGATGAATTAAACAAAAGCATGATGAAGTTATTGAATCCCAAATCTTGCAAATGAACCCTAATTCCTTGATATATTATATAATGAGAATGATGATGCCTTAGTCTTGAAAGAACGCTTGATAAATTATATAATGAGAATGTGATGCCTTAGTGTAAAGAAGGCTTGATGAATTAGGGGATCGGGTTGCCACGTTCCGGTCCAGGATAGAATATGAGGATCGGGGAAGTGTCACGTTCCGAACCAGGATAGAATTCTTGATCGGGTGCCAAGTTTCCGGTACCCAGGATGAGATGAGGACGGGAGTGTCACGTTCCGACCACAAGGATAGAATTATGGCGGGTGGCCAAGTTACAACGTGGTCCAGGGAAAAAATAGAATATGAGGATCTTGAGTGTCACGTTCCGACACCAGGATAGGAATTAGGGATTTCTGGGTGCCACGTTCCGGACCAGGATAGAATATGAGGATCGGAGTGTCACGTTTCCGACAACCAGGATAGAATAGAGGATGGGTGCCAGTCCGGTACCAGGATAGAATATGAGGATGCGGAGTGCCACGTTCCAGGCCACCAGGATAGAAATAGAGGACTCGGGAGTGTCACCGTTACCGCCACAAGAGGAAGAAAGATAATGGAATCTTGAAAGATACGGAAATATACTCAATCAACGAACTTAATTTCCCAAAAGGGGGGGGGGGGAAAAAAAAAGTATGGTATTGAGGCTGGAGTCCTCATGTGCCGAACTCGGTGGTAGTATTGATGAATTCATGTTGTTATTGCGACCATGTTGAGTTATTGTAGTTGATTTACATTATTATTTGTATTATACTGTCTATTTATGAGTTGGCCGATGATATTCTATCAGTACGTGTGGTTGTACGACCCCCCTATACTGTCATGTTTTCTCTTTGTTATGGTGTAATGCGCAAACGTTCTGTCAACTTCAACTCAAAGCAGATCTAGCCAGGTATGTCACTTCCTCGGAAAATTCAGGGTGAGCTAATGCGTCTACGATTGGACTGGGGTATCCTTCTTCAAGTCTTGGGATGCCTTGAAAATTCCGGGCATGGACTAGCTTTAGCTTTTTAGTTATGTTTGTTCTTAGAACCTTTCCTAGTTAAGTAATTTGAGATAGATTTGCTTGTGATGATGACTTCCAGATTTTGGGGATAATAATAACTAGTATTGCACATTGTTTTTATTAATGAGGTTTAAGTATTCCGCATATTTTTCTGTTGATATATCTTGAACTGTTAAGGTTTAGAGGGTTGGTCGATCACATAGAAGGGTAATGTGGGTTTCCAGTCGCGTCCCTGGTTTTGGGTCGTGACAGTTACAAGACAAGACTACGACACCTTCTTCAACTATCACGGACCACCAACAGGAGTAGAACTCGAATAGGATGTCAAGCACTTACAACTGAAATAAGCCGGTAGCAAAATGAGGAAGATACATTAATGAAAATGTGGATCCAGGATCAAATATACAAGAAGACATGCAATCACAAACCAACAGATTACCTGTGATAACAACATCGAGTCTCTGCTTCCGACCCGCCCAGGAGAAAGCGTTAACAATGGGCCCCTTATCAACCTGTATGCCCGTTTGCCTCTTACCTGTTGGCTTTGAAGAAGTTCCCATTTGCCAATCACCCAGCCGTTTTTTGGTGACCACCATTACCTCGGCCAAAGTCCTCCATAATGGCGGCCTCTCTCATTGGACCACCTTCTACCTCTAACTATTGGGGGTCTGTAAACTTTTTTTGGGACAAAAACCTTACCTAATATGGTACGATATATCAACATCCATACACACTCTCTAGATTCAAGCATAGGTCTCTGTGGTGATAAACGAACGAAGTCTGGGGAATAACCCTCCAGGACTCAGAGAAAATGTTGACCGGTCTGCGGTGGACCCACAGCTACAGCCGACGTGAAAGACTGAATAGGTCAGGGCTGGATAAACCTCCTGAACTCTGCCCTCTGGAAGTAAGAACCACTAAACTAACTTCCCCTACGAAACTTCTTAGTTGTTGATGCCATGGTGAAGTCATCTGGCTTAACTCCCTCCACCTCGACACAAAAGTCTACCAATTCCTGAAGGATTTCGCAGTCTAGTATTCCAGTCATACCAGTACAGAAAGTTTGTATAGTAAGTAGAGTTAAGTAAGTAAGCAGCTACCTGTTAAGGCCGAAATCCGCCACTTCAGGACCTTCAACCTCTTTATAAAAATGGACAAATCGCTCTTGTGGCTGAAGCAAAGCGGCCTACAAGGGGGGCAGAAGTGGGGATAGCATGCAAGAAAATTAGCCATAATACGCACTGCTCTACGTAGTGACCGTCATCCGGCCTTGCTCTAGGCTCAGGAAACTCATCTTCTTCCTCCCTATCCCTCAAAGTCCAGGGTATATACTTCTCCATTAAATAAGATAGAGAATGACGACCCAGGCATAGGTGGTGCCGTGTGCTGTTGACATCCAACATATGACCGCCACCCCATTTTGGCGTTTCTTTGAAACTGATAGGTTACAACTTGCAAAACCGAAATCGTTCTTCCAACTATGCCATTTTATGTAGTAACTCCTTGACAGTCAACCAGAAAAATCGTTTAGGCATCCTCAGATTCAGCACTCTTGAACGGACTGGAGGTTTCAATTTCAAAGAAACTTACTGAAAAGTTCGTGCTGATCACTTGTCATATAGCCCTGTAGTCAATGGGAAGGAAACGTGCTTATTTCCAATGATAGCGCATCACAGCCGGGGCCGAGCCACAACAGCTTGCCTGTTGGAATTTCGGAACCTGACGGTGCTGTGTGCAGAAAACATGGCAGGTGTCTGGCCTTGATCAGATAAACCCTAAGTAAGCAAGAGAAACACTACGTAATGACAGAATTCTCAGTCCGATCTACATTAACTCTCCGGGTACTCCTAATTTGTGTGGGAAATCAAACAATTCTATCTACAGGATGTAAATATCTACACTACTAACATAATCATCTCTGGGGTAGGTTGGGGTGGTAATTTCCTCATTCTGCACTTGCTCATTTTCCCCTTCCTCACCCTCTCTTTTTCTTCCTCAGGCGGTGGAGAGTCAACGCAACCTAGTACTAGCACTGGGCCATGGTGTTTGTTGTCCCTTCCTCTAGCGGACGTCCTCCCGCCGAACCTCTACAACGCCTCTTGCCACTAATCCTCTTCGGCTACAGCCCCAGTGGCTGGCTCAGGACGCATCTTGTCTTGCGGTTTGTTGGTGTTGGCGCAAAGTTGTTGCTCTAGTCAACCATTGACAAAAGAGTGAGTGAAGATGGTCAGATAACAATTGTATCCCCTAGATACCAATTGGATCAAAGTAATAGCATGAAAGAAAGAAAGAATGAATTTTCCAAAAGTCACCTCTATTAGCTCTCAAAGAAAAGTAAAGGTCCCCCTACCGTTCCTTAAAGACTCTACTAGAATCGTTCTTTGTGATGAGGGGGGGGCACCAACGAAACTAATGACTCTGATACACAGTTTGTTCACGGACCCACAAATGGTCGCGAGTGGCACCCAACACATTAATCTCCTATATGAGCGAACAACCAATCTAATCAAAACATTTCAACCATAATAAACAGACAATTTAATGCGGAAAGGACTTAAAACTCATAACGAAATCAATTAATAACTTCTTAAAAATTTAAACTCATCATCCCAAAATATGGAAGTAAGTAATCACCAAAGAACATATATTCTCAATTACTAAAATTTAGAATATTCTAGGACGCTGAAAATAAAACAAAACAGGCTAGTCCATGCCGGAACTTCAACGGCATCAAAGGACAATAAGAAGAGATCCAGTCCACGCTCGAAGCGTTTAGATCACCCTGAGATCTGACGGATGAAGACTAGCTAGAGTTGCGGTTGGTTGAAGACGATGGCACGTTTGCTGCACCACAATTAAACAAAGGAAAAACAAATACTAGTAGGGGTCATTACAGGGTACAAGTACTGAGTAGGTATCATCGGCCAAATGCAAAATAGAAAACAATATAGATCGCAGATTAATAACATTTAAAAAACCAACCAAATGCTTAACAGGTGATAGCAAACACAAGATAAGAATTAATTTACAACAACACCAAACGCATCTTTGAGGGACTCAAGCCTCCACACCATCCCTTTTGGGAACAGGTTCTTTAGATTGAGTATTTAAACATTGCCTTTCAAGATTTCATTCTCTTACTATCTGGTGTCGGAAAGTGACACCAGACCATTACTTCCTGGTGTCGGAAAAGTGGGACACCCGATCCACTATACTACGTGTCGGTTCATTGACCACCAGATCCACTAAATCATGGTGTCGGAACGTGACACACGATCCACTACGAATGGTGTCGGAACGTGCACACCCGATCCACTACTATTCTGGTGTCGGAAGTGACAACCCGATCCCCTAATACTACGTGTCGGTCGTGACCACGACCATTAAAACCTCATTCTTTAAGTCATGCAAGTCTTTCTTTATCCCAAGAAACATCATTCATTAACAAGAGGTTTCAAGGTTTTAGATTCAACAGGCCCATCATGGCTTAATTCATACAATTATATTAATCACATTGCATGCACAAATTAAGCATTGATAAGAGACTTTTAATTACTACCCCCAACACATATCAATTCGGCTATTAAGAGTGTTACTAGGAATAGAATAAATCAAACCTACCTCACTGAAGAATCTCGTGATCAAGCAGCTATTCCTCAAGTTTTTGCTTTCCTCTTAGTTCTTCTTTCTCTCGCTCGTTTCTCCCTCTCTATTTGTTCTTTCTATTTTTCTTTTCAAAACTCTTTTCCTTACACCTAATAATCATATAATTAAGTATAAAAGATGGTAAAGAACCCATTATTTATTCCAAGGTTGTCTCCTGGTAAACCCCAAGTAAGTGAAATTATTAATATTAAACACTAAACTTTATAAATTATAAGCAGGAAATAATCCAAAACGCCCTGAAAAAACATTTTAACAGAACATCCGACCCAGTCAGGTAACGCAGCCGTGTGTGCGGTCAGGTCGTGCCTGCGACGGTCCGTCCTGCTGCTGCTCACAAAACCAGAGACTAAATTCACTAAAGAGGCCCTTTGCGAGGTTCGTTGTGACCAGACGTTCCGTTCCCTGTTCATTCCGTCGTGACGTTCAGGGAGAGTACGAATCTAGTACCCAATTTTCCAAAAGGGGTCTAAGTGTTTTGGAACGAGGACCCCCTCGGACCGTCAGTCGTGATATGAACGGTCCGTCGTGGAATCGTCGATCAGATAGTTATACCAGCATAAACTCTACTACTCAATACGACTAAACAGGTGTTACACCAACCAAATAGAAACTATATATATAAATAAATAGTATATATAGTTTCCAATCAATAAGTGAGGAATAATCGCCGATTAAACTGTAGAATCCAGTGACAAGGGGACATCATTAATTAGCAAATCCTATATAGCCTAATCTTTCTATTGTAGGTCAGATTTATTGAATCTTTGGATTATTGATTACTCGAAGTCAATTGAAAAATAGTTGACAATTATTTGTATATCTGAGTATTTTCGTAAGATTTTTGGTTAATTTGAAAAATATATCCATTTATGAGGAGTAGGGTTTCGTCGTTCTGGTACATACTATAATAGTTAAGTCGATATGTTAATTTTGAATTTAGAGATTTAGGTTGATTGTAGTTTGTGTAGGGATCATATGTTTATCAGTTAAAGTGGGTTGTTTGTATTTATTTTGGTTTATTTGATTCCATATTTTGGTTTGTGTTTTTCTGTTTATTGTCTTGGTTTGTTTTGTTCATCTTGTGTCTTTCTGTTCCGCACATAGCTCCCGCTTTCGTGTTTGTTTTATCAGATACCTTGACGGCTGATGCCTCCCTCCCCGCTGCGTATTCCTTCTCTCCCGTTTTCTGCCCCCCCTTTTTTGCTTCTCTTTTTTTGCCATTTTCTTCTTAATATTGACAATTTATTACACTTGGATGGTGTGCTGAAAAAAATTTATGAGCATATTGATATTGTGTGGGAGAGCATTACGTATAGTTTCACCATTTTTAAAAGGTTAGCATTTAGGACCTTAAATAATGTTGTAAAGAAAATTTATTCATATTCGATGCTTATATCATATCAATTAAGGATAAAGATAATACCTTACTAGACTATGCAAAATATATTAAGGATCAAAATAAGTTATCCCCCGTTTATTAGGGACCATGTTGATAATTTTCTTAGAGAAAAGACTTTAAATTTTAAGTTTAAAAACATTAAGGACCATTTTGATTATTTTTCAAAGAAAAGACTGCGTATTCAATCAATACACAAATAAATATATACTCATTCTATTAACTGTCTATATATATATATGTGACTTTCACAAGTGTATGTAAGTCCGCCCCTGATTAAAGTCATAATATTTGATAAGGTGAAAACACATCCACTAATTATTATATCGTCTAATTATAAAATACTTCAAATTAAGTTACTTGCGCAAAAATATCTAAAGAAAAAGACAAATAATTTGAATGCTATTAACTTTAAATTATTATTTTTAAATAAAAAAAAGTTTGTTTAGTGGATGTGGAATTGTGGATCTACTTTAGTACGAAGGAAAAGTCAGGTCACAATTGCATTTATATCTAATTATTATATTTTTTGTGATATTATATTGGGAATCAACAGCTTAATTAATTTATCAAATTATTATTACATGATTGGTGAAGATATTTCTGTCATGACGAAATGCTGTGTGATTGAAGTATGACATATTATTATAATAATTATAATAATATTATTAACGTTCCCTATAAGTAATTAATAAGTTGTTTAACGTTGTGGTAACACAAGACAAAAATATATAATAGAAAGAAAGCAAAACCATAATAACATAAAAACTTTTAACTTTACCAATAAATTACCAACTACCTACCACTAATATTATTAAACATTTAAAAACATTTTTACCATCATTAAGAGGTCACAACCCTTCGTTAACGTGAAAAAAATTAAGGCATAATATATAAATATAATTTTAACTTAATTTTTAATTATTATACATTTTTCATTTTTATAGGGCTATATGAATTCGAATCATAGACCTTTTTGGTAAAACATATCTAATTTATTATTATTTATATATATGTCTTTAAATTTTTAATGGGAAAATAGATAAGTATCCCCTTAACATATGACTGAAATTCCAGAGACACACTTATACTATATTAAGGTCCTATTACCCCCTGAACTTACTTTATAAGTAATTTTCTATCTCTTTTCTGCCTACGTGACTCTAGCTTGAAAGAAAGAGTCAATCAGCATTGGGCCCACAAGATAGTGCCACGTAGTCCGAAAAGGGGTATAAAATTATTAATAAAATAAGTTCAGGGGGTAATAGGACCTTAGTATAGTATAAGTGTGTATCTGAGATTTCGAACATAGGTTGAGGGGATACTTATGAATTATTCCTTTTTTAATATACATAAGTAAACACTTAAATTTATATAAAAATAAATAAATAAATACATATATTCTAAATAATGTCATATATTGGACCCAATTTGTGTTGCCCTTACGTGTTTAGAGGTGTATATGTTATGATATATATGGATTATTTTGTCATTTCATTCAAATTTAAATATTTATTTGTATATATTCATAACTAAAGAACATAAATATAAAAGTAAAGTGATTTCACTTATTAATTTGGGGGTGTATGAGTGTATTAAGTGGACTCACCTGTGAAATTCACACTTTTAGCATTTTTGTTTAATTTCTTTTTGACATTACTTATAGCCCTATTTTATTATTTTGAGCTTTTTTTTTTCCATTCAAAATTTAAGCCCAAACTTCATAATAAATAATTGACATTTCTTTATTATTTGAACAAATAATAACAATAATAATATATCTATGTTAAAGTTAGAGATGTCCTCATCACTTTCAATTTCTTGTCAAACTCAGTGTTTCCTATATGTAATCTTAAACTATAGAAAAGCCACCAAATGTACAAGCATGATGTATAAACATGCCCCAAATAACAATATTCTAAAAACAAATTTCTTTTATTATTTTGCACTAGTTATCCTCTTCTCTTAGCTACTCATACACCATAGTACCATTCGATATGCTATTATTTATGTATTTAAATTATTGAAAACGTGATTTTAGATAGGAAGGTGTGAAGAACACATATTAGGATAAAAAATTAGTAGGTATTGCTGACCGTAGCGTTATCTTGCTTAGGATGATTGATATTTGTCATTATACTAGTTGTACAATTATATAGTTCTTATTGATGATATTCATCATTACTTAAAGTCAGTTTGAACTTGCTTAAAAGTTAGTCAAATCAAATATTTGATAAAGTGAAAATAACTTAAGATAAGTTTAGAATGATTTTAAAAAATTAGAAATAAAAAAACTAGGTCTCACTCTACTTTTTTTTTTGGATTTAAAGTCATTTAAGTTTAATTTTTTATTTTTTAATTTAAGACTACTTTTCCTAGGAAAACAGCATTATATTATTGGTTTTAATAGTACTTTATACTATATATTGTTTATTGTATTTCGATTATTGCACTGTTTTACTATTGTTGTTGCTTCCTTCTGGTAGATTTTGTATTGTTTCATTGTGACTTGCAATGTTTTCTTCTTTTTATTTGAAATCATGCATATGAATCGAGGATCCTTAGAGAACAATCTATGTACCTCTATCTACAAGTTAATAGTAATATCTTTCACTTATAAAATTTCACTGAGTGTGTTATTGTTATCATCGTCTTAATAAGTGTTGGATTTTTCGACAAAATAAAAAGAAAGAAATGACATATGTAGTAATTTTAGGTAGTAAGTCGTTTGGTTGGGAACAAGTTATCCCCAGCTTAATTCCTCTGGGATAATTTAGCTCATCATTTATGTAGGATAACTTATCCATTCACTAGATATAAATGTGGTGATAAATTATTCCAAACCTAAATCTTAAATTATTCCTTCGTATTCTTAAACAGGGATGGAACCATACGTTCCGGCCTTTGGGAGCAGTACCAACAGACCCTATGGGTCTTTGTTTTGAGTCGTGGCCCCACTCGGAACTCAGCCTCTACGAAGAAGGCACCATACCCCTTAACCCACATTGGACTTCTACCGAGGCGGGGTCCGGCGCCTGGCCTGCGTGCTTCCTTCGCGGCTCTAGCAGTTCCCGGTCGCACGTCCGTCTTTGCTCTTGCTTCGGGTGCCATGCCATATTTTTTGCGGGGGAGCGCGCTTTTGGCGCCTCCCGTGAAATACTTGAGGGGGCCAGTGGGCAACAATGTGTTACTTTGGCGTTTCTTATCCGAGACTTCTTTCCTACACAAGCTCTGGATTCCCGCAGTGTACGGCTCGTGCTCAGTACACGGGCTCTCTCCGTCCCTCCGGAAGACATGACGGTCGAACGACAGTGGGCATACGCAGCCGTACACCACCCCAGGCCCTTCCCCTGGTGCGCGCGCGGCAACCCCCCCGTCGGAATCGCGGTCGTCAGGCGGTGCGACCGCGTCATCGGAGGTATGCCCACTTACGGGAAAAACGCCTCCCCGAAGAGTTCTGTCCTGGCGTTGGGCACAGTCTATAGTGTTATAGTTCCCCCGGTTATTCCCCCGCGGCCCCGCGACCTCTGGTCAACGATGCTGAGCCCCTCCCTCCGCCCCCGCGCTGGTCTCCTCCCCATTTCGATCTGGTCTCGGTCCCCGCCGGTGGCTTTGCGGGGGTATTCTTCCTTCGGAGGTAGAGTGGAATTAGGATGGCTCCTCGCTCCGACTCCGCCGTCTGCTACATGGCCCTGCGGGGTAGGACCTGAGCTTCTTGGCCCCCCCCCGTCCGACTGGAGCGTTACGAATTTAGATTGCGATCTCCCGCTCAGCTCTCTTTACACGAATCTCGTTTTGGACACCTGCCCGCACCCGTCCCAGTTATCCCACACGGTCAACCAGCGCACCTGGGGTTCTCCGGGTTGATCCCTCTGGAAATCATAGGGCCCCGGGTCGGCCTCTCGGCTCCTGCCGCCCCGTTCTAGTGCCGCTCGTTCATTGGGGGTTTCGCTAAAAGGGGGGATGGGACAAAAGTCGGGGAGTTAGAGTTGGGGGGGCCATCTTCACCTTTACTACGTCACGGACCTTCCTTGTGTGGATTTGCTTCTCGGTGTCGCGGACCCTCTTGCGCGCTACTTCTTTTTCCGCTCTGGAAATGCTATGGCGAGACGCCCGCTACTTAGGCATTTCTCTCTATCCCCCGCGGGAGTGCTTCGATGGAGACCAACCCGACGTCTATGGACTCCCGGCATCTACCCCCTACTCATCGTGGACACACCCATTCCAGGGTCCCCTGGAAATTCTCTGCGTTTCACCTGTTACAAGTGCACGGGAACTTGATCCCCGGTTTGTCTGGTAGAGAACTGGCCACCGGATCGCGAAGCCGCTGCTTCTGCGAAGCCGACCATTGGATCGCCCTCTCACCCAGCCGTTCTTCGTTCTTTTGCCCCGAGCACGTCCGGCTCACCCGATTAGACCCTACGGTGCCAACATCCGCCCCCGGTGCTTTTGATTTTTTAGGTGCAGGAGAAAGGGCTGGATCCTCTCCTTTTCCCGGCAATCTGTCTTCTGGATCCACGTGACGGAAACCAGTGGCACAACCAACCGCTCTATTACGCGCGCGTTCTGCGGAACGTGTTGGCGCCATCAGGGGGCCTTGGAATAGTAAACTTGACCCACGTCCGCGGGACGCCCGACGCGTCCTCACCCCCTGTCTTTCATGGCGACGCCTAACGGGTCTGTGACCAACTTGACTTCGGTTATCTGATCCTGGCCCCGTTTTTTTTTTTTTTTTTTTTTTTTTTTTTCTTTTGTAAAGTGGGATTCAATGATTTGTTAAACAGTCCGCGCCCCGAGGAGTTCTCCCTTTCGAAGCAACACCTGCATTCGGGAACCGGTGGCGAACGCTTTTTCAGTGTGGTACGTATGGGGGGTGATAACTACAGCAGGTTTCGTAGGTAATAAGGTTATTGTTGCAGAGGAATTTTCCGTGTAAGCTGGAAGAGGGGGGCCGGCTAAAGGTTAAAAATTTAGTTCTGAAATGTAGATTGGTGCTGTTTCAGTGGTGAGCCGGGCTCGGGGGGTCCAGCCGGCGTGGGTAAAACGCCAAGGCCGTGCGTGGTTTTGGGCAGGCAAGGGTTGGGTAATGTGGGTGGGAAGTGGTAATAGGAGGTGTGGCGTGTAAACGCCCCTTCCCTTCCCCCCCCACTCCCTCCCAGAGGAGTGGGTAAAAGGGATGTCGTGGGGTTGATGGTTGGGTCAGTTGGTCAGAGCTGGGCTCGTAAAAATTTTATTCCAAAAATTATTTATTTTTATTCTAATACCGAAACGACTAATAATTTGCGTAATTTAAAGCCAGCCACTGACTAGTAAAACTAATAGTGGCTGATAAATATCAATTAATTTTCTAAATAAGCAGGTTACGTATTGAAATACAAAAGTTTGATATTGATGAGATGTTAAACCTACTTATTTCATCGACTCAATTTATTTTAATTCGTTTAACTCAGTTAATTTTTAAATTGAATTAATATAAAATTCAAAAATTGAATCATGAATTTTTTTTATTCATATATTTTTTTAAAAAAAATTACATTTTTATTTGATTTGTCATAATATAATATTTTTTTTAATATTAAAACTCAAATAAATAATAAGAAAACAAACATAAAAAGTAAAATTTAAAAAGAATGAAACAGAGTCATTTATCTTTATTCTTTATATATTTTTCTTTCTAGCAGAAAAAGTATAATTATTTTTCGAATAATATAACATCTGGATTAGAAAGAATATTATTGTACTTGATTTAGTAATGAAACTAGGGGGTGTGGGCAAAAAATCGAACGACCAAAAACCGAAACGATAAATGTATTGGGTTATTTTATGGGTTATTGGGTTATTGGGTTTGTAATGGGTTTAGAAAAAAAAATAATATTGGGGTATTGGGTCGGTTTTGGTTTTTCCCATATTGGGTTATGGGTAAATCGTACCCAATAAGGGACGATGTTATTTACTACTTTACCTTTCCTCAATATTAAATATAACATAATTTAAATACATAAAATTATATTCAATATTAGCTTTTCAGGGTATGTGATTTTTTGGTTAGGAAATGGTGAGAATTGTTGATTATCTGGTGGATCAAGCAATGTTAAGATGGTCTCATTGAAATATGTATTTTAGTTTTAATCTCGTTCGTAATTGTAGGCGATCGCTTTTGCAAGTTTGTGACTGTTAGTAATTTGATCAACATTTCAAAGTTTTTCTATTATGTTTTGGCGGTGGTTAAGTTGGTTAACATGTAATTATAAACATTACGTAGTATATGTATATTTGACGACATTTTATTATGGTTTTTAACCGAAACCGAAACCGATAACATCAAAAACCGGATTAAACCGATTATTAAAAAATTCTTATTGGTTTGTTATTAGGTTACCATTATTTTTTTAAAAACGATTAAAAAACCGATATATAAACCGAATCGATTATATGTAAAACCGGAACGAAACCGACCGATGCCACCAACCCCTAATCTAAACCAAAATCGTTGACTAGGGTACAGGTCTCAATAAAGTAGAATAGGGAATTTTATGTGCTTCGATTCCATTTTATTTATCGTGATTTATTTTACATATATATTTTTAAAAAACTATTAATTAGTGGATAATTTAATTTTTCAAAGCGCGACCACATATATCAATTTTAAAATTTTACTTGCTATGTTAAAGTAATTTTTCTTTTACTATTCAATCAAATTTTAACAGAAGTATTCCATACCATATCTGTTAGGTTGTGGAGCCTGATTAATATTTGATGTACTATTTTATATTAATGTTCACGCGGTTCAAATTTTAGGTTGTACTATTTATTCTCTGTAATAAAAAATAATCTGAATTATTAATATATATACCCACCGCCGTGGAAGTTTACTCACAGGGTGTTATCACGAAATATTGATTTCTCTCTTTCTCTCTCTAGATCTCTTTCTCTTGAAAGTTCTCGTGTTCTTCATTCATCAAGTATGTGTGTGGATTTGATCCTAACAATATCTATATAGATGCATAAACAGACGAAAAATTATTTTATTTAAAAATAATCAATTAATACATATTCTTGCTCTATTAAATCACTTAATTATGTATAGTAAGTGAATATTATAATTTAGTATAAACATTAAATGTGAATAACTATTTTATTTATTGCAATATAGATTCAGACATGCAATTCCAACCATTCAATGAAATTAGTCTTAATTCTATTGCTTCATTAATTTATCCGAATTATAGTAATATCTTATAATTTAAAAAATGGAAAAAATGATAAGATCACATATTTTTAACGTAAAATTATTATTTATCCCTTATAAATTTATAATTACAAAAATCCCTTAAAATGATATAATAATATAAGCGTTGATATATTAATTTGATTCACCAAATATATTTATCGTTAAATTCCTTGTACCTACCGATAAAAGTTTGAACGGGAGTGATAAATATAGCTTTATTTTTAATTTAAGATTTTAGAGTCTTTTTAGTATAAAGTTACCTTTGTTAAAAGCGTTCACTTCTCAACATGAAATTTTTTATATAAATTTAAATTTAATCGAATTTCAAATACGAAATACGTTCCTTCTACCTAATTTCTTTTAACTCTTAAGCTACGAATGTAGTGACATAATTATGGGCTCGCCATGAAGCTCACAAGTCACTCTCGTTAGAGTTTCGTTTACAGTTCTAACATAATTTAATTTAATTCTATATTAATATTAAATTTTTAGTTGATACGATAAAAATACTTACAAATAATAATAAATATGTTTATATAAGTTTAAAATATTACGTAAGTAATTTTAAAAAATAATTCAAATTTACTCATGAAAAACAAACACACAATCAATAAGGCATTTTTTTTAATGTTCCATTCAATATTCAATACTGATATAATAAAATATCGATTAAATTTGAATAGCACGCTATAAAATTCATTTATATTGATAATCCCAATATAATTTCCTCATTCTCAAGATTCGAACCTAAAATTTATAATAAAGATAAAATAATTCGATCGCGACACCGTAATCTATATCGGTGTAAAGAGTATTTATTAATTTAGTGCAGCTGCCAAGCACAAATAAATAATTTAAAATTGACACATTACCTACTATCACTTATTAAGCTGCCGAAAAATTAAAGTAATAAAAATAAAATTTGCCGTTAAGATGACAGTTATACTGACCGGCAATCACCCAGATTTATTGCACTAGTCCAAACTTTTCTCTTTATATATGACTGGTATAGTCGGTTATAGGTAAATAAAAAGAATTATGTCAGATAAGTAAATATATTAGTTAATTAATATTTTTAATTATATTTATGTGTGTCTGAATTCACTTTTCTTTGCTCTTTGCCCTCTTTCACTCACATCTCTCGGCCTTTTCAGTTATACAGATAAGTAAATATTAATTAGTTAATATTTAGTTATATTTGTGTTTCTCTCCGCTTTTTGCCCTCTCTCATTCATATCTCTCTTTCTTCTCTAATTCAACAGCTAAGTATGATAAATATATATTGTACACCTCGATTTTATATGTTGTCGCGGGGGCTCAAATCTTTGATGAAGAGCACTCGCGCTCGTAGAATCCAACTTCATAACCACAACAACCATGGAAGACTTTGTTTAATGGGTTTTGAAGCAAACACTATATAAACGTTTAGTATTTTTCTGTCGGAGGTCAATGGATGCTTGAGCATCTAAAACTCTACACGTCGGTCTATCCCAGTGTATATCAATCACATATATATATATAATATAATTATTTAATAAATATACGTATCAGTACGATATATATACAAATACAATTTATAAATTTTTAACTTTTTGCTATCTCTCGCTTACCTCTCTTAATAGTAATTAGTGCTATTTGCAAAATCTTTTCCAAAAAAAATAATTTTAGAGCTACTTATTTTTATTTCCATTTATACCCCTCCGTAATGTACCACTAATATAAAAAGGCGGCATAATTATATACTGGCCCGCCCAATTTTCTCATTTATCACAACGCTAGGTTTTCACTTAACCCCTCTACTTCACTCGTAATTACCATTCTACCATTCTTCTAACGATCCCCGCCGGTCACCGGAAAACTGATTCTCGCTGCCGCTCTTGGTCTCCATCTCCGATTCAAGTAAAAAATTCGCAATCATGATGCCATCTCCGAGAACTCACCGGCGAGGTCCGGCTGGTGGTAACGAGCCAGAGAAAAATCGAACGGATCCAGGGTTATCGGAGCGGAAATCAAGTCGTGTTTCAAGGCAGAGCTACAGGGAGCAGTAATAAAACGAGTTGCTACGAAGGGCCGATCCGACGAAGACCGGTACCGGGATTTACTCGCCGGCGGCAGAAATTCCGCCGGTGAACCGTCGTCGGCGAATATCCGTCCGATGAAATTAACGAAGTTGCTGTTAAATGTAACGATTCAAAGGAGTGTTGGACCTGTACAGGTACTAATATCGTTGGAATCGACGGTAGCTGATCTCATCGCCGCCGCTTTACGGCAGTACACGAAGGAAGGACGGCGGCCGGTACTTTCCTCCATTAACGCCGGCGATTACGATCTTCATTACTCGCAGTTCAGCTTAGAAAGTAAGAGCCAATTATCTTTTAAAAAAATATATTTACTTACAAATTTAAAATTATGACATGCTTAATTATATGATTTAGTATAGTATATAATAATATTTTATTTATTTTTAAAATTTTCAAAATATTAATATTAATCTTATATTTTTTCGATTTCTATTTGTTGATTTTTTAATATGGGTACGTGACAGAGTCAAAATTTTCATTAATAGTGTTCAAAATATTTGTGTTTAAATCTTTAGAAATACACCAATGAAGTTGCGAAACGCTTTCGACATCTATTATATATATATAATAAATTATCTTTACAACGTATAAATAAGATAATCTTTCACCAAACTCCTTAGTATAAGGTGACTTCGCCCTTGGTTATCGTATTGTTGTTCTTTAATGTTTGCTACTTATCCGGAATTTATAAAAAATAACGTCTTTTTCTATCTAATCAGATATTATCACATATATTAAGATGTAGTAAAACAAATAATTTATTTTTTGATTTGCTTATTCTAAATATAAGTGTATAAAACAGTTAATTTTCAAGAAATTATTTTTTTTTATAATAATATTATTGTTTTTGAATTATTTATTTAGGTTTGGAGAGGGAAGAAAATCTCAATGCATTGGGGTCAAGAAATTTTTTTATGTGCCCAAAAAATGTTGCCTCAACGACGTCGTATTTGAGTTGTGGAAAACAAGTTGATACAACTACCAAGATACCTTTGCCATGGCTAAAATTCATGGATTTTTTATTGTGAAAAAAAGATAAAAGATTAAAAATTTATAGTTCTTGCAACTTAGTAATATTTCTTATTTTTAATGATATTTCTAAGTTTTGCTCGATCGTTTTTCAAGTTAATATACTAATAATAATAAAAGAGTAGGCTTTTGAAAAATCGAGCTGTTAGTTATGATAAAGAATGTTATATTTTACAAATGTTATCTTGTTATAGCTTGATTCTAAACGATTGAGATTGTATTATTTTATACAATATAGTACATGTTATAGTTGGTCCAAAGTTGAGAATGATGTATATAATTATGTGATCTCAACACAATGTAACATAATTTTTAAGTGTTAAATTTGAAATGTAATGTATATACCAATATTGATATTTATACTCTTTTTGTGTGTGTATGTTTTATGAAATTGTGTACTTTACCTTGTCTATTATCGCTATTTATTGCACACATCATTAGAGGATTTGAATTGATATCAAAAATACTTTTGTTAAAGAGTATAACTATAATAAAACTACTATAATAGAACAACATATTTAGTGAAATTTCATAAAATGAGATTTGAAGAGTCATAGTGTATGAAGATTCTATCTCTATATCGTGAAGGTAGAGAAGTTATTTTCGAGAGACTCCTAACTTAAGTATAACAGATCCAAATAAAAGGAGAAGAAAACAATGGAGAAAGCATAGTGGTTAAAAAGAAAAGTAGTGTCTACAAGAAATACCAACAACAATATAATATGATAATCGTGAAAATCAATAACAACATAACACAAACTATAAGGGCACAACTAGTCCAATGACAAACCCTAAACCTTCGCAAGACAAGACAACACTCTATCTTTACTAGTCTTCTATCATAATACGCGACCTCAACTCCTTCCTATCTAAAGTCATGTTCTCGATCGATAATATGAAGTTGCACTATGTTTTATCTAATCACCTCTCTTTATTACTTTTTTGCCTATCGATGATACCCCTCCGCACCCCCCCCCCCCCCCCTACATACAACCTTTTGCACCTCCTTTGCACATGCCCAAAACATTTCAGTCTCGCTTCCCTCATCTTGTCAACAATCGAGGCCACTCCCACCTTCTCCAGGATAACCTTACTCTTAATCTTGTCTCTCCTACTATGCTCACACATCCATTTCGATATTCTTATCTCCGTAATATGTATCTTCTGAACATATAAGCTCTTAACTGGCCCAACATACTATTCGTTCAAGGAGATGAATAGGAACTCGTATTACTTATTAATCAAGTGTCTTATTGTCAAAACTATTATGACCTAGAGGGAAAACATTGAAGATAGTTCTCTCCAAGTATTTGAAGTTAGGCGTGGACTATTTCTACTCATACATATCTTATCTAAACACTGCAAAATACTATTTTAGGTTACTAGGATGGGGCATAATAATTGTGAATATGTATGACTTTTACATAAGTATATGTCGATAAAAAAAAGAATGATATTTTCAAATCTTTTATTAAAAAAAAGAACTATATAATTAAATCAAGTTCATAAGGATGTATGTGGTCATTATATTTCTTTTATCCCAAAGGCGTAATGTCATCTCTAGTATCATTTTAAGTTAACGTCTGTACATGTATGATTTTAAATCAACATATTTAAATATGTAATTTAAAATCATAATTTTTTATTTTTAATGCTTCAAATAGTATAATTTGGGAGTCCAAAAATTTTTAAATGTAAAATTTAATTCATAGAGTTCATATTTTGTATGTATTTAAAAAAAGATTTTGTCACTTTAAATTTTGTAAAAAGAAAAAAAGACTATGTTTGGCATAAAAACTTTAATTATACCATGTGAAAAGATTATATTTAAAGAGTAACTAGTTATTACTATTGTTAATTAGTGGATAAATTTATGTATATTTTTATAAGTTTGTAATTCTAAATATTACTTACAAGAAGAACAACGAGATATACAATTATCAATCAGATATGTTAATTGTTTATGTACTATGATCATCTCGATATTGGGCCAACAACGAGTTGGTATACTGAGCTATTAAGGATCGGGGTTATGAGGTCAGGATAGTGTTCTCTAAAAAATTTTACTTAAATGAGTATCTTTTGATAAATAGTTATTGAGTTTAGTGATACTTTTTATTTATTATCGTATATAACATGATATAGCAATATACTAAGATAAATCTGACTACATATTAAAAGTGAATTACACATGCAATATAAATGTACAGTTCAGTAAGAAATTGACATAATATATTATAATTATGTTGAAGTGCGTTACAACTTATTTCATATATTTTATAAATTATTTTTTTAATTAATATATATTAAAATTATATTATAAATATATTCTACTATCGTTATAAAAAACAAATATTTTCATAATATATCATAACAATATAAATTTTCCTCCATGCGTTATAACATGTCCATACATCATAACACTAAATAAAAACACTTTTTATATTAATTTTTCCCCCAATTTTTACATTTTGAACACTTTTTCTAAAAAGTAAAATAAAATAGTCGGTTCCTTTTTTCCATTGTTGACTTCATTGATCTTCTTTTTTGGTGACTAACCTTAATAATATAATAATATTTGTTTTTTCAAACGTCATGTTTTTATTAGCTAAAGTTTCATTGTAAGGTCCATTTCACTTATTCTATTATGTTTTTTTGGATGTATTTTTTATTATATTTGTTCATAATTATGTCTATTAATCCATAAGTTGCTTGACGTTGTGAATAAACTTTATTCTTAATTGACATATATGCGTGTCGTGAAAATTTTTAATTGAGAACATTTTAGATTAATTTAAGCTTGAATAAAAAGGAAAATGAAAAATAATTTATATCCATCGCCTGAATACTTTAATTTAAAATGGATTTTATGTTAGGGTTAGGTCATGGATGGGTCAAATTCTTTTGGATTGGGTCATAATCTTATGTGGATTAATATATAAAGGTCATGTATTTATTTAAATGTTATATAATTAAATTTTTAATAGAAAGATAGTTTTAAACATGAAAATAAAGTTTGATTCACCAGTTGATAGATATCACTTCTTTTTTTTTAGCCCAATGATGAAAAGAAGATTAATTTAATTCATAAAAACACAAGTTGATTTGAAAATTTTAGATGGTTGTAAGATATTCACCATGGCCCCTAAATAGGTGAATGAGCTGGAATCACTTGTTGCAAACTCATCATTCGGATAATAAAATGCCAAAGGTGTACATCACGTGGCCAATAATGGACAAAGTGAGACATATCCTTATGGCATAAATAGCTATTTATATCAATTTTATGAATAAATTACTTATAAATTTTTCCTTCTTTTAGTATATTAATTTAGTAAGTCTTTTATAACACGTTATCAGGCACGGGTCTTGCCAGCTCGAAGTAAAATAAAGACTTTAAAAGCCTCGGAGGGGGTATGGTATAAATTTCCTTTTCTTAATAATGGTCTAATCTCTCTAAACTGAATTTCTTGCTCTCGGACATATCGGGAAAAAAGGGCTATCTATCCATGGGTATCGATGCAGAAATTTCATCTTGAGTGCACGATGTGTTCTAGCAGACACAATCCAAGAAAAAAATCAAAGCATCGGTCGAATTGTGTAAAAAATAAAAAAAAGACCAAAAACAAACAGGTGTGGAAAAAAGGAAATAGGAGAAACCCCAGACAAACAAACCCAAGACAGACCACAACCGAAAATCTGGAAAAACACCAACAATAAACATTTTAAAAGAACATACGATATAAAAAACAAACAAAAAAGACACAAACAATATGCAATGAAAGAACGAGAAGAAAAAAGAAAAAACCCCAACCATACACAACAAAAAACAAACAAAACACAAAAAAAAAAACACAGAAACAACAAACACAAAATAAAAAAGAAAAGACATATATTGTAACACTTGTGGTAACGGATAGTGAACCCCCACTCACAATGTAGAAGAGGAGAAAAAAAAAAAACAAAAAATGAAGACGTGAAGGAAAAAAACAAGAACAAAAATTAAATGTGGATAACACTACAAACCAAGAGCCAAACACCAAAGACATGTCCAAAACACAAAACACTTAACTCAAACTTGAAGACCTGGTCGGTCCTTCCACAGGAACGTTATACTGGATCACTTGGAGGACTTCAGATTTTTAAAATCTATCAGTGAGTATAACTCTGCCAGGTTTCAAATTATCTCACAATTTTAAATTATGTGGAGAAAATAGCCTGACCATGTATGCGGAGGAAACGTTTTCCACTTTTCTGCCCGAGTATGCTTCTGGCAAGCAGCAATTATCGAGAAATGGATTCAAAAAAATATTCGAATTAATTTCACATCTCCTTGTTGTGAACAAACATAATATTTCTTACTGATGAAAAAAACCCCTGAAGTCGACCTAATGGTTCTATGTCTTTACTTGAAGTAAATTACGGGCATTTTCACCCAATCTAGGCGTGATTGGAAAAAAGGTCGTTGGGCCCCAGTCGTGGCCCGAGTGGTCGTGGTCGAGGAAGAAATTTCAATCATCGGTGATCGTCTTGCATAAATAATAACCTTCAACACGCAGGTAAAAAGAAGAATGAAAAAAAATGATGTAGTGCAGAGAAAAATCAGTCAGACAACAAATGTTATCGATGTGGGGGAAAAGGAAAAGGGGACATGGTCACGTACCTGTCGTACGCCCAAGGCACTGGTCGTTGAGCTATTCAAGATCCTTTACAGGAGAGAAAAAAACGCTGATGTTGAAGACAACTTTATCTCGGAACGATACCTGTTGGTGAACCTATGCATTAGATGTAGCGATTTTCTTTGAAGAATCCGAAGGAAAGATGGATCACCTGATAGGGATGGATTGTGATAATGTAAATATATTTCATTTTCGTCGTTTGTTATGAACTAGTATAAATATATTTTTTTTTTCCTAGACTTGTAAATAAACTAAAAGGTTTGATTGTAATGATTTTGTTTAGTAAATATATTATAAATGTTTATTTCATTTATTCTTTTATTCGTGAAGAGTTATGGATACCTCAATGATCAATTTCATTTGAAGATATTTGTTGTAATTGATAGGGGAAACACGCACAGCCATATTAAAGAGAAAAAATACTTCTCCTACTTGCTTAAGAAGAAAAAAAAATGTTACTACAAATTCTGGTTAATTCACACTTACATAGAAGGCTCCGAAAAGAGCTACTATATTTCTGCCGAAGGGGAACAAAACTCGTCATAGAAGAATGCTTGGTTCTCTTCTAATATCCCCAAGTAACCTTTTTAAGTTTATAAAGTAATTCGCCGAAATGGAAAATAATGTTGAGACAATAAATGAATGAATAAAGTTGAATAACCTGGTATTACCACGATTGTCTAAGACCAGCAATATGGTTGGAGAAATAATCAACTTTATTTCGGCCTATATTATGCAAAAAATAAGTATTGATTGAAGGCACATCTATCGTAAACCAGACAAGTTGTACGAATTAAGACTTTTGTGCTTGGCATGACCGAATAGGTCATCCTGGCTCAATAATGATGAGACCACATCATTGAAAAACTCAAATGGACATCCATTTAAGAACCTGAAGATTTCTTAAAAATGATGGAGTTTTCATGTGTTGCCTTCGCTTGCCCAAGGCAAATTGATTACTAGTCATCATCAATGAAGGTTAACATTGAATCTCATCAATTTTTAGAACGGAAATACATGGGGACTATTTGCTGGACATATTTCACCCATCTAGTGGAATCGTTTAGATATTTTTGGTCCTAATAGACGCATCTCAAGAGAGGTGTCATGTGTGCCTTATAATCTCGCAAACCCTGGCGTTTACAAAATATTGGCACAAATAATACGATTAAGGAGCGCAATTTCCAGATTATTCCCATTAAGACAATTCGGCCCGTTAATGCTGGCGAATTCACATCTCAAGCTTTTGATGCTTATGCGTATCGGTAGGAAAAAAAGTTGAAACATCCCTGTTTGCTCATGTTATACTCAAAATGGGCCTTGCCGTGAGTAATTTATTAAACGCTACAATTGATAGCAAGACCTATCTTATGAAAGGTGAGTTGCTACTGATGTTGGGCATGCTATCTTATCAGGCCGCATCACTTTGTTGTCTACAGACCGACTCATTATAATACATACTCCCATCACAATTAGTGTTCCGGCCATGAACTAATATTCTCATCTTCGAATTTTTGGATGTGCTGTATAGGTGCCTGTAAGCACCACACTCACCAAGATAGAATGGGCCCTCAAAGAAGGTAGACAGTTAGGCATAGTGTTGGGTTTTGATTCAATAACCCCCTCCAATAATTCACTTACCTTGAGCAATGACGGGAGATTTATTCCTGCTAAGATTTGAGATTGCGATTAATGAAAGAAATTTTACGCCATTAGGGGAGAGAAAAAAGAACTTAAACGTGAAATGCATGGAAAGTGTTCATTATCTCATGTCGATCCACGCTCCTCTGTGTGGGATCAAGAGGTCCAGAAGATCATCATTGCAACAACCATATCAAATCAATGCCAGACGAACCTTTACTGACTTCAAAAGGATAACAAAATTACAGATTCATGCAGTAAGTAATGGGCCTATCCGAATCGAGCGTCCCCAAAAGACATATACAAGTGTTCATAGCTTCTGATCACAAAATACGCTGAACGCGTGGTAGACAGTGGGTTTCAAAGATACAAGATCCGCTAGCAAAAAGAATAGTTAAAAATGCACACTACAAAGAATCTCATGAAGGAAATTCAAGATCCTGATATTCTGATATTCCTGATGAAGAGATCAAGTGAACCCGAGGATGCAAGTAAATGAAGAAAGAAATCTCATAGTTCTCAGTGATGCTGAGTAAGTTAGATCGATAAAAAAATCTAGTGTGAATATGTTCGCTATATGAATGCACTTAAATTATGAAAGGAAATGAGGATTCTTGACCTCTATGTGTCTAAGAAAGAATGGTCGACAAAGATGTTGATTGGCCAAAATGCAAGAAGAAACAATTCAATCAGAATTAAATTCACTTGCTAAGAGTGAGGTTTTTAGACTAGTAGTCCAAACGCCTAGTGATGTTTAAATCCAATGGCTATAAATTGGGTCTTTGTACGAAAAAAAAATGAGAGAAATGAGATTGTAAATAGATACAGGCACGCCTTGTTTGCACAGGATTTCTTCGACGGACCCGTCGGTTGGGGCGGTTGTTGTGACGATGAAGACACATTATTACCTGTTAGGGATGACAATTAACTTTTCGAATCTCAGCTGCTTAGCGTACATAAGATCTTGAATTCATTATAAGGGATGTGATGCCCGATTTACCTTACGGTTCACTAGATAATGAAATTTATATGAAAGTTCCGGCAAGGACCTTTCTTAAAATGCATGAAACGCTATAAACTTCGGGAAATGGACTCTCAGATTACCAAAAGTCCATTATTATGTAAAACAATCAGGGGGCGCATGTGGTATAATCGCCTTGTGAGTACTTGATAAATACAAAGGTTTATTAACGATGCCTTTGTCCTTGTATATTTATTAAGAAAACCTTGGGGTTTGTTATTCTTGTTGTTTAGTTGATGACCATTAATCTATTGGGAACTCCGAAGAGGGTTCAAAAGGCCAATTGAATATCTAAAGAAAGAATTTGAGATGAAAGACCTGGAAAAGACAAAAATTTGTCTTGATGCAATAGCAATATTAGTAGACGGGGTCTTATCCATCAATCTGCCTATCCTGAGAAAATCTTGAAACGATTTTACATGGGACAAACACACCTCCTACGTACTCAGAAATGACGTTGTCGCTCGCCCCTTTGGACGTGAGTAAGGAGCCACCGGACGACGCTCCGCCGCACTGCTCGTCTTCCTCCCTTTGGTTGCGAAGCAGCGCCGCATCCATTTTTTTTATTCTTTTCGTCCGCCTGTACGATCTTGTGGTGGCCTTCTTCTCTGTGTGGTAATCGGTGCCACCCATGAACACGCTCCATCTCAACCTCATGCGCATTTTCTGTTACGTTATGTCAGCTGATTTAGCCTGTGATCCAAAAGTGTACCCCCCTGTTCCCCGCGTTCCTCAAGTTTCTTCCTGAAGCCTGTCGCACTTGGGTCACAGCGCACGGTTCTTTCTACATTTAATATTTGACACCGATCGTCGACCGGGTCCCTCAGAGTGATATGAGTTCCCACCACCGTCACCCCCACAGCCCACCCTCACATAGACGGTAGTCACGCTTTTTATATAACCCGGCTTTGAGATATGTTACTAGGTCAGAACGATCTTCGGCTCGGAGTACGAGAAAGCATAAGGGACGGCAAGCAGGTGTAACGCTGATCGCGACCCACATAATAGCCCTCGATCAAAAACAGGCTATCTAGTTCAACAATCCATACGGAGGTACTGCCATATCATGGCGATCTAAGAACAGTCTATTCTCGCTACTCTTTAAATCATGCTGAACTAATAGTCATCGATGAAGCAAGTAAGAGAATAAGTAGAGAAGTGTATGGTTAAGATAGTAATACATTTTACAAAAGAACGATGTTGGTTTGACAAGTGTGAGGTCAAGATACCCACAATTTACTCTTTGAAGACAAAGACTGCATTGAATGCTCAATTAAAGGGACTTTATAAAATGAGATTTAGAACGAAACACATTGTCACAAAATTGTTCCTTCACACATGCTCTCCAGAAGAATGGTGATATTGAGTTGCGACAAATTCGTTCAAGTGCTAATCCAGCAGATTTATTACCAAGACTTACCAGCCTCAACTCTGAGAAGATGGTTCACAAAAAGTTGGAATGCGAAAACTTAACCATTCTGAAATCGTGGATTTTTAAAGGGGAAGTAAAATACACACTGTGACTATTGTTTCCTTATTCTAGGTTTTATCCACGATTTTCCTAGCAAGGTTTTTAATGAGACAGCAAGTAATGCGTATTAGTAGTCTAGTATACTTACATAGACATACAAGGGGGAGGTGGTGTTAACGATCCACCCATGGGCCCAATAGTGAATGAGTTGCCAACCACTTGTGCAACTCATCACTTGGCCAATAAAAAGCCAAAGGTGTACATCACTTGGCCAATAACGGCCGAAGTGATACATATACTTATGGCTATAAATAGCCATTATATACAATTTTATAAAATACAATTACTTTCTAAATTTTCCTTCTTTTAGTATATTAATTTTAGTAAGTTCTTTTATAACACTATATAGTTAAAATCCTTTTTAGTTTATTAAGTAGTGTGATATTAATTGATGATATATAGGGAAAAAACATCACGTATTATTTAAAACGAAAAGAGTAGACGTAATTTTTTTTTTTAATTTTTAGTATTTTTTCATTATTATTATTTGTGGGGTATATGAGTCTACGTCATTATCCACTAATCAACAAAAGACAATAAAAAGGTGCTAGGAAAGTATCAATTATGTTGTGCTTTTATCTAATCAAATGAAAAGCCTCTTTTAAATAGATTTAGACGTGTCATATTTCTTAATTAATGAAATTAACGAATCTTTTTCATTATGGTACTTTTCAAATATATTTCTGAATTATTGTAAATGGGGTACGTAGATATCTCTCATCATATTTTTGTAATATTGGTGTTCTTGTCGTCCAAAAACTAGCTAGAGCATATATGTCTCACTCTAACGGAAGACTATATAGGTACACGTGACACAATCTTTTCCGTCGATCTGATATTTAATAAATGTCGAGTTAGTGAATAGGATTATGATACGTGTAAGTCCGTTATTATAAAGGATATATATATTTGCTCTAGTTTTTGGACAGTAGAAATACTAATATTCCAAAAATATAACGAAAGGTAATTACATACCATTTACGATAGTTTAAGGGTATATTTATTATTTTTCTTAATTAATGAAGTGTGAGTTAAACCAAAATTACTAAATAAACTCGATGAAAGACAATACCAATATCATTGATGATTACACAGAAAAACATGATCGCTAAAAATTCATATAACCAATCCCAACTTCTCTCGAACTAAAAAGTAGTGTTATATAATGATGGGCCTCCCTGCAGTTACAAATTACCTCTTACATGCTGATATCTTGAAACAAATTAAATATTTTCTCTATTTCAAAAAAAATATCTAGTTTGGCTTGGAACGAAGTTTAAGAAAAGAAAGAAAACTTTTTAATCCCTTCTATTAATTTTTACACTTCCGAGTTGCTGCTAGTGTTAAGTATTCTTTTATCCTTAATCAGAAGTTTCAGGTTCGAGTCTCTGGCTACAGAGTCGCCTTTGTTAGGGAGTGATTTACCCCCTTCCCCCTCACCCCCCTGATGTGGTTTTCGTGTCTTGAATCCAAATTTAATCGAGTTCTAATATAAGTATCGAACATCGGTGAAAACCCAAAATAAAAAAGTGAATAATACACGATACTATCAATAATCATTTTTCTATATACATAAAAAAAAATTAATTTCCAATTGTATTATACTTCTTGTATTTGAGTCTCTTCGACTATATATAGATTGTTCCTGCGTACTTATAGGGTTGTTGCAGATACACATATAATACTTTTAATCTGAATAAAATTATTTTTTTATATTAAAAAAGTTACTTTGAATTTATAATATTTTTTTTGTTTTTCAAAATATTTGTTGCAAATACACACATATTTATTGTTTTTCTGTGTATATCAAATAACTAAGTGTTTTTTTATGTACTAAGGCTCATTCAAAAAAAAAAGAAAAAAAAAAAGCTCTAGTATGGATCAATTAGTCAAAACTATTTTTATAAAACCTTATATTTTTTAGATTCTTTTATGTATTTTATCTAAATTTTAAATGTTAGTTTATCACAGTATGAAATTTCTTAGTCTTTTTCTTAAAAAATAAAAATTTGGTTGAAAATATTTTTTTATTGTAACAAAACCAAAAGTATTTAAACTAATAATATAATTTGCTTGAATTAGGCATCTTGCTGGTTTGCCCGAGTGGTTAAGGGGGAAGACTTAAGATCTTCTGCACATAAGTGCGCGTGGGTTCGAACCCCACAGCCAGCATTTTCTTTTATTTTTTCCCTATCTTTCTAACCGCGCACGAGTCGGACTTAAACCACGTAAAACTCGTCACTACCTTCCTATCTTTCTAACCGCGGGTCAGACTTAAATCGCATCTAACCGCATACGGATCGGACTTAAACCACGTAAAACTCATCACTACCTTCGTATCTTTCTAACCGTGGGTGGGACTTAAACCACATAAATCTCATCTCTACCTTCCTATCTTTCTAACTACGCAATAGTCGGACTTAAACCACATAAAACTCACCACTATCTTCCTATCTTTCCAACCACGCATAGGTCGGACTTAAACCACATAAAACTTGTCACTACCTTCCTTTCTTTTTAACTGCGTACAGATCAAATTAAACCACATTACTACCTCGTAAATGTGTTGAAATGTACCATGATTTTTTAAAAAAAGGAAAACTTGTACAATCCATCTTTATATTTCATTCTCTAATATTATTGATATTTAAAGTATTTGAACAATTTAATCGTACCGATATAAATTTTTTACAATCGTGTAGATATATGTGCAAACATTTTTGCTTAGACTACATTTTCCACACAGTTGAAAGAATTTATTGGTACTTTTAGAAATATTATTACATCTCTTTCATGGGGCAAGAAAATGTATTTCTCTACTATCAATTTTTTTCTTTTTAATCTAGCCTTTCTAATGGAAATAATAGAGGGAAAATTACATAAATACATGATTTAAGAGTAACTTAAAAAATAGACATAATACATAAATATGCCCTTTAACTTGGCTTCAAATCACATTTATGTCCTTCAACTTGGATGTGCACAAATAGACATTTAAACTTGTACAAAGTTGAATAAATAGACACAGATGTCCTATATGTCATCCTACATGTCATTGTTTGTCCTACGTGGTGTCCTGCGTGTATTGTGCCATGTAGGACTCATGTGTTTATTTATTTAAAAGTTGAATAGTTAAAGTATTTGTTTGTGCATTATGAAAGTTGGAGGTCAAAGTTAAAATTTGTAGCCAAGTTTAGGATCTAATATATGTATTATCACTAAAAAATATACAACATTCCTCTCAGACACATCTCTAGGCTCCTAACTTGTTATGTTTCATTCATACAATATTTGTTCTATGTTGTCTTATAGAGTTACAAAAAAAAGTTGATTTCTCTCGAGGTCACTTCACTAATCGTAACTATCTCACAAGATTTTTTTTTTCAATAACAGAAAGGTCATTCGATTGATAATTATTATATCAGAAAGTTATTTTCTTTATTTTTTTTAGTAATAGAAAAGTCATCAACCTATTTTCATTTTACCTGCAAAGTGACTCAACCATTTTATGTGATACATGATACATATTGGTGATGTAATTTTTTTTTTAATCAAACTTTTAAAAGATACAAATTTATCTATGTTAATCAACTATTAAATTGATCCTCTCAATTGGTTTGATCTGCTTTAATTAAATAGGTTGAATATATAGTGCAAGAGATCCTTTTATATTTGATATATTTTTATATATATAGAGTACAGAGTGGCCTTTTCAGGTTAAAATAGTTGTTAATAATTGAGTGACCATTTGAAAAAAAAATATTAAAGTTATTCTTAAATGAAGTCTAAGGGATTGAAAAATAAGTTTACATTTATTTGAATAGTAAATTGAGCATTAAAAAGAGGACATTTATCAAAATTTAACGACGATTTATCATAAATGAAGCTATTTTTTAGACTATAAAAGTATGTAAAAAATTGCCTTTAAAATTTTTTATTATTGTGAAAATAGGCAAATAAAATCATTCTAGATATGAAGAAGGCATTTTTTAAATTGGATTTTACCATGCCACTTTTTATGGTTGCTATAGGTTTGCAAATCTCTCTCTAATTATTTTTTTGTTATACATCATGAGACAAAATTATGATGTTTGATTAAGCCTATAAGCTAATAAAATTTTTGTTTTTAAAACAAAAATTATGGTCTTCGATAAATATATTGTTTGATGAACTAATAAATACTTATAAGTAAAAAGTTATAAATAGATCACCTTCAATTTATAATTTTTCAGCTTATAAAGATTTTCAGTTTGAATCGTATGCCTATTGAAAACGATCATTCTATATCACAAAAGTAGGTATAAGAAATTACAATACATTCTACCTTTTCCATCGCACTTATGGGATTAAATTAAGCATGTCGTTGTTGTAGTAAGCACTTTTAGGTTTTAAAAAAAAACACTTTTAGTTTGACCGAGAATTTTTACTATTTTTTAAAACATTTTTTTTAAAAAACCTCCAAGTCCTCTTCATTTCATTATTTTTCTTACAAGAAAACCTTAGAAATTTATATTTTTTTATTAAAGAAGAAGTTAAAGGTGTTTTAGTCATTTTACCAAAAAGAACTAACTTATAAATTACAACCTTAGATCAGGGGCGGAGCCAAGATACTGTTAGGGGTTCATCCGAACCCCCTTCTATGGAGAATATTACTATTTATACATAATTAAAATTATTTTTTATGCATATATAATAGATATCAAACCCCTTCAATTAGTTCGTGTGCTTACTTCTTCAGATTTCGAACCCCTTTATTGAAAATCCTAACTCCACCCTGTTTCCAATATATATTTTTTGGTAAACACATTAATACGTGTTTATTATTAGTTTTAATTAATATTTTTATTTAAACACGTAACTACTTGAAAATGTTCGATCATCATATTATGGTAATTAGTTATTTACTGTCAACTAATCCAAATGATTCTAACAATATATTTTGTTTTTTGATAGATATTTTGTGTTTTAAAGTCGAAGGATTTAGAGATTGCTATCATAATGGAGATCTTGGTATTACATATACATATGATAATCTAAATATAATGAAGGATTAATGTGTGAATGTGGTCCACAAATCAAAGAAATAATTATATTTTGTATTTTAATTATGATTTTGATAAAAAGAAATCTATGAGTTCTCCTGATTGTGTACTATTTATCCTACCTCAATGCCCCCTTTTCAACAATTATTCAAATCAACCATGGTAAAAGTTAGTATTTAGAAGATAATATTCTCTAACATAAAGACATTAAAGTGAAAGGATAATTTAATCAAACAAATAAATTATTATACTAGTAATAGATTAAGAAAATATGTGTAATGATACAACATAATTCCTCACAGAAGAATGATAATATAACAGTAAAATTATATGAGCAGACTACAGCCTTGTTTTGATTAATGTGTCGAAAACTGTTGTAGTGACATTATACCAACATAGGACACAATTTCACTGTTATGGCCTATCTTAGGTTTCTTGCATGAAGTGGATGACAAAGAATAAATAACGAGAATGAAGTCGAACCGAGTAGATGAAGATTACAGACAGTAAAGCTCTGCTCCGACTTCATTCAGTTTGTCGTTGTCTTTGACATCGCCTGCTTGACAGCCTCGGCGTATGTCCTATGTTGGTAAGTGAGTGTGGATTCAAGCAAGTCCCATAGGGATGTCTTTGGGTTCCAACCTGTAAATCAATCAAAATCCAACAGTTATATTATTTTCGGCTTCATGCAGTTGTCATTTTGCAATAGAGTAAGGAGACGGATTGTTACCGAGCTGTCTGTTGATTATGGTCATGTCTGGAATCCGCTTGTCACTGTCATCATACCCCTCGCCATAAAATTCTTTAGAACTAACATCGACGGTGGGAGTTTCAAGAGGGGTTTCTCCACTCACTTTTGAGTACACCTGTGCAAGAGAAGAAGCTGAGAATGCAGAACATATGCCGTGTGAAACGTAGTACTGAAGGCCAGAGAGGTAGGAGGAAAATGAAAAAGTGGTGTCACTCAATACCTGAGTCATCATTTCAGCTAGCTGCTTGACAGTAACTTCGTTATTAGGATTGCCGACGTTAAAGATATGGCCGTTGGCCCGAGCAGGATTTTCCTGAGAGAAAAATCGGATGAATCACAGTACAACATAATACATTTTAAGAAGAATAGAGGGTTGAATAGGTCAAAACTCACAATCATCAGGGAAACAGCTTCAATAGCATCCTTGATATATATGAAGGTTCTCTGCGAGTGTCCACCGTCCACTAGTTTTAGTGGTTCATGTCTTAATAGGTTCTACAAAAGAAATAACGAGATGATGAAATTCGCACACACTCTAGTAAACATCAAATGACTTCAAACTTAACCCCCCCCCCCCCCCCCCCCAAAAAAAAAAAAAAGATGCATACATTACTAAAGCAAGCCAATACTCTTGGAACACCTTCACTCGGACCATCGATCCCGGGTATAAAATCCATCCTGGGGCCAATCCAATTGAAGGGCCTAACGATGGTGAATTCTAAGCCATTCTCAGCACCCTCAGCTGCAAACATAATAAAGTGAGAAATATATGATAAGAGATTCAACTTTAGACCATCCAGATGAAGGTACAGTTGTACACACCATAGATCAATCTCTCAATCAATTGCTTTGCACAGGCATAGGACCACCTTTGCTTCTCAATAGGTCCAAAAATGCATGGAGATGCATCTTCCGAAAGAAGAAAATAAGCAGGATCCTAGAAATAATCAGGTAAGGATCAGAATATCTCCACAAAATTAATGGTATCAGAGAGCATAATATGGTCAATGATACCACACCAACAACTAAACATACAATCCACTTTGTGAGATCATGTTTAATACTCTTTCCACATTGCTAATTAAGATTCAAGTTAAACAGTAAATCAAGCAACTTCAAAGAACATAGCCTTGAAGTAATTAACTCTGTTCTTCTGGTTCTGGAAAATGGCGTCAATTCATACATACACTCGCCAATTACCAACCTATTTTATTAGGTAAATAATTTTACTAATATGGAAAATTCCCATTGCCAATTACTATCTTCTATGGTAAATGGGTTTGACTGGGAAGATGATTCTAGGTTTATAAGCACACAAATCTCAAACTTGAAAATTCTCGAGTTCTTACCATGCAATTCAGAGGAAGTTATTGGTTGTTAGGTTAAGATAAGGTAGCGAGAAAGTCCCAGAAGTTGAAGTAGAAGATTGAACCAAAAAGATCGAGGGTATTACTTTGAACAATGACACTCAGAACAATCAACCAATGAAACTGAGCAATTTACACATTGTACCCGTAAGGAACTTTACTTAGCATAGAACCTATTGTTGTTGTACAATGATCAAATTTTGCAATAGGCGTGCTGTGGACTAGTTGTTACTGTTGTTGCTTACCATTGTACTCAATGAGACAAATATCATGAGGATGATAATCATTTGAATGTACATAGAATATAAACCTGGTGGGAGCTGGCAATGTTCTCCCCACAAGTACAAACCCCAGAATCTTACCATAAGTGTGCCAACGATGCTTGTCCACAAATTCAGTATTCACTTATTTGACTACACAGAAACAACACTTAGCACACCTTTTGAACAATTTATTTTCACTTATAAAGTACATTAACTCGCTAGAACTGCAGAGTATGTCAGCTAAATATTAGACACTTGATACCTCCAACTCACACAATTACCAAGTAACTTTGTCCACAAAGGCTATAATGTATGGAAAGAAATCACCTAGTGTTTTTGCTTCCAATAGGATTTGAAACTAATACCTCATGATTCCCACACCACTTCATTGACCACTAGCTATTCAGAAACTATTATAGAGAAAGACGACTAGCTTTCTAAACATAGAGATGCACAAAAATGCAATACAAGCCCGAATAATACTTCCATACTAATTCATTAATGCCTCCTAATCCTACATATAATAATGTCATGCAGTCCCAGTAGACATGAAAAATACACTGAACAGGCCTTGTGTTTCATGTTTCATTGACATCCAGTACGAGTCTCGTTACCACAAAATAGGGTGCTTTGTGGGATAACATTGGCTACTAAGATGGGTGAGTTCACACATAAGATTGAGAGAAACCAAAATTGGATGGACAAGTTGAGAATACATTTGGATTTCCAGAGGTTGTCACAACTCACAATCAAAAAGACCTAACAGTCTACACACCAGAAAAGCATTAAGAAAATACGGAAAGAGAAAATTGAGAAAAAAATATAGTCTCAATTATCCTTTAGACCAAGAAACTTCCATTACAAGTCTTTTCTAATATAATATAATAATATAAAGAGTGTTCTAGTTTAACTAACATGTCAATATCATTGACTAGGTTGGTTTGAGATTGTAGCTATTGCAGGCCTACATGTGGGATTTAGAGACTCTGTAGCTTTGAGAATCTTAATTTGTCCTAAAAGAAAAAATTGTGAAGTATTGGAATATAACAGGCTTAAATGACACACAATAGACATAGAGAGAATCCAGATAATTGATCCAACTGAACTGGGATTAAGGCATATTGATTATATTACTAGCATATTTACACGAAAATACAGCATTGTTTGAATCAATCATACCATAGTACCACTTCTTATTTTTTTTTAAATTTTCTTTTTGGGGAGAGAAGAGGAAATATCAACAATTAGAGGACAGTTCAGGAACTTCCATTTTATGAAACATGACACAGAGAAAATAACAGATCAATAATTTGCACAAGTTTGGCATTTAACAAGAGTAATAACATGAAGAAAGTGAACTCTTACCTGCCGCAATGGGCTGTCTTCGGGCAAAAAGGCACCTATGGTTTTCCCATACACTTCACAAGTGGAAAAGTGAATGAGACGCTTTCCATTTTCTGAGCAGTACTTAACCTGAATAATCAATTAATATCAACTTCACACCTCAACTACCAACAGAAAAGGTGAAATCTTTCTGCAAGTGACATCTCACAAGCACAGAAATTGTGCTTTATGAGGTAAAATAGAATTCACTCTTTATAAGAACTATGAAAAGTTAAAATCCAACATGCATACCACTGGTAGCGCATCAATGAAGTTGCTGTAGATTGTGTCAAGCGGACGTGTATTATAATCAGCTGGGGTGCAGATTGCAGCAAGATTTACAGTCTACGAAAAAACAAAATTTTATCATTAGTCAAGGACTTCCTTCTCACTGCATTTTTAGAAAAGGCATCCAAAAGCATGTAGAAATTCATACTACTCCATAATTACAACAAAGCTCAACTTAATTTCAGAAATTCTCTCCAGAATCCTGAACATCAAACAAGTTCAGATCATTATAGATCTCAAATTCACTTTGCTAGTTCCAATATTCAGAAATTAAAGTACAATTTTTACCAGATTAACAAACCTAAGAAATGAAGTGCGGAAGAACTTAAAGATGCAACATAAATAGTTGAGTAACCTATGAAAAATTCTAATCAATGAAGAGACCAAACAGAGTAGTTTTGCTATCAGATCCATTAAGATTCACCTCTTTATGCTTTGAATTCTCAAAAATTTCTATAAAATAACTACAAAAGGAAATGCATCAACAAAAAACATCAACCAAAGCAACACTACTACTTCAAAATTCAGAAATTTCAGTAGCTCAGTTAGTTGGCCTACACGAACGAGATTTCAAAATTCCGATAAACTAGCGAAGAAATTAAAGTCACATTCAGTCCACTGTGCTCCGATTCACATATAAGAAGAAGAAAAAATTACCAGATCTGGCCATTTTATGAGTCCTTCAAGACGAGAATCATTCTTAATGTTAATTCTGTGGAACTGTATCCGTCCATTCCAAGGTAGAGAAGTCGGTTCAAGTAGATGCTTGATTTTATCACTGTAAACATCGACGGCGAGCACCGTGTGCTGCGTTTCCGACATGAGCTTCTCACATAAGTGAGAGCCAATGAATCCACCGGCGCCGATCATGCAAATCGTCATCGGATTGATCGGATTGCCGTCTAGATCTACCCTCCCTGCCATTTTTCCACAGAAAAATTCACTCTGTATAGTTGATTCTAGAAGTAGGAAAAAGGAGGGAGGAGAGTCGCTTGTGACTTGACTCTGTTTTATACTTGTAATAATAATATTTAATAAAAATAATAATAATAATAATAATAAGTGTTATATTATACTCCATCCGTCCGGTATTATTTGTCATGGTTAATATTTTAGAGTTAAATTATAAAAACTTTGACTAATATTTTACGATGTATTTTTTTGTTATATTAATATGAAAAAAATGGTAATTTATAGTATTTTTCATATAGTTTTAGAATATTTAATTTTTTTTGTCTAAAATATCAAATTAATGTGATCTAATTTACTTTTAAAAATTAGTCAAATTAACTTCGATAAGTGTAACATGACAAATATTTTCGGAGGGAGTATAATTTGGTTTTTTTTTTAAATTAAGTAGATTATATTATATAGTATGTTTTCGTAATGTTTAGTTTATTATTATTTTCATGTTGACAAGTGACAAGTGCGAGTGAATATAGGTGTTAACGACTGAATATTTCTAATTGATGATGTAAAATATTTTTTGATTTTTGATTAATAAATAGAAGAACTCACAAAAATGAAAAATTTGAATAAAAAATTGAATTGATTTTATTATATAAAAAATTAATGATGTGATTGAATTATAATTGGTCACGTGTTAAAAATGATTTTGTAAAATTACTGTTAAAAAATAATAGTATGAATGAGTCTTTTCTTGAACGGTAACGACATAATGAGTCAAATTTTTAACTGATGACATAAATGGGTCTTTACTGACAGTTTAATGACATATTTGAGCTTTTTCCTTAAAGTTTATCCCGTCCATTTCACTCTGGCGGCCACTTATCCCGCTAGAGCTTCGCTGCCCTAGCGGCATCTGGCCCGCTCTAGTGGGCTGAGGCCCAGTTTTTCCAACGTTTTCTTCCTAATTAATTAATAACTGTTCGGATCGTTACTCTAATAAATTTATAATATTTATTAGAGCTTTTGAAGAAAGATGATCACTTGATTATATTACATTGCTTGTGGCTGGAGTGGTGTCCCATACTAGCATATGTTTATTACATACATTCTTACACACTTAGATTATTATTGCTTTTATGTTAGCAATTGATAAGTGTGATTGAATATAAGAGTTAGCGATTCGATTTTTCTCCTCTTGATTGTTGAATATTTTCTGAATCTCGATTAACAAATCAATGGGATTAGGCTGAAAATAAGAGGATCATTGAGAAGATTAGGATGATTAAGCTAGTTATTGAAGGATTTATGGATATTTTTAGAGAAAGGAAAAGTTGTATATTTTATTTCTATGAATCAGAATTAGTAAAATTTAATAACTTTATTTTCTATTATTAAGGTGGAGAACTAAACGTCTAAACGTACGATAACTATTAAAACAAAAAATTTGATCCGATGTTATTTTAGCAAGGAAAAAAAGATCAAAATAGATTGTGGTGCACTGATAGGATTGCTTCGCCATTAACCAGAAATCTCGAATTCGAGTCCTAAGTATGAAAATTTTTTTGTTAGGAACGCCATCTTCGAATGGATCCTGCAGTGCGTGATCCGAATTTAATCAAAACTCTAACGTGAACTTCGAACATCGAATAAAAAACATAAAACCAAAAAAAAAAAGGAAAGAAAGAAGGAAAATAATAAAACAATGCACATGGGGTTAAGAGAGAACATGCAAATCATGCATGAATGAATAATTGTGATATTTGTAGACAAAAGAACAACCTTGAGCAAGAAGCACCGACAAAGTCATATGCTTTATTTTTTATTTTTTTTGGTTATATACTTGTATATAGCTTAAATTTGAATTTGCGTATTACAATACTTATTTCTGAAGATAATACTTTTAACACTATATTTTTAATTATTGAACAAATTCAAATTTTTGTTAAGAGAAAAAAATTTCACCATCTTATCACAATTTATCTCGATGACTTTTAAAAAATACATTTGCTTTAACTAGTAATTATCGATTCATCACTAATAAGTCCATTCATAGAATATCAAATGAATCCAAAGGAGTAAAAGAGATATTTAAGATATTCACTTTGAATATTTTTTCGGACATCAAGTTAAATAATTTTTTTTATATATATTAAAAAGTTTATTAAAAAAATTCAATAGTTAGATATTCATCAAATTTGAAATTTGGCCCCTTTTTTTTTGTATATAAAAAAAAATCAAAAGTTAGAAATCCATCAAATTCGAAATTTTGCCCCTATTTTAGGATGAATCTATTTTGAAGTGATATTTAATTGTGGTAATCACTAAACATTCTAAATAATAAAAGCATGGATAAAAAATATCCCTAGTATTAAAAGAAAATCGAAGCACAAAAAAAAATAAAAATGGCTAGACACAATTCAATTTTAGAACCATTTTTTAAGAAAGTTATAATTAAATTTATACCTTAGATTATAATATGTACGTCACGATTATCTTTTTAGGGTATATTACATAAAGTTTATAGTTTTAATATGAAATTACAATTTATCCCTAATAAATTTCTAATTACATTAATCCCTTAAAAATTAAAAAAAATGAATACAATAATTGAAGCTCGGATACATTAAATATTGTCTCAGATATATTAACATGTAGCTTGGATACATTAAAGATCAGCTTGGATATATAATATGTAGCTTAGATACATTAAATACTGATATAAATATATTAAGAATAGCTAAAATACATAATATGTAGCTCGAATATATTAAATACTAGCCCGAATATATTATAAAAATAAATCTTTTTGAAGATTTTCAAAAGCAATAGAAAATAATAAAAATAAGTAAAATAAAAGATGATATATAACTAGTGCCTGGGGCTTGGGCATAAATTCGGAGTTTTATATTTGAGTTATTCATTCCAAAACTCAACTTTATTTTTCTTGGAAAATTATATTTCTAGAACAACATAATCTAAAAAAATGGTAGTAGCTAGGGTTTTGATTAATTGTGCTCATAGTTTCAAAAAATTGTCAGGGCGCCTCTCTCCCAAATATCTCGCTCGAGCCACTCTCCTCCAATCTCTCGCTCGCTTCCCTCCCTACTTTTTATAACAAAAACAGTGTATACAAAATTGTTTCTAATTGTATAAAATAGAAAAAATTGTATAAATACATATATTTTGGTTCCCCCTCGTTCACCCTCTTTCCATATCTCGCTCACCACCCCGCTTTCTCACTTATACAAACGAAGTAAATGTATATAATTGTGTTTCTGTTTGTAAAAAGCGTAGAAATTGTATATACACATGCAAGTACAACAATAATTTGGTCTTATACACTTATAATTATCAATAAAAAATCTCCCCTTCCTAGTTTCTTTTGCCGTCTCTCTTTTCGTTTTATAATACAATTTTCAAATTGTATCTAATTTCTCCTTTCCTTTTATACAGTGCGATTCAATTTGTAATTTCTTGTCAGAAGTCTCTTTTTCTTTCTCTCTTTCTCATTTATACAAATTCAATTGTATATAATCGTTCTATACACTTATAATATTACAATCATTTTATACACTTCATTTTTTATACAGTTTTTCTACCCAAGTGTCTTTTCTCTTTTTTCTTGTTTTATACATTTCGTTTTAATACAATTTGTTTCATCAACTGTATATGTATGCGAATTATACGTTTCTATGTTTGGTATGGAGCGCAATTAATGCAAACTTGTTAAAGTATACAAATATGACTTTTTATTTGTTATATGTTAAAGTTGCCCTTTGTCTTTCTAACTTATTTTTTTTCAGCCGAAGTGCACTTTTTGGCCCATTCTAATAAAGGAAAATCATATATAATAACAAATTATTAATTCAAATTAAACTTTATAAATATAGTTTGATTTAGTTGTACCTCATAACAAATTATTGTTATTTTACCTCTCTCCAGGTGAATCTCGCTCGTCACTCTCTTGCTCTCCTTCGTCTCTCTCACCTTTATGTTGTCCGTCGCTTGTTAAAAAATATAATCAAAGAATTTAAATCAATAAAAAGCGACGAATGGTATGCCTTTTCTTCAATTAATAAATATTCATTTTAATAGAAAGCGATGGACTGCGTCGCTATCTATATAAAATAATTAATTATTCATTATATATATTTGGCGCAAAAATCCGCGAAACGAAGCGACGGACTAAGTGATGCCGTCGATCACTTTTTGAATTTTTTTTTTAAAAAGTTATTTTTTTAAAAAAAATTGTTTTTATTAAAAAGCGACGAACAGTATGATTAATTGCATCTCGTTTTGGAGCGACGCCATCCGTCGCTTTTTCTTCCAATTCGTTATTAGTTGTTTTTTAGTAGTCGAGATTTACTGAAAAGAATAAAAATTATAAAAAAATATTATTGAAATTGTTGGATATAAGGTTACTATATTTATTTGTGAATTTTTGTGTTAATTTTATATTTCTTTTCTTCATATTTTTCCTATTATTTATTAATCAATTACTCATTTTTGAGATTTTATCAAAAAAAATAAAATTAGACAAAATTGTTAAAAACGGGTCAGATAATTTATTTAAAAGGGGTTGATTAATGGGTCGGATTAGGTGTTTATGGTTCTGAATCCCTTTCATTTTCATATAAATGTTATATGGTAATATCAAAATGACATGATAATTTCATGTAATATTTAAAGAAATTAAAAATGAGTTGTATATGTCCAGCATACCAACTAATGCCTATAAGGACATATTTGGGCCAAAATTGGACGGCGAGAGCATGAGTGAGTTAAACTTTAAACGGGGGTATATCTAGACTTTTTTCAAATAGTTTAAGTGCATATTTGATCCTTTTCCCTATCGACTAAAAATACAAATTAAAAAATTTAAATTACATATCCAGATTTCAACTTTAACTTTAAATCTATCTGATTTCAAATCAAATTCAGATGAGACCTTAATAGTGTTTGTGGAATGTAAGAGGATACTTGTTGAAGTCTTCTTGACTTAATTAATACATACAATTTAAGAGGAAAAAGAACTCTTTAAAATCATAAATTCTTTGGGTCAAACAACTAATAATGAAGCATTCAAACAAGTGATTATTAATTAGTTGATATTATATTTATTTAAAATTCAATAAGATTATCTAATTAACCTTGTTTATGAAAGAGATTATGATAACATTGTAAAAAAACATGTAAATTCATGGCCCGTATTTCGAGATTTATAACCCACCTCATATTGTATTAAATGCTTCGCCTCACGCTCCTACCTTTTAATGCACTGTATTTTTTGTTTATAACTTTTTGAGAAAAGTCCTCTTTCATCAGCAAGACAACTCTATTAACGTGAGCATGCATGGCCCAAACAGGGACAATTGATAAAGTTGTAGAGAAGACTTGACTTAATTAATATATACAAGTTCAAAGAAAAATAAATATCTATATGTATTTTCTTAATTTTGACAATATGTATCTCAAAAAATATATATTTGAACATATTTAAATGTATTTAGATGTACCAAAATCTGATAGAAATCGTAATACTACAAATTAGAATATATCAAAATAATTAATTCCTAAATTAGTGAAATTTGTATAAGTTTTTCAAAAATTATTACATATAAAATAAAGATATAGAAAGTAATAACTGGTCAAATTACAAACAAAATTTTCATTCTAACAAGTCAATAGTGTGTGAAAGAAATAGACTTAACGGTCCGTTTCCTTCATCCTTGGAAAATTGCACAAAACTGTAAAAAAAAAAAAAAAGATTTAGCCGAGAATGAGTTTATTGGATGTTGAAATTCTGACCCTCCAAATTCGCCTTAGGAACAAGTTTATTCTATATGTTCCTTTGCAGAATTACAGTAATTAAGTTTTTGTGACATGAAAATCTTGGAATCTGTCGATCTTTCAGAAAATCAACTTTATGATCAAATCCCACAAAGCTTTTCGAGTTTGAGATATATGATTAAGGATATTGCTATCATCAAAAGTTAGTTTGTATATTCTCATGTTACCAATCATGTTGTTTCATTTTGTATTCAAATGAATGTTTCTTAAGATATTCAAACAATGTTGTTTCTTTCGTATGTTTCAATTTTCTTTTTTCAATCACAGAGTTGTGAGACTCTTTATTCATAATTTTTCTAATAAGTATTGTATGTTACAATAATTGATAATTTAAAATATTTTTAAAAGATATATAAAAAATATATGATCAAAAATAAACTTATTTGAATTGTGTTACATAAATTGAGACATAAAGAATACAGAATGAAAAATACATACAAAGAAAAAGAGTACAACAATACTCAAATTTTCAAATGCCAAAGAGTCAATGATCCAATACAAAAAAACAAATGAAACAAAAGAAAACTTATACAATAAGCAAACAAATTAACAAAAAAAAATAGACTTTTTTCTAATGGGACCCTCCAAAAATAAATGGCTTCTCATTAACAACCCTACATGATTTCCTCACTTCACCTTGTCCATCAATTAATACTTCAACTCTACCCAATTTGACCATTGCCTCACCAAACTTAGTGTAAAAATCAGGATCATTAACAATATCATCCACAATATTCTTTGTCAATTCATCCAATGCTATTTGTTGATCAATTTGAAGAACCCCATTTCCCTTTTTAATTTCTTGAAAATATGAATTATCTACCAAAGATGGAGTCTTCACATCAAGAGGATAAGTGTTGTCAAAAAACAATGAAATTCTAGGACATTTTTCCTTTAATTCAGCCAATAGCCATGGGCTCATGCTTGGATCAGGACCACCAGTATTATTGAAGTTGTATATTCTATCTTTGAAGAGTGAGCAACGAGCAATTCCAACGGTGTGGCCACCTAGAATCGAAAATAAACAAGTAGATGACGGTCAATGAAGTGCGATGAAAATTGTCAAATAAGTGATTTGTTTCAGTCTGGCTAAGTTTTGATGGTCAAATTAAAGTTATTTTTACCATCATGTTGGTTAGTGGTTACGACTTACGAGGGAGCATATACTCATAGGGTAGAGTCACTAAACAGAGTTATGGATTCAATAGAACTCAATATATAATTCTGGTTCGAACTATATATTTGCATTTAAAAGTTTATTTAATATTTATAATTAAATTATCTAAATGGCACTAAGCAAAGAAGATTATGGCTTAAAACTCTAGGTGCATGCAAGCTAGTTGGAGTACCATTGTCATAAAAAGAAAAATTAGAATAAGATAAAGGTAGCAAAATAAAAACATAAAAAAGGATAGCATCCAAAGGTATGTCCTAATGGGCAATATAATGAACCATAGACCGATCGCTGTTCAAAATTTTACTAAAAATAAAATAAAATGTGTTAAGTAATTTCTTTGATTGTATATTCACCGTGGTGGGGGATAGTAAGTAACGTGATATAATAGTCGAGGTACATACATGCTACTGAACATCTTAAAAATGTGAAATTACCTAGAAGATAAACCATGTCATATTGAGTAAGACTTTTGCTTGCAAAGAGTTTGATGGAATCAGAAACTGAAATTGTTGCACCAGGAAGATTCACTTTTGATGCGTAGGAAACATTTCCATCCCTTCGTCCTGTTTCTACATCATACCATTTTCCTCCACCCTATCACATTTTATAATCAAAACCAATAAAAATTAGGATGCATGTATATGTCCCAAATGATATAATGTAAAGGTATCTATCGTATTATAGTCACACAAATATTATAGCATATTTTTAAGATCACGAGTTTCAGGAATCTTTAGTATTTTCTCACCTCCAAGGCCAATCAAATAAGTCATGAAAAAAATAGTTATTCTTTAGTTTGATTGGGCACAAATGTTTAAGAAACTAAGTGAGACATTTGAATCTTGTCATAGATCTTAGATTAATGATGTGTCTAGTCCATTTAAATCTTGTAATCTTAAATTTGTCATAGAAAATATTGAAACTGAAAAACTTACTAGATATAGAAAGAAACACTCTTTTTTGAGACAGATTAAAAATGTTACCATTGAAGAAACAGAGAAAATTACTAACTAATCCCGCCCATGTTTTAAATGTATGTTTTACCTGATCCATTTCAAATCTAGTCAAAGGTCTTCGAGCCTTGTTGAGAACTATAGTTTCAAAAAAAAAAATGACATGTATCCCTTCTCTACCTAGGTCAAAGGTCTTCTCATTTTTTTGTTGGAAATAGAATCAAGTTCTTTACTATTAGCAAATCAGTCTCACATCATATCGATAACTATTAGAGGGCCTCACATCATATTGATAGCGATTAGAGGGCCTCACATCATATCGATAGCGATTAGAGGACTTACTTATGGTAGTAACATAAAAAATCTCAAATGATATATGGAAGTAATAATAATGAAATAAAATGTAAAATTTACCAAGACAACAGCATCTCTAGTTGCCATAGAAATAATATCAGCACAAGAAACTAGGCCTTGACATTTTGCTTCTAAAGCTTCTTTAATAGCATCAATGAGTTCATATCCCCTAACACTTGAATTTGGGACTGCTGTTTTCTCACTGGTGAATCCATCCAATAGAATTGATGCATCACAACCCTATTCATCATATGTACATATAGCAAAAATATTATTAAATTATAATAGAAAATTGTACCACAAATATTCCATAAAGAGCATTCTTTTTTTCATAATACCAATTTTTTTATGGAATTGGTTCATGAGCAAAATAAGAAAAGTCAAAAGGAAATTATCATAAAAAAAATTATATTTTTCCCTTTATGACATAACTTAATAGGCACAAAAATATAGAGAAAAGGCTTTTTAAATAGTCTCTTATCTTTTCCTTATTTTTTTTTTTACTTTGAAACACTAATAATACTTCATGCTATAGTATCGAAAGGCTCATTATGTAAGATTTCATGTGCAACAGTACAAATAAAGGTAGATTCTTGATTTAATTAGCTACAATGATGTTTGAATTTAAAAAGATAGATTTAACCACGGACAAATTTTATAGCTAAATAATAGAATTTATCGCTACTCTTGTGCAACAATCGATTTATGTTAGCTACAAGTGAATTAGTGACGAAGTTTGCAGCTAAATCCAATTTTCATAATAGAACACTCTTTTCCTCATCTTCGGAGTTATTATTTCTACTAAATATAGATAAACAAATCTAAACATTTCATACACTAAATTGTGGACAAACTAATGTTAAAAAATAGACGAAAGTTTCACGGGATCAAAAGTGTATCAATATTATAAACATGAAGGACAATTAATGTTCCATATGAAAAGATAAGAATAACTTTAAGTCTTAACCCAAGGATAAAGATTTATTTTGGGCCTTTTCTCCACAAAAATATTATTATATGTTTAAAATCACGTATTTCAATACTCTCCTTTATTAAAACTTATATGTCAATTCAAATAGCTTCATCACATAATATGACACGAAAAGAGTAGTGAGTATAGTGATTCGCCTGCATATTTGTGATTAAAAAATTCCGTATCCGCCATTGCTATATATAAGTTTCGTACCTTAACAAAGCAATCATGAAATTGCATACGTAGAAGAGCAGCTGGAATATCCTTTTCCTTCTTTTCAATATGCCATGTATTTACAACATTTTGGACAACATCTTCAACTTTTGTCAACCCACATTTTCCTTCATAAAATCCAATTCTAAGTTCCCCATAGCATTTTTCACAAAATAACACAAAAAATAACACCACCATAAGAGCCAATGCTTTAGACATTTTAATTTGACAAAAATATAATGTGGTTGATAGACACACTTTTTTTTAAAGTCAATTTATAGTATTTTTTGCTAAGGTTATTAATTAAGATAATAATGAAGTGTGTGACATGTAAAATGTGTATGCTTTGCACGACCATTTCTTAGAGATTGTGACAATAACGTGCCATCAAGTTGTTGAAGTATATTTATATTATACTAAAGTCAAAGCATATGGCTTAAAAATAGTGTGAATTAATAGTATCAAAGGTCACAAGAAGATTCATAGAGGGCCAAAATTTTCTATAATTGGTATAAAATATGAAAAAGTAAAACACGATGTTCAAAGAGTTTTTGCAACATCTATTATATTACGTAAAATATAATTCTAATCATGCATACACATGTTAATTTTTCTATTTAAGGGTGTTTGGATCGATGAACCCCCTCAACTATACTTGGAAAACAATATATAATTATTTTATACTTCTTTAATTTAATTTTTTTGTCTTATTTTTCTTTTTTTGCCAATTAAAATTAGTTACGAAGATCTATTATCAATATTGCAATATAAATTAAATAATAACAATGGTAATAAGTAGTTATTCTTTAATTAATAGAACATTATATTCTCATATTTTAACAAACAATCTCTTCATGCGAGCATGCATTTTCAAATGAGATGATCGAGAAGATGAATGGTTTGTGGTAGGGGTGTACAAAATCAAATCAAATTGTAAGCCGAGTCAAACCGAAAAAAAACTCGACTAGTAGTTTGGTTTGACTTGATTTGCTGTTGGAAAAAAAACCCTCCACTATATTTGGGTTGGTTTGGTTTCAAGTAAAAAAATCAACCCGAGACCAAACCAACCCGACATTATATAATATAATTATAAAATTTTATTTTATACGTAAAAATACTTACTTTGATATAATATTTAAATATTTATTAAATTTTTTTTATAGTTTTTATCTTTTAATATATATTTATTTATATTTGGAAGTTAGAATTCTTAATGATCTAATAAATATTATAGTCCATACATGTCAGTAATTATAATAAAATTTAAATAAAAATCAAATACTTATGCAAAAAGAAAATCAATTCAACACTAAGAATGACAATAATATTGAATATTTATTTTTTAGTTTTACATAGATTTAGACAATTAAAATACATAATCTAATTTTACTTTCTTTTAATATTTAATCATGTAACTAAAACTTATTAACTTGTTTTAGCATGATTTTAAATTATGATCAATTTCATTATGACTTATTAATTTGCAATATTTGTTTTACGCGATTATATTTTTTTTTTTGATTGGATATTTTAGTGTCATTAATCATATCATATTTTTTTGTTATTTTCTTGAGAAATAACTTACATAGTTGCATTTTGGTAGGAATAAAGAAATATTTGAAGTACAAGTAAATTATATGTTTGTATGAATACTTTATCGAAAAACCCGAAATTGAAAAACTCGAGTTTTATTGATTTTGTTTGGTATATGACTTCAAAGATCCAACACAAATAGTTTGATTTGATATTTGAAAAACTCGAACCAATCAGGTCATGTACCCCTAACTTGGTGGAGTTGGGTAGATAAAATTATAGTTGAAGTCATAACTAATTGTCTTTTTTATATATATAAAATTTTGAGATGAATTTAATTTTTATGATAGAACTTAATAAGTATATTTTGGCTCAAAACAACATTTAAAGTGTTTTGCCTCCAAAGTTTGACAAATTTTATGATGAAATAAATTTTGTCACCCAAAAAATTACTTGCAATATCTATAGTCAAACGGATCTTTATAGCCATTCTAGAAAATAATTTATCTTGGAATGTAGACTACAACTTCTCATTACATATCTCTAGGCGTGTTTGGTATGGTTCATTCATTTTCATGTTTGGTTCGATAAAATGTTAAAAAAATATATTTTTAAAACATAAAAAAATTATAAGTGATATTTCAAGCATATTATTTCTTTTTTACCGCGAACAAACCTCCAAGACCACCCCATAACCACTCCTTACCCCACCTCCATAGATTTCTCTAAATTACATAAATGAACTTGTGACAAAAAAGAAATAATTGACTGTGCTTATTAAACACAAGAAAATAAGTTTAAAAATCACTTACTTTTTTTAAAAATATTCATAACAAAAACACCCTTAGTATATTATCTTATTCTTGTTATTTATTTTTACCTTTTGTTTGTCTTTTGTCCAGCCAAAAAATAAAATGAGAGGAAAGAAAAATGGCAAGACGATAGAAAAGTATATTAAGAAGTAGAGAAAAATGACATTCTCCTTTTGTTTCATATCATTGATCTGAAAAATAATTTTAAGAATCAATCAAATTACAATATAATACATGAAAAGAAAAAAAAATTCATAGAAAACAATATACTCAAATTTCAATTGCCAAAGAATCAAGAAAGGAAGAGTCTCCTTTACTCACCCCCACCCACACCAACTCAAGACCAAAAAAAAAAAAAAATCAAAATATAATAAAATAAGTAAATAAACTATCGATAATTTATGTTGTCCAGACTCTTCAAAACAATTGCTAGACACGCATGTCGCATCCTTCAAAGAATTTGCACACGGACAACATTTCTGAAGGATCTGAACAAAGTCAGTTGTGCTAATTGAACAACCCAAAAAAGAATGACTTCTTATTCACAACCCTACATGATGTCCTCACTTCTCCTTGTCCATCAATTAGTACTTCAACTCTACCCAATTTCACCATGGCTTCTCCAAACTTAGTGAAAAAATTAGGGTCTTTGACAATATCACCTACAATTTTCTTTGTCAATCCATCCAATGCTAGTTGTTGATCAATTTTAAGAACCCCATTACCCTTTTGAATTTCTTGAAAAAATGAGTTATCAACAGATGATGGAGTCTTCATATCAAGAGGAACATTGTTATCAAAGGATGAAACCCTAGGACACTTTTTTATTAACTCAGAAAATAGCCAATTGCTCATGGTTGGATCACGAACACCTGTATTATTGAAGTTGTATATCCTATCTTGGATGAGTGAGCAACGAGTGTTTCCAACAGTGTGGCCACCTAGAAATATTGAAAATGAGTTGAAAAATCATCAGATATCAGAGTTTAATTTTCAATCGAATAAAAATAGAAATAACTGAATGATTTCGTTCTATCTATGTACCTGACTCTTGATGGTTAAAGTTATACAGTGACCATATCGGTTTTGAGGTAGCATGTACTAGCTGGGTAGAGTCGCCAATTTTAGAGTTACAAATTTACAATTTTGTTGTTTTGGCTTGAGTCTTGAATATGTGTTTAAATGAAAAATAATTTAATATGTATAAATAATCTATCCAAAATGTACAAAAGATTCTGGTTAAATGAGGTGTAAACCATATAGATAATTTATGTTCAAATATATTAGTGAAAGTTTTAAGAAAATATGTTAGGTGATCTCTTTATATCTGTTTAAAATTCATTAACTAGAGTCAATTGATATTTCCTAAGGGAAGCTTCATGCCTTTATTCGTACCGTTATAATATGTGTATGATAAAATAATTGAAATATGCATAAATTACTGAATATTATCACAATAAAAAGATAAATATAGAATAAAAAGAGAATTCTGAACCAAAAGGGCTACTTTTTCTTATGTACAAAGAATTATTTTTGTTTTCATTTATCACTAGATTTTAAGCGACTTATCGTTAATTTAAACTCGAATTCACAAAAGGGAAAATTACCTAGAAGATAAACCATGTCTATTGGAGAAATTTTTTTCTTGCCAAAGACTTTGATGGAATCAGAGACTGAAATAGATGGAGAAGGAAGATCCACATTTGATGCTAAGGAAACATTCCCATCCCTTCTTCCTGTTTCTACATTGTACCATTTTCCTCCACTCTGTCACATTTTTTTTATAATACAAATTAGGATGCATATCATAAAAAATATATATAATTTAAACTTTTCTTTTTACCCTCAATAACAAGTTTTTACCGTTACAAAAATGCTATGACATGTTTAACATAAGTTTCGAAAGCATTATATTCATACAAATGTTACGTTATTCTCACACAGTCTGAAATTAATCGTCACAAGAAATCTTCACTCAAGAAATTATTTTCAACTGTAATCTAGAATTATTAAATAAGTGTGACTTATAATTATTATATATATTAATGAACATGAAAGGAGTTAAAATGTAAAATTTACCAAGACAACAGCATCTCTAGTTGCCATAGAAATAATATCAGCACAAGAGACAAGGCCTTTGCAGCTTTCCTCTAAAGTTTTTTTAATATCATCAATGAGTTCATAACCCCTAACACTTGAATTTGGGCCTGCTTTTTTCTCACTATTATCTCCCTCCAATAGAATTGACGCATCACAACCCTATTCATCATGTACATAATAAAATTATTTAGTACATGATTCAATAGAAAATTGAAAAAAAATAATGAAAAAGAAATTATAAAGTAAAGAATCGGATCGTTACTAATAAGGTAAAAATTCAGGTATCAAATAAACAAAGCAACAAGGTGGGCATTCTTTTTTTTAGTTTCTTACATAGGGCAAGCATGCTTAATTGAGCATGTTAAAAAGATTTGTATTATGTATGTCAAAATACATAATACAATGAAATATTTGTAGATCTACATACACAACCCTCCAATATATTCATCATGAAATAATAAAATTATTAGTTCATTTAAATCCTTCTTTTATTAACCTTTATGTGTCAAATTAAATAACTTCATACAAAAATGGTGCTTGAATTTTCACTAAGTTAAAAATCTCTTTCTTTCTTTTATTAAGCTTCATGTGTTAAAACAAACAACTTCACACAGTAATAAAATCGAAATTTTCACTAGATACATTTGAAAAATCTTTCCTTCTTGTGTTAAGCTTCATGTGTCAAACTAAATGACTTTCACACAAAGTGATATGGAAAAAGTAACGAATATAAGTGGTAAACTATTTTATCGTGACTTAAAATCTTGTATCTGACTCTAATATCGTAAAGGATGACTTATAAACAAAATATATTGAAAAGACAAGAGTTCTATATGTAAGTTTCTTACATTAACAAAGCAATCATGAAATTGCATACGTAGAAGTGCAGCTGCAATATCTTTTTCCCTCTTTGTAAAATGCCATGTTTCAACAACTTTTTTAACAGCAACTTCAACATCTGTTATACCACATTTTCCTTTGTAAAATCCAACTCTAAGTTCCCCATAACATTCACCACAAAATCCCACAAAAAATAACACAATTACAAGTGCTAATGCTTTAGACATTTTTGCCTAATTTTTTATTTTTTTTTGCTATTACTTAAATTAATGTGGATGAAATAAACACATTTTGTGATCCTATTTATAGTATTTTGCTAAGTTTATTATGTAAAATAGTTTATGCTTTGCACGACTATTTTAAAGCCTATTGTTATAACGTGCCTTCAAGTCCTTGAAGTAATTAAGTAAAAATGAATAGGTATATTTATATTAATATAATTGAAGTGTGTGATCTCAATTTATTTTATCACATTCTGAGAATTAAATTGAATAATATTTTTAGAAGTATCGAATTACACCAACTCAATATTTTAAAGTTAAAAGTTTTAGATATTTAAAAGTTATATGAAAAGTATTATAATTAAGTTGTAATTTTATCATGTCAAACGCGGATTCAGAATTTAGATTCTATATATGATACAGTCCAATCTTTAAGGTTTTCAGAAATGAACTAATTATATTATATTTTTTGCAATTTTAATAAATTATGCTTCGTGTTGAAAGTATGTACTGGGTTTAGGTGAACGATCCACTCCTTCGTTTTATCGATCTGAAAAACAAATTACATTTTAACATATTTATTAAAATTTACATAATAATTTGAATTTAAAAAATAAAATGTTCACATATATAATTGAAAAGTAGGAATATATATTATAGAAAATATTATATCATTGAAACAAGAGATCACAATGAAGATACATATAAAGATGCACTTCCCATGTCAACTACTAGGGGGGAAAATGTAATTATATACTAATTTCAATTAAGATTCAATCATTTGTTCTCCAAATCTTTGATTTGATATGTTTCCTAATAATTTTCTTTGACGTATGATATTTTCATTTATTCTAAGTTATGTGACATAAGAAATCAATTTTTTTTTGAAAATTGCCTTAAATATTAGGGATTAATTCAAAATAGTCACTGATATATGTTCGAGGGATTACTACGCTCACCGTGCACGTTGCATACTTGCATTACCACCTGAGTTTGTATATCGGGGATTAATTCAAAATAGTCACTGATATATATCTGAGGGGCTACTACGTTCACTGTTTCATTACCACCTGAGTTTGTATATCGGGGATTAATTCAAAATAGTCATTGATATATATATCCGAGGAGCTACTACGTTCACCGTGCACCTGAATAGTTGCATACTTGCATTACCACCTGAGCTTGTATGATTTCGTTACAAAATTGTGTTGAAATTATTAAAAAAAGAAACATAAATTTTTGAACAAGAAAAATTTGAATTCGACACATTAATAAGTAATGAATCTTTACATTAGAAATTTTTGTCAATATAAATATCTCACATAAAAAAACAATGAAACACATATAGGTTAAGTGGTTAGTACATATTAAAGTGTGAGACAATGTAACTTATATCTATATGATTCTTCAATTATTTTTTTGATGATTTAATTACCATATAATAATTAATAAATAAGTGATTATTACTTAATAAAATAGTATTAATATTTTTTAAATTATTTTATTTCAGTTTGTGACAAATCTAAACCTTTATCACCTCAAATAATTTGTGACTGAATCATTATTCCACAAATAATCGTTGTAACAAACGAATATGTGTTAGAAAATTGAATTGTGACATAGTCTTATTCTTAAAGCATTTTAACAAATGAAATGTGAATCTTGTAAGTGTATATATTAGTAATATAATTAATTAAAATGTGATTAATTAATGTTTAGTTATAATTGGGATTACATGTGTTTTGAATTGAATGTTACAAAATTGGTTACTTGTGTGCATGTCCCAATCCTGCTATCCCAATCCTGCTAGGAAAATGCTAGTGATATTAAGTTGATTAAACAATTAATTTTATTGACTAAGTAAATTATGAAATTGATCATTGTGTAATGTGTATCAACTGAAAATTAAACAATATATTTGATAATTGTACAAAGAGATTTTCCTTGAAGTTGTAAAAGATTTTAATTAAAAAAAAAATTGTGTAACTATCTTTGGTAAAAGACCATAGGGTTGCCTAGTAATTCGAATTTAAGGCTCATTTATTGTGTCGCAAGAGTTGTAATTTGAGCTTGAGGCTCATTCATTTTTAGTAAAAAAAGAAATTAAATTTTAGTGACATATAGTGATTTTTACATATTTGAGTCAATTGTTTTTCTAATAAAAATATATGTGTTTTATATTATCTACACTTTATAACTTTCAATTATTTTAGAAATACATATAAAATCGAGTTCGTGTAAATGAAAGTTTTTTTTTTACTTTGGAATTGAAATGATTTTACTTATTAAATATTAGATTCATCCATACAAAAAAGAACAGGTCTAAACTATATAGTTTCATTCGCATCTCCTTCAAAAGTTTTTAGCTTAAAGAAAGGAGATGCTTCAAAAACAAATAACTTGTTCATAGGCATATTTGAATTCATAGTCTTCCTTTCATATTCCGCAAATGTCTTTTACTGAATTAGCCTCCCTCGTTATATACTTTCCTCTCACTCAAGAACATCAAAAGAGGAAACGTTGCATTTGGTAATGAAACTAGCAGTGAAGTTGAGGGAAATTCAGAGGATGAACAGAATGAGGGAACCTGACCCAAGCCATCAGAACCAAAAAAAAAAAAAACATGGGAAGAAGAATTTATACCCTCTCATAAAACACCTGAAATAAGTAGTAGTCCCTAAGAAACTGGTTTCTCTGCACCTCAAGAGCCAGTAAGTTTCCAACTCACGTTGAACATCAAAGCTCTCACCCTTTTTCAAACATTCCCTTACCGTCCTCTTACCTCAGGCATCTCTACAAGATCCACATTACGTAGCATGTGTGCATTCTCTGCCTATGTATGCCCTGATTAAGCCTACAATATAAAGAAATACAAGCTCTGATTGGATTAGAGTGCCACTGCAAGAAGAACTCAACCAGTTTTGAAAGCAGCAAGAGTATGGACCTGGTTCCAAACCTCAAAAACAGGACGGTAATTTGACTAGGTGGGTGTTTAAGAAACAAGCTCAATGAGCAAGGTCAAATAGTGCGCAACAAAGCTAGGCTTAGTTGTAGCAGGAATCAACCACAGACGAAGGAAATAGACTATGATGAAACCTTTGCACTGAGTACAGAATTGAGGCATTATAGAATATTGGTCTCCAATCATGCTGCTCACATGGAGTTCAACCTCTACCAATGGATGGCAAAAGTGCCTTCGTTAAATGGTTAACATCCAAGAGAGGTGTAATGTAAAAACAACTCCCAGGTTTTGAGAATATCCCATGTATCCTCTCAGGTATATACAACTGGACAAAGCACTCTATTGGCTCAAAACAAGTACACCTAGAACATGGTATGATCGATTGTCCCATTTTCTCTCACATCATGGATACCAAAGGAAAAATGATTAATAACACTAGTTCTTCGAAAACAAGGTGAAGGTATGTCATATCCAAGTATATGTAGATGATATCAAGAGTTGGAGGAACCATGACTTTACTGGGAGTAGAATTTTGCTCCATTAATGAATAGTAGTTGAGTATGAGTATGATGGGAGAGTTAAACTTCTTTTTGGGGCCCTTCTTTTGTTAAAAAAGGATTTGCTGATGCAGACTACGCAGTACATATGGTTGTAGAAAAGTACCTTGGATGCCCACCCTTTTAAGGACCATGTTTAATATCTTGGGCAACTAGAACCAAAATTCAGTGGCCTATCTACTGTGGAGGCTGAGTATGTTGCAAACTGCTCTGTTGTGCCCAACTTCTTTTGATAAAAACAGCAGCTAAGATTGTGCATAGAACTAGGTTGTGTATTCCTATTCTATTTGTAATACAAGTGCTATAAACAGGCAAAAAACCCGTGTCAACACACGCACCAAAAACATAGATGTAGACATCACTTTCTTTGTGATCTGTTGAAAAGGAAACATAGTAATGAAGTCTACAAAACTGAGATCAAGTGCTGATATTTTCACCAAGGCACTGGAAAGAGAATCATTTCAGAAAATAGACTTGAGTTTAGAGTGCTCAATCTTTTTAGATTGAATTCTGTCCCACCAAGTTCCTAAGGAGATATGAACCAGGGTTCCGTCAGTTGGTTCTTACAACTGAACTGGCCTGATCTTCAATTGTTGCTATGGATGATATTTGTTTATTTTTAGCCTTGTTGGACTCTTTTGATTGTCAAAAGGGGAAGAATATATGAGTTCATTACCAGGTTTGTGTCTTCATCAAAAATGGGAAATTTGATCAATCTCCTAATTTACAAAGTTGAGATAAAATTGAGTTTTGATGATAGCCAAAGAAATGGCAAGCAAAACACATTGATGCGCCACAAACGAGAAAAAATGCAGCAATATTGACAAAACGGTCCCAATTACGGCTAAAGATACAAGTTGATACAAATCGGAAACCTTAATTATTAAAGATACAAGTTGGATGCAAATAAAAGGAAACTTAATAATTAAGGAAGGAAGTTGTATATAAAATGGATTGTAAACAAAGAAGTAATTCCTTGTTTAATATACACTTTCCTTCCTATTTGATAAGGATTCAAGCCAAGCAAGGAATTCTATAAAAAGATGACCTATGCAGATGAAGAATCCCACAACTTTCATAGAGAAGAAAAGTGAGATTTATTCATCGAGCAGAAGGCTTCAAGATCGCTAGGTTTTTGCTAGTTTAAAAAGTCTTGAGTGGAAAGTTTTCAACTTGTAAAACTATCTTCTTGTTTTCGTTTCTTGATGTAGTTACGATTATTGTACAGGAGTGGGTTTGACTTCTTGTAGAGTTGAGTTTCTGTTAGTTGTCCATGAGTAGGTTTGACTTTTCTTGTGGGTGAGTTTCTGTGAGAGTAGTGCAAGGGAGTGAGTTTTGGCTTCTTTGTAGGGTTGAGTTCTGTGAGAGTTTAACAAAAGTTGGTTTTGACCTTTGATGAGAGTAGAGTCGCTTGTAGTCAATCGAGAGAGTTTAAGTTAGTTGAAGACTTTTTGATTATTGAGTTGTAATCACAAAACTTATAGTTGAATAATAAAACGAGTTTTTTCCTCCTTCCTGAGTGAGGAGGTTTTTATTTAATAAGTGTTGTGTCTTTACTTAAAAGCAACTTACAAGAACTTGGTTCTTGTTCTGGGGTACGGTTTCTTCATAATTGATTTTAGATTAAATACTCAATAATTAAGACAAACATCTTGAGAGATCTTTTTCTTAATTATGTGTATTATCATTTATCGAGTGTTTTGGACAAAATGTTTGCTTAGTTAGAACATCACTCGTAACTTGATAACAACAATCCTATGAATAGTAGAGTCCGGAGTTTAAAGGGTATAAAATATTAATAAAAATTTTAAAACGGTATATAAATTATAACCAAAAGCGCAAAAAATCGCTTGGAATAACATAATTTTTTCTCCGCCGGAAAAAGTAAAAATGCTGCTAACCAATGTGCAGCGATATTCATTTCGTTTTAATTTTTTTAATTTTCTTGAATTTTTTTTTAAAAAACAACAACAAAAATCACTGCCTATTTTCTTTATATATTTTTTTAAAAAAAATGAAAATCGCTGTCTAGGCAGCGATTTTCTTGAAATTTTTTTTTTTAAAAAAAAAATACATTTTGCAAAATCGCTATTGATTTTACTTTTCCGGCAGAGGCAATCGCTGTTGTTCCAGCGATTTTGCCGTTTTGGTTAATATAAAATTTTATATACTGTTTTAGAATTTTTGTTAATATTTTATACCCTTTAAGCTCCGAACTCATGAATAGCATTGGCCCAACTTAAAATATCATTTTTTTGATATGTCAAATATTAAAATTTGATTATTTTATATATGCATCGGAATGATGTAATTTAAGGAAAAGAGACTTCATTCCTCAAAGCAACAAAGGCCATTTGGCAAATTTTATTAGGGATATGAATGATATGATATTGAAAACTTTAATTAGATAATTTCAGTTTTTTAATAAAAAAAAGTAAAATATTATGTCATCACCATACTAAATTAATCTAGCAAGACTTAATATTTGTAAGTTTGATTTCAATATTTGATGGTACAATAAACTTATAATCATTGTTTGATTTTGACTTATATATAATCATAAAATAGTTTTAATTAAGAAATATCTTAATTATATTATATTATTATAAGAATTATGACTTATGTTTTTGTAAAAATATTTTAATTATATTATATCGACACTTTACATGCTTTTATAAACATTGAGTTAGAAGTTTGGATAGTCTGTGAATTTTGAATAATTGGCTTCATAATCACTCAACGTTGTATTATCTTTTAGAAGTTACAACTTTTATTATCATCATTCTCCAAAATATAATTTTTGGTACCTATTTATTAATTAATATAGGTAAAATTCTATATTTTTTTGGTCCTTAAGAATTATTCAATAAAAATTTTATTATATTTTCTTGTACTTAAATATTTCTTATATATATTTTTTTGTTCTACTTTAATCGAATTTAATAAGATATGATCTTAAATATCAGTATTTCACATATGTTATGAGATTAATCAAATTCGTGTTTTTTACAACTAATTATATCATCATATTTAGTAGTTTCACAATTTTCCTTGTGAATCAACTACACAAAAAATATATTTTAATCATCGAAAGACAAAATAATCAAAGTTTCAACCCCAAACAATTAGTTTTTTTTAATATATATATATAATATAAAGAAATTATCTTCCATAATTTTTAATAAAAAAATAATTTATAAAATTCAAGTGTCTTCTTCCCTAGGCAATCTCCCAAGTAATATACAGCAAAAACCCCAAATCGAAGGATTTCTAGGGTTTTTTTCTCACAAGTTCAACAATCATCGTAAAATTAGTTGTAGATTCAGTACAAAATAATGTCTCAGAACGGGAAATTAATGCCTAATTTGGACCAAAACAGTACAAAGCTTCTTAACTTAACGGTTCTTCAGAGAATCGATCCATTTGTTGAAGAAATCTTAATTACTGCTGCTCATGTTACTCTATATGAATTCAATATCGATAATAGCCAATGGGTATTCAATTTCTTTTGATAAAAAATGAATCTTTAATTGTTATGAATTTTTTTTGTGTGGGGAGATTTTAGCTAAGTCTTTTAGTTTTTGAAGAAGATTGTTGTATTTGAATTGAATGAGTTGGAATGGTGGATGATGACTAGTTTGAGATTTAGTGGGGTTTATTGATTGACTTGTATTTGAGTACTGATGTTGTTTTCATTTCTTTTTGTAGAGTCGAAAGGATGTGGAAGGATCCTTGTTTGTTGTCAAGAGGTAAGCAATTTTTATTTTTTTTGATGATCATGGTGTTCGGGTTAGCTTTTGTACGCCTCGACTAATTCTATGGCGCCTCACTAGCAATAGGTACTAGGTAACTCTGACCGTTAAGGTTAGAATAGATAGGGTGGGTAGAAATCACTTTGTGTTTTTTTGTGTATGTTGGAATTTGAACGTGATACCTGTGGATTTCAACTCACCTTATCGACCACTAGGCCACAACCTTGGGTGTGTATGCATTTGGGTTGATGAACTTGCTTTTCTTTTCTTTTTCTTAAGCTCAGGACTTGATTGAATTGATGATGTTTGAGGTGTATTTCTGTTTTTTTTTTGTTTTTTTTTTGGAAAGGTTTTAGATATAATATGGTCAAAATTTGTATGTCATAGTGTTAAGTTCGAATTTTGAAGAATATGCATTATAGAGATGTACTTTGCCTTGATGGTCAAATTATTTACTAGTAAAGGAATTAAGCTGAGCATAGTAGAGAAAAATTATTATACAGGATTTCTATAGCCGGACCATCTAGCTATAGATTAGGACTCAATTGATTATTGATTGATTGGAAGTTTCTACATTTGATGCATTGTTCTTCTTCCTGAGTTGATTTGAATGGTATAGCAATATGAGATACTTATTACATCTTTGGTCGGTGTTGCAGGAGTGCTCAACCTCGGTTTCAGTTCATTGTTATGAACCGCAGAAATACAGGTTAGTTATTTGTTTTCTGTTCAAAATGTTCTGCTTGGATTGTATATTTCCAGAATTTTTGCAAGGTTCTTTAATGTTGATGAATCTCAAGGGGGTGCAAGTTACCATGGAGAATTTTGAAGTAGTAAACCTGACATCAAATTCGTGTCAAGAGATAGTAATGAAGTAGTCATATTTGTAGGAAATGACTGGAAGGACAATTGATGACATTATATCTTTTAGAGTCAATAGGACTTAGTTAAGAGCAGATCACAATGGAAGCAGATAATCTGCATTGGTGATAGCAGTCAGTCAGATTAAGACTCAACTGCTGTTGCTACACTAAACTTTAGGAATGGTGTTTGCTAAGACTCTTTTTTTATGGTTAGGAGCTTGTATATTCATGCCAGTAAAAGTGTAAGATGGAATTTTTGTCTACTTTTAGGAAGCTCCTAATAGTGGAATGAAATAAGGCCATGTTGACATGAATTCCATGTTGCTCATAGTTGGTACAAAAAGTAAAAATTTTGCTTTCTGTGAGCATGTCTTTCTAGTTCTTTCATGTTAAAGATATGACTTTATTCGTACAAGCAGATAATTTGGTGGAGGATCTTTTGGGAGATTTTGAGTTCGAGCTCCAGCTCCCATATTTATTATATCGAAATTCTTCACAAGAAGTAAATGGCATATGGTTCTACAATTCACGCGAATGTGAAGAAGTTGCAAACCTCTTTAACAGGTGACCTTTTGAATCTCTTTTTCCCTCCATAACTCATTCTTTTCCCATCTCCCACATCCCCTTTTCTCTGTGTGTGTGTTTTTAGTTCTACTCACAATTCACTGTGTTAATTCTACGAGAAAATATTAATTAGATTTGTATTGTGGAACTTTGAGGACTCAATTGCCTATGCAGTCATTCTTTTTATAGTATGTGCTTGTAATCTAATTATTCCATGATTATATGGAAGTAAAATTTGCTAGTTCTGCTGCCTATAGGTTGGACTTCTCTAGAACCTCAGTCTATAACATCTAAATTTATTGTAATGAACAGCCCAATGATTAGCAGAATGGTATGTTTGGCTTCCTCATTGTTTTTATTAGGTGAACGGTTAGATGACGTTCAAACTTAAAGTTGCAACTTTGTTTCATTGCATTTTCCTGATCAGTAAAAAGATGAGCTGTTTTACTTTGGCTTGGGGTTGTTATCCGTTTAATTTCCATAACAGCTGAACTGTTTTACTCTGGTTCAGGGGTATTCTTCTTTTACCTTCCAGAACACCTCCGACTCCTCTCTTTCTATATTACCCACTATACAAGCTGAAATGGTTTGCTAGATCTTCATCTCATCTTTTCGAATAAGTTTCTCATAGAGCTATTGAGAAGTTGAGTATTGTATGACTTGAAACTTTAAGGCAAAGGCATCTATCAGAAAGGGGGGAAAGGGGTAGAGATTCAAGCTTGCATCTATGCAAGACAACTTCTTCACTGCTTCACTCATATCTATTTATCACCGTGATGAGAAGGGACTGCTTCACTGCTTCAATCTTCTCTTGCCTTTTCTCGTTAAGATTGTCTTACTATGCCTGATAATATGTTATGATATTTCACTTGTGATCAGGATATTGAGTGCTTATTCCAAGGTGCCTACCAAGTTCAAATTACCAACCAACCAGAGGTATTTTAGTACATATTTGTGAAGAACAGAATATTTTTATTGATCAAAATGTTAGATTCTCTTGTTTGTTAAAGCATTTTATTTCTAAATAGTTTGACGTTGATCTATTCCTTGATTTATGTCTCAGATATAGTAGTTTAACTTGGCACTTTAAAAATTTTTGGTCTTCCCTCTGTTTGCTAGAATCTTGAATTGCAATATGACTGACAGAAAGCATAATAAATTTAAATTGATGCCATCCTAAAGAACCTGGTCAATGAGATACCGTTTTATTTTTTTCAAGGGTCGAATAAGAAAGTTATCATAGTATCTCTGAGCTGAGCGGGATAATGTTTGTATCTGCGGTGGAAGTATGCTTTTAGTGAAATGTGAGTATTCTTGAATGGGCCTTTGAATTGTTGGGTCTTGTATACTGTTTGAATAGGTTGGTCCTTGTCCTACCATGGGTGCTTCTATAGCCAACTTGCTCATAAAAACTAGGTATATGCATGGTGAAAGTGACTAGGAAAAGCTAATGAGCGATTACTTTGTGAGAAGTGAGCTTTTAGTTGCAACTTGCAAGCAAGCTACAAGATCTTTGGCGAGGTGAATAGTTTGGTTGGTTGGTTTAGGATTTAAGCATTTGCTCAGAATAGTCTGTGACTGAAGGCAAATTGCACTCAGTTGGATTCTGAGAGGAACTTTGGTTTTATGTAATTTTGATACAGTGAATTTGAAGAGCTGGAAGCAGTTCCAAGCATGTCGGTAATGGATGGTCCCCTGGAGCCATCATCTACTACATCAAATACTGCAGATGTCCCAGATGATCGTTCCTTCGTGAATTTTTTCAGTGTATGCCTTTTCTTCCCTTCTACTTGCGCTTTTTTTTTTATCCATGTAATGTGGCTGTTATGCTGCATTTATCTTGCAGAAAATAATGTCTTTTCATGTGTCAGTTCCCTTGGAAGATCTAAATACTTTTTATCATCAACCTTTGCTTGGGGATCATTAGTTCTTATAATAGACAGTCCTGCAAAATTATATGTGACACCTTTGTCTGAGATGTATACTGGATGTTAACTAATCATATGGTTATTTTTAAGAATTCTCATCTGATATTCCAAACATTAACGATCCATCTATCAAGGGAAATCAAACTGAGATTCCCTGCTATTTCTCCTAAAGAAGTTATACTGACTCATTTGATGCATTATTCCACCCTTCTATATTGGGATCATGTACTTGGTAAGTTAAGTGGAGATACTTCTAGACTAGTACCATGTTATAGATGAAATTTTGTTTGCATATGTTTTTGTTTCATACATTGTTAACTTGACTGAAATTTTAGCATTTCATTTTACAGAACGCTATGAGAATTGGTAGTGGTCCAAATGCTGCAGTTCAGGGACAGTCGTATGACTCAGCTGCAGTAGTCCTACCTTCTCCTCGTCCTCCTCCTGCTGTACCTCCCTCTTCAGCACCTGCACCGTCTCCATCTCCTCCTCTTTCTACATCTTCGACTTTGATGCCTACAGTCGATGCTCCTGAACCTGATACCAGTGCTAGAAGGTCTTCAAATCTTGTTAAGCCATCATCATTCTTTGGTCCTCCTCCTTCCTCTTCTCCACTGATACCTCCTGTCTCTTCATCTGTGCCTACTGCTCCTCCACTTCATTCCCCTGGGAATCTTCAATGCCATTACGGAGCTCCTTTGCTTCAGCCATTTCCTCCTCCGAATCTGCCTCCATCTCTCACTCCTACTTCTGCTCCTAGCCCAAACAATGGACATGTCATTAGCAGAGACAAAGTGCGGGAGGCATTTTTGATGCTTGTTCAAGTAAGTTCCTGAATTCAGTAGTTACTTTGCTATGTGAACTTTTTTATGGCTCCAACGTTTTAGAAATTTGCAATTGCCTACATTTGCTCTAATAATGAAAATATATATCCAAAGCGAAGTGGTCTGCTGAAGTGAGGGGGTGTGTATTTTAAAAAAGAAATACTCCCAGCAGCTTCTGACACTATGCTGGAGCTGCCCACATCGGTCAATTATGGGATGGGTGGTCTCTTTATATAGCTTGGGAAATCCTCACCTCTTGAGCTAGCTTTTGGGGTTGAGCTATGGCCAAGATCCATTTCTTAACATGGTATCAAAGTAGGACCAATCCCGATTCACGTTCATGATGTTAGGCCCCCATATTAAAATCTCCCACACTCCAGATGTCCAACCCTAGGCGTGAGGGGGTGTTGAGGAAGCCCCACATCAGTCTATTACCTCTTGAGCTAGCTTTTGGAGTTGAGTTAGGCCTAAGATCCATTCATTAGCAGGAGAAAATCCACATTATGAACGTTACTAAGAGTACTCAAGTAACAAGAAAAATGAAAAAAAGAAAGAGAGTAGTACGCAAACAATTGCTTTGAAACTTACTGTTGGAAGTCGGAACTGGTGTTTGGTTGCTTGTCTCATCCCTATGGGATCTAAAAAATATCTGTCACATAGTCTGGATGCCTTACCATCGGAGTACATAAGGACGTTTATAGTTTTGAAATTAAGTACTTTACTTTCTCAAGGACCGAATGTTTTATTTGAAGGGCATCTCTCAAACTCCAAAATAAATTGAACTGTTCTTCCCACAAATCCTTGATGAGACTCTAAAGTTTTCTGACGCCCTACCTCGCTCCCAGTCTCATTTTGGGCAACCCGTCAATATCGCCATATTCCAACTCCCTTCACTCCTCCTTAACCTTATTTCCAACTGTCTCATTCTCTCCTTTCCATCTCGACCTTCACAAACCTTAAAGAGAATTCGCCACTCGAAATTCTCTTCCTTGAATATGAACTGAGCTATTATTGAACTAGCTTGAGGCTCTACCTAAGAAACTCATAAATTTAAATTCCTGACGTGCCTTTTATCGACCAAGGTCACATTGAGGGGGTGATTTACAAGAATGACGTTGGATAGTTGAGACTATAAGTTAGTAACCTAGCTCACAATTCATTGGTTTCTAGTTTCTTTGGTGTAGCTAGTTTGATTAGCTAGGGTGCTTTGAATACTCGCGTCTTGAGATTTTTCCCTTTACATCAATTAAATGCCTGTTTTTTTTCTATTAAGTTATGCATCTGATTTTCGTCTCTATTTCCGTAACAGGATAACCAATTCATTGACATGGTATACCGCGCTCTTGTGAACACTCATCATACATGATAACTAGAGGAACCACCGCGCTTCACTCGATGACATAAAAAAATGTTACTGGTAGAAATATGGCTTCTAGTTTATCTCTATTTGGGTTCCTGCTGTTAAAGTGTCTTTTGAGACCCACCTGTATATAGTATTTTATGGTCTTCAGTTTTACTAGTTTAGATTTGATGTTTTACCTCACAATGTTGTGGGTTTTACTAGTCTGGAACTTCAAATGCTTCATTTAGCCAAAGTTTAACAAATTTCGTTACCTTTGCCAAAGTAAGGGGTTTGCCTTCTGAGTCGAGCTCGTCAAGCCTGGTGCGGGTCACCTCTCCTATATGCTTTGCGAGCTATTGCATAGGAGCGGAGGTTTTATCCTGTGCGCACCCAAAAGGGTAACGGCTGCGGGATTTTCCGTGTCATCAAAAATAAATAAATAAACAATCATGAATAAGGTTTCGTTTCCTGTATTTTTTTGAATTTCACTATTTGATCCAAGGGAAAAAAGGAAGATCACTTACCATAAACAGAAGATAAATATTGCACAGAAGGCGATATTGACCTATAAGAGATTTTAAAAAAATTAGTTAAAACATTCCTCCTAATCAATGTTTTTTAATTGCTTACGTAATAATCATAAAAAAAATGGACAGGAAAATTTAGTCATATCACAGATTTTATTTTTGGAGATTATTCACTAAAAAAAATTTCATGGACGTTTGTTATGACCTAAAAAATGGAATCAGTCTGTTCCGCGGGGTAATGCTGCATGTTCAAGTTCAAACTGAGCTCCAAAGTAGTCAAAGAAAGATTTTATCGATTTTTCTGTGCTAAAGTCCATGGATAATTTTTTGTCTGGAAATCTCAAAATAAAATGACCGAAATTTCTCCACGGGGAAAATAATGCATTTCAGATTCAAACGAGTTCCAAAGAAGGCAAAGACAGATTTTTTTTGATTTTCGTGTGCTATAATTCATGAATTTTTTAATAAGGAAATCTCGAAACAAAATGACCGAAAAATTTTATGGACGTCCGTTAAGATCTTAGAAATGAAGCCAGCTCGTCCCGCGTGGAAAGATAGTGCATTTTCAAGTTAAACGAGCCCAAAACAGGCAAATACAGATTTTATCGATTTTCGTGTGTGATAGCCCATGAATTTTTTTTGTTTCGAAAATCCTTAGAAAATGATCGAAAGTTTCATGGGCGTCTGTTAAGAGCTTAGGCTTGGAGTCAATTCGTCCTGTGGGTAAAAATGATACATTTTCAAGTTCAAAAGAGCCCCTAAGCAAGCAAAAACATATTTTATCGATTTTCGGGTGTTGTAGTCCATGATTATTTTTCGGACAAAAAATATTCATAAACGTCTGTTAAGAGCTTAGACTAGAAATCAATTCGTCTTGCGAGGAAAACTTGTGTATTTTCAACTTCAAACGAGTCCCTAAGCAGACAGACAGATTTACCAGTTTTAGTGTGCTATAGCTCATTGGCTTTATTTTATTCGGAAATTTCAAAATGAAATGGCCAAAATTTTTTATGGACGTATGTTAAGACCTTAAAAATGGAACCAGTTTGTCCGGTAGTAAAAATGATGTATTTTCAAGTTCAATGTTCAATAGTGCCCCAAAAAAAGAAAAGATAAATTTTACCAATTTTTGTGTGCAGCAACCCATGAATTTTTTTAATTCAAAAAATATAGAAACAAAATGTCCAAAAGTTTTCATGGACGTCTGTTTAGACATTAGAAATAAAACCAGTTCGTTCCACGGGGAAAAATGGTGAATTTTCAAATTCAAACGAGTTTCAAAGCAAGCAAAAGCGAATTCTACCAATTTTCATGTGCTAATATTTTTTAATTCAGAAATTTCGAAATAAAATGATCGAAATTTTCCATTAACATCTGATAAAACCTTAGAAATGGAACCAGTTCGTCCCGCGGGAAAAAATGTTGCATTTATAAGTTCAAACAAGTCTTAAAGCAAGTAAAAGTAGATTTTACCAATTTTTGTGTGTTATAAACCCATTAATTTTTTTTACCTAGAAATCCAAAATAAAATGGCCGAAATTTTTCATTGACATCCATTAAGACCTTCGAAATGAAACTAGATTGTCCTTAAGGGAAAAATATATTTTCAAGTTTTAACGAGTCTTAAAGCAGGAAAAGAAAGATTTTATCAATTTTTGGATGTTATAACCATGAATTTTTTTATTCGTAAATCCCGAAATAAAATGACCAAAATTTTTTATGGGACTTTAAAAATGGAACCGATTCGTCCGTGGGGGGAAATAGTGTCTTTCTAAATTCAAACGACTCAAAACGGACAAAGACACATTTTACCAAATTCATGTGTTATAACCAATGAGATTCTTTACCCAAAAATTCAAAAATAAAATGATCGAAATTTTTCATGGACATCCGTTAACACCTTAGAAATAGAACAATTTCATCCCGCGGCGAGTATTTTCAATTTCAAAGGAGCCCTAAAGCAGGCAAAGACAAATTTTATCGATTTTTTTGTGCTATAACTCTTTTTAACTGAAAATCCCAAAATAAATTAGCCAAAAATTTTCATGACGTCAGTTAAGACCTTAGAAATGGAACCTGTTCCTCCTGCGGTGAATAATTATACATTTTCAACTTCCGACGAGCACTAAAGCAGACAATAACGAAATTTTATTAATTTTCGTGTGCTATATCTAATGATTTTTTTATTCGAAAATTTTAAAATAAAATCGCCAAAATTTCTCATGGACATCCGTTAAAACCATAGAAATGGAACCAATTCATTCCACGATAAAAATGGTGCATTTTCAAGTTCAAACAAACCTTAAAGCAGACAATAATAGATTTTACCGATTTTGGTGTGTTATATCCCATGCATTTTTTTATCTGAAAATCTCAAAACAAAATGGCTAAAAAATTTCATCAACCTCCGTTTAGACCTTAGAAATAGAACAAGTTCATCTTACAGGAAAAAGTTATGCATTTTCAAGTTCAAACGAACTTCAAAACAGACAAAACAGGTTTTTTCAATTTTTGTGTGCTACAGCTATGAATTTTTTTTAATCTAAAATTACCAAAACGAAATGGCCAAAAATTTTCATGGACGTCCTTAAAGACCTTAGGAATGAAACATGTTCGTCCAACGAAAAAAAATGGTACATTTCTACATTCAAACGAGCTCCAAAGTCGCAACGACAAATTTTTACCAATTTTCGTCTGATAGCGCATGAATTTTTTTGGATCCAATAATCTCGAAATAAAATAAACGAAATTTTTCAATGAATGTCTATTAAGACCTTAGAAATGAAATCAGTTCATCCAGCGATCCAAAATTATGAAAATGAAAGAGGGTATTCACCCTTAGCCTTGTAAGGCGCATTGACTTTGAGCCCACAAAAAATTCTTTAGTTTTACACTACTCAAATTGTTCTACAAATTTCCAACACTATTATTTACTTTTTACTCTATTTAGATATCATAAAAAATTGCATTATTATAAATAGTAACTTGTTCAACTATATTAAATTCCAAAGTTTGGAATGTTTCAGCAATCTCAATCAAAGTTCGAATATATTTCAAATTTTTTTCCCTTACGTTAAACAATAAAAAGAATTCTAATATCTTGTGAATTCAACTTTTCAACTTGTGCACTAAATTTTTTTTACCCAATGCATGTGATCTTATATTTTGTTTTTATCATGCATGTGAACTTGCTGGTTTTTGAATAGATTCTCCAACAAAACAGAACCCCTGCATTTTTTCAGAACATAAATACATTCAAATCTACCAAAATTGACACTCTACGTCAGCTGGTTTACATGTTTATAACTCGTAATTTTACGAGAAAAAAACCGGCTACGAGAATGAATTTTTGTATCTCAGTAGAGAAAATGACGATGATATAGCTATGGAGGCAAAATATGTGGAACTTGAACGTTTACACCAACACACATTGAACCAATAATGACAACTTGGCTAAAGATGACCGTCCTTAAAGTTACAAAAAGTAATGCTTACTTCATGATTCACAAGATGCAGAAACGTCTTCCGACTTCAGGAATCAAGTGGTTTTTACTTTCCGTGATGAGGGAAGACGGAATAGACTAATAAGATCGTCAAGACCCTGTCAAACAGTACCAGCAGATTGGTTGGATGAGTTCATATTTTCTTTTCTGTCTTTATATTTTGATTGGTAGACCAAAATAAGGGAATCAAGATTAAGTGAAACCAGAATACGTACCCTCGTGGTGATAAAAAGAAAACTGAAAAGTGTAATCAAGTATGATCCTAGAACCAACAGCAAAAGTAAGTCAAATGTCACGCTGGCAACCTGCAACGGGAACAATTTAAGCAGTTAATTATACGAGTGGTTCGATATACTCCTTTCTTTTCTTTTTCCTGAAGAAAATAAGTGGTTGGATTTGCTCATACATGAGACATGGAACACTGGTGACAAGAAGAGGGCTGCACGACTACGACCTTCTGTCCATATAATGACTCTTTTTCAAGTCTAAAAATATAAAGTGAACTGTGCAAACAGAAGTACTACTGTAACAACTGAACCTACAAAACCAAACTTAACAACTAATACTCCTGCATTCCCTTGTCGTTCTGCATGCCAGCTTAAGAGATCTTATTTGCGTCTAATTGTAAGGTCAGGTTTAGTATCTTTTTATATTTTACAGGCTCGTATTTGTGTAGTTGGTTATTTTGAACATCTTCATTTATGAAAGCTTTGATGAAATATTTTCATACACGCAGTTTGTGGAAGCGTCGATCGAGTTAGACTATACAAAAGGGTCTTTTTTCAATACATTTAAGCAGATACTTGTATTTCGAACTTCTACAGAATTACAGTATTATTGCATAATGTTAGGAACAACAACCAAGGGGGATGGAGTTTTACACACCTGATATATATGCAACTTCCCACTAGTTGAATCATAAAAAGTGAATGTTCCATCTAGAGACTCATGCTGTACATTCACCTCTGCAGTATGATCAGCTAATTCCTGCAGAGACATCGAAAGCATATGTTTGTCAAAAGTTGAAGGAAGAAATAAAAGCCTCAGTTATATTAAGGAGCTCAAATTAAAGTATGTCAGTGCTCAAAAGAAAGCCTGAAGAGCTAATTTGGTCCAACCAAACATCTCCATGTTCACCAGTGGCATGGGACACCATTACAGGTTAAAGCGTAAAACTGATAGACCAGAAAGTGTGTGACTAAGTAATATGTAAATTATTTGCCATTCTACTCACTTGTACAACATTAATTGCCAAAGCAAAATGACAAAGGCAAGCCAGCATGATGAGGGACAATGAAAATATACAAAGATGTCCTTTACATTATACACGCCAAGACATTATGAGGATATTTAAAAGGAAAAAAGAGAATCAATTAACTAATCAGTAAATTCAAGCGTAAATGCATCTAAAATACCTTCTCCAGCGCCTTAATAAGCGGGTCATTTTTTGAAAGAAAAGGTGCCACTCGAGGTGTTGTGGATAAGAGATCTAGCCAAGACCTTATGTAGGAAGGATTGACAGCTAGGCTACTATCATCTGCAAATATGCTTATGCTTTTCTTCTCCTGGCTGTAAATGTGTCTCTGTGTATAAAGAATTTTGTTACACACACTTGCAAAACTACTGTTGGCTGCATGAGATAGCTCACTCTATACATGAAAAATGCTTGAAACAAGAAAAATAGTAGAACATCCTTCTGGTTACATAAAGGAAAATCTATCGAAATTTAAGTCATGGAGCTGCAGAATAAAGGAGAAAGAAATCATATAAGAGAAAAGTTTTGATTATCTAAAATCTGAACCAATTGATTTTTTTTCCAAACTGAACCAATTGATATATCATACGATTCTTCAGAGGTAACTAAGGACATGAAAATCATCTATAACAAAATCCTATTTAAAGAAATGCAAATGGTTTAGACATACAGTCCCCCCAACCCAAAAGAAGAAATTGCTAAAGAAGGATATGTCTTTCCCGAATTGTGATTCATAGTTTGTATTGACACTTAGGACTAAGCAAATGTATTGAAGAGAATAAGGACATCTTTCATAAAATCATTATCCAGAAAATCTCAAATAGTCTACTCATAGAACTACTCAAATTTCAATCCCTTTTTTAAAGGTAAATAATATCATTAATGATGGGAATACCCCCGTTTACAAGCCACTACTCAAAATTCAATCATGTTGCTCATTTAATTAATTAAAGGAAAGATTGACCAGAAACCTCGCTGTAAAATAATGAACTCATGAAGCGGATAATAGGCGCTAAGAGTAATTGATAGACTTGGAAACCTGAAAAAGAATTGTCAAGAAGATAACATTGGGTATCTAGCTCCTGGTCGCAATTAAATTATGATTTTATTAGCTGTAGACTCGCTCTTGCTGTTAACATATCACTAGGGATTGCAATGGGGTGGGGCGGTTGCGGGGAAAACCTGCAAAGACTTTCACTGCCCCGCCCCACGAAACATAATTTTCTCTTTTCAACCCGCCTCTCCCTGCCCCCCTGCCCCACAAACTTTGTTATTGTTCTCTTTATAAAATAAAACTTTTTTGAATGACTTTGGTAGCTTATTCTATCATAAAAAAATCACTGATGATGCAATAGCTATGAAACATTACATCAAAAGACAAGTGTTTGACAGTTTAGAAAAACTATTTGAATACATAGAAAAAGTGACTAATAACAAAAGAATTAGAAGATAATTGATTACTATAAAACAATGTCAAAAGAAAGTGATTCCAAGAATAACTGAAAAATGGATTCTCAATTAACATAATACATTTATAAAAGAAAAATAAATTATTGATTCTTCAAAATAACTAAATAAGCCAAGGGAATGAGCCGATAAAAGCATCTAAAAGTGTTACCCTGGCAAGTATTTGATTGCTGGTTTTCTTGCCTAAAGCCTAACGCAAGAAATTGTTTAGCGATTTCGCATGGGTTTATCTCAAACCGCACCCCGTCCAGCCCTACCCTGCAAAAGCTATCACCTGCCCTGCCTCACAAAGGTTGTAACATCTAAAAGTGTTACCCTGGCAAGTATTTGATTGCTGGTTTTCTTGCCTAAAGCCTAACGCAAGAAATTGTTTAGCGATTTCGCATGGGTTTATCTCAAACCGCACCCCGCCCAGCCCTACCCCACAAAAGCTATCACCTGCCCTGCCTCACAAAGGTTGTAACATGCTCCGCTCCGCCTCCTTGACATCCCTACATATCATCAATTAGGGATGAAAATAGAGCGGGGAGGAGTGGGTTACAACCTTTGTAGCGAGGCAGGTTTAATTTCTTTTTAAAGAAAATAATGTGGTGTGGGGCGGGTTGCAAGTCTGAAATAAACTCAATGCTAAATCATTAAAACAAGTTCTTCCGGTAGGCTTTAGGTAAGAAAACCAACTATCAAATACTAGCTGGATTAACATTTTTATTAGCTAAATCCCTTGACTTATTTAATTATTATTAATTTTTAAAGAATCAATAATTTATTTTTTCTTTTGTAATTGTGCTATGTTAATTGAGAATCCATTTTTTAGTTATTCTTGGAATCACTTTCTTTTGACATTGTGTGATAGTAATCAGTTCTCTTCTAATTCTTCTGTTGTTCGTCACTTTTTCTATATATTCAAATAGTTTTTCTATTGCATCAGTGATGTCTTTATGATAGAATAAGCTATTGAAGTCATTAAAAATAGTTCTTTTTTATAAATTACGCAAACACAAAGTTTATGGGGCAGGGTGAGGCAAGTTTAAGCAGAGCGGGGCGAGTTGAAAAGAGAAGATTATGTTATGTGGGTTTGGGGGGGGGGGGGGGGTAGAAGTCTTTGTGGGTTTTCACTGCAACCACCCCACCCCATTGTCATCCCTACCATCAAGAGATTCTCAAAACCACAAGGAATATTGAGACTGCAAACACCATCAGCCCAATAGTCTCAGCACTATGATCATACTTCAAATTAAAAAGTTACGAATATGTAGCTTCAGTGAAAAACTACTCAGATAAGAATCAACTAGGACTCAAAAGAAGCATTCATGACAAGATGATAAAGAGGCCAAAAAACTCATGTCTTCTTTCTCAAGTTTACTGTTCGGCTGCCATTGTTTATTTCTCAGGTAGAAGACAGTGGCATTATTGGAAATTGAAGGTTTTATCAATTTATGCAATCAGCAGTGCAATGGATGAAACAAAATTGTGTACTCCAAGGAAAAAGAGGAAGGCTAAGTCCTTACTGCTAGACTTTCAGCAACAAGCTTGATTCTTTGAATGATTGAGGCTTCACCGGTAAAATGCCTGCACAGGAAAAACCAGGAGTTCAACAACTGGCCATCAGACAAGTTCCATAAATAGTACAAAGAGGTATTAAAAGCTAGGCTACGACCTTTCTTTCTCAAAAAAGAAAGAGCTAACCACAACCTGTTACCAGTCAGACCTCCCGTGCTTTCCAGAAATTCAGGTGCAGTAGAAAGTTCAGAAAGCGTAGCTGCAGTGACTCTCAACCTTGAAAACTGTTCATGCTCCCAAGCTACCTACACCACTTAGTAGCTTTAGCAAAGTAAGGAGACTAGAAATTTCATACAAAAACAATTAAACAAGTAAAGAAGATATATCTGACTATTTTAGCAAACAGTAAGAACAAGCAGCTTTAACAGGGAGACTATAGAGACTATTCAGGTTAAGTGCGATGCGTAATCTCGAGTCTACTGAATGTGACTTCACGTAGTAGTCAATAAAATAGCTTAGAACAAGGTCTCTAGCTAGTTCATGTTACACAACAAAAACTGAAACTGTAAAAAACTTCAATGCAAATTACCATCTGTAACCATCGATAAGGGCTTAACTTCTATCTATGAAAAAATTACGGTTATGATGCATAAGAAATCATAAAAGCATTTCTAGAACTACGCAACAAGGAAACGGGAAAAATATTCCATTTCTCAACTTCATTCTCATTCCTCATCCAAATCGAAAGAAAGCTACTTAGCAGACTAAATTTGGATAGGAAGTCTGAAAACTTAATGATATTCACTATTAACTCTACTTTTTCCTTGTCCTTTTAAATTAAAAAAGAGCAATTGAGTAGTAATTGAAAAAAAAGGAAAAGACTACCTTAAGCAATTCTTGTTATTCATCTTCATTTTCAGTTGAAGTTTCTTTATTGATAAATTATCCTGAGGCTGAAGCAGATCCAGGGGAAAGGTCTAAGATCGAAAGAGCCTTGGATCAATTTGAATTGGCCAAAATTAGAGAACGGAAAGGCCACTTGACTGAACAGATTTAGCCCTTTTATTGAATCAGAGAAGGCACGACTAGTTAGAAGATTGTGAACCATATTCAACTTTAAGGCATTTCGTTGCACTTCAATCGCCTGGGCCGGCGATGCAACTTATCGAAATTCTCGATTATGAATTGGAATGACCTATGTTGTAATGTGGAGAGAAGGTGAACCAGCTTACTTTGATCGCCTCTCCCATCTAGTCAAGTAGCTTTTTATTTGGAGCTTTTTTCATAGTGGAAGTTTCTAGTTCACATATTAAGCACTTAACCTCATTAGAAAGTGGAGTTGTCTAGTTATGATTCTATCTTTTACGTCACAGGTCACATAATCTGCAACATCTTCCATTGCATCACATTCGTGAGGGCTGAATCTTCTTTCTTGAGCGATCACCTTTACTCGTTGGCAGAATGTCTTGCATCTAGTTTGTTGAGGTGACACTCCGCTCCGCAATGGGGATTAGGTCAACACATTTGGAATAATAAGCCAACATGGGAGAGTAGGTTAAAGGAGAGTGTTACTTGAGGATGTCAGTGATGAGCAGGTTGACTGGGGGTGGTCATTTCGAGCCAAGAAATGTGATTAATACAATCTTCTCAGATTCTTCCATCAAGGTCAGTGTCAGTCTATTCATGTACATGGTAATACAGAATCTGGATAAAGAGAAGTATGGAGATGATACTATCCGCGTAAGATCAGATGTGAAGGCTACTCAGGAGAACACGCTGCATAGAAAGCCTTTTGCTATGGTTATTTCATTTTGCCTTGAAGTTTTATTTCAATATGGTAAATTACGCATTTCATAAAGTTCAAACAAATAATTAGAGCCCGTTTGGGTTGGCTTAAAAAAATTAGCTTTTAAGTCAAAAATAAAAAGTCAAACTTAAATGACTTATGGTTTTTAACTTATTTTAACCTTGACAAACACTTCCTAACTTAATTTAAGTCATTTTTGACTTCTTTTAAGTTATTTTTATATTTGTCAAATACTTTCGAAAGTCAAAAACTGTCTTAAAAGTAGGTTTGATCAACTTCTAAGCCAATCTAAACACCCTCAGTCTCAAAGACAAAGGTGTCTTAAGGGGAAAAAAGAAGGGTGAGGCAACTTTCAGTATCGATCACTAAGTGACTACAATTGCACAAATTGTTCAAGCAACCACTGAATATGCACAAAGCCATGAATTGTCAATGAGATTGGTGATTGTGACCAAACTGCACATTAATACAAATCTCATTTTGTTATAATATTGTTGCCACTATAACTACTGCAATCACACCCAAGGGCAGCTTTGAACCAAAATAACGAACTTTGATCAATTCTGTAAAACCTTGCTCGGGTGGAAACTTGTAAGATACTAGTAATACTAAAGCTAAACTACTTTTAAGGTGTTCATTCAAATGTGTATTTTGTGCAGGGAGGTACAGATGAAATGTCTTATGTCACCTATTTTTCCCTATGTAGGTGATAAATGATAATGCACAGGCTCCTAATGATCAAGACAGAGGTACAGATGAAGTCTGGAAGAACATAATACTTATCACTTTGTTAATTAATTTTTAGAGATGTTTGATAGAGACTTTATTTTAGGTAGTTTAGCTTTTGGTTTTTAAGTCCCTTAAAAAACTTATTCAAATGCTCCTAATATATAAATTTGTTAGACAAGAAGTACTAAAGTCCACCTGTTAACTAAATTTGGTTAAACTGAAACCAAACCGAACCGAAATTATAATAACCGAACCAAACCGAATTTATTCCGGTTCGGTTTCACATTTGGCCAAACCGAAAACCAAAAAACCGAACCGGTATTTTACAAACCGACCAAACGCCCAGCCCTAATTACACATGCAAATGCTGTCAGATATTTTCATTACACATGCTCATTTATATGCCTCATATCAGATTAAATGTTGGCATCTCATTTGGCCATTTCCGTTTTGAGCTAATCCATATTTACGAGAAATTCCAGTTAGATGTCTTATTACATAAATCAATGGGAGAGCATAATATCGAGTTAGACTAGAATTCAGCATACCCAATTAGTCTCAGAACTACTAGCCAAGTAGTTTGTAGTCCCCTCTGTGGGCAATCAGTTTTTGGCGATCATGCAGCATACCTGTATACCTCCTGACAAGGTATATTGGCATCCTCATCGATGGGCATATACATTGGACTCCACATTTAGCTCATTAGTTTTAATGTATCGGTTATTAGAAGCTCCCATGTTCAGTCAGACTCTATTCCCTTGACCATTATGAGTTATTCAAGGTATTCAGTTTCATCAGCATTATACAATTGGGTAGTGTATTCAGTTAGCCATACTTCGGTATAAGAATCATGTTCCGACTATTATACTTGCTTTTTGCTTGTTTTGTTAGTTTTATTTTAGTTTTACTCTATCCTAACATCTCGATACCTTCAAGTACTAACACAATACGTGCGCTACATGCTTCTCGTGATGTGGTTTTAGGTTCTCAGCATCCGATCGCGCTTAGATCGATTTTTTCTGATTCCGTTTCACAGATTCAAAGTGGTGGTCCTCATTCTCCTAGGAACAATAGTCCTCAGTTCATTCATTCATTCTTTTAGTCATTTAAGTTTAGTTTTTGCAGACTAATTGGAGCTTGTCCCATATATATAGTCCAATGTAGGAGGCTATTTGCAGACCCACATGTTTAGTATTTCATAGCTTAGTATGAGTTATATTTTTCTTGTGTTTTAACTCATCAGTTTTCATATATATCAGTTTTAGCATGTGTATTTCCCATCTTTTCATTTTAAGTATGATTTAGCTTCCGCAACAGTTTATATTCTTTAGTATGCTTATGATCACGCCAGCAGAGTTAGCTTGGATCACTTGTGGTCTTAGGTTCCGTGTCCGCGTCTTGGGGATAGCTCGGGGCGTGACAGTGAACCTGTAGGTTTTTTTAGTTTTGAAAGGGGCCTTAGATAAGGAGAGACCATCTCCTTTCCTGTTTATACTACCAATGTGGGTATTTGATAACATGATGAGGATAGCATTATAGAATAGATGGATTAAAGGGTTTGAGATGGGAGATAGTAGAGGGGAAATAATGGAGGTATGTCACCTACAGTATGCAGTCTGCATAACACAGTGGTATTTTGTGAGCCAAAGGTGGAACAAATAGGTTACATCAGAATGATTTTGACTAATTTGTGGGCCAAAGGTGGAACAAATAAGTTACATCAGAATGATTTTGACTATTTTTGAAGCTTCTTCTGGATTGAAAGTTAACTGGGGAAAACCCAGTTTGTTCCCCATAAAGCAGGTGCCAAATATCCAAAATCTTGCAATCATTTTAGGGTGTAAACTTTAAAAATATGCCAACTACGTAGCTTGGATTGCCTCTGGGCAGTGAACACAAGGCAGGGGAAATTTGGGATGGAATATTAGAGAGAACTGAAAATGATTGGCTAGGCGGAAGGCACAGTACATATCACTAGGAGGAAGACTCATCCTTATCAACTCTCTCTTTGATGCACTTCCTGCGTATGTAATGTCTCTATTTCCATACCTCCCAAAGTTATGAAAAAGCTGGACAGACTTGGGAGGGATTTTCTGTGGCATGGAGGGCCAAGGATATAAACTAGTCAATTGGCAAACAACAAAGCACACTAGAGAATAAGGTGGTTTGGGCATCAGAAATTTGAAAGCACAGAACAATAGTTTATTAATGAAATGGCTTTGGAGATACAATGGAGGATCATGCATTATGGGAGGAGGTAATTAAACACAAGTTTGGTGAACTCAACCAATGGTGTACCAATGTAAGCACTGGTACTTATGGAGTTGGAGCCTGGAAGACCATTAGAGCTCTATGGCCCAAATTGGAAGAAACTTGCAAAAGAGAGTTGCAGATGGGAAAAGAATAAACTTCTGGAAGGAGCAAAGTCCATTAATGGAGATTTTTCCAGACCTGTTCTTCTAAGCAACAACCCAGATGGCACCATTTATGATATATGGAGTGCACAGGGATGGAACTTATTCTTCAAGAAATTGCTAAGTGACCGGGAGATTGATAGAGTAGTCGATTTGCTAAATAGGATTGATGATTACAATGACACTACTGCTGAACCAGATACATTAAGATGGAAACACAATATTGATGGGCAATTCCCTCTTTTAAAAAAAGGTTTATAATGAAGGAGGGAGAAAACAGAGGTACAGGTTAGAGGGCAACCAAACAACGGAAATATAGAATAGGAGTCCATCCCCAACCAAGGTAAAAATGCTTTAACTTGATTGTGGTTCAAAGAGCATTCGCCTGACACAAGAAGTTTTGAGAAAAAGGGGGTCTCGGTACAGTGGGTTCCATGTGCTTCTTATGGCAATGAGACAAATGAAACAAACATTCATCTATTTTTTGCAATGCTTTTACAGCACAACTTTGGTCTCTAATTTCTTAACATAACAAAGACAAGTTTGGACTATTGCCGAGCATAATCAGATACTGGGCTTAGTTCTGGATAAAACAGGAGGCACAAATAGTTAAAAAAAAAAGTGGAGGAGACATCCCAACTGCATCTGGTGGACATAGTTTGGAGAGAGAGAAAGGGAGGTGTTATGAATAAGATCAAATTGGATAAAATCTTTTCTACTTTTGTTGTAAAGAAGTAGGTTAGAGTATATAGATTAGTATGTAGAGTATTAGTCTCTGTAAGTATCTTTCTTTTCTAGTTTTTTTTTTTTTAAACGAACACTTTGATAGTGTCCAATATGGTCCCTAAAGTGCTGAGAATACAACTTTACCATGTCTTATTAAAACAATACCAAAAATTTCAAATATTTAATTGCATATATAAATATCCAAAATCTCAATAACAATAACACTCATTAGCAAATATTTCAATCAAAAACTAATAGCAGATATTAAAAGTCTAGAACTTGACTCAATAATTCATAAGACAGTTGACAAGCAATACTAAAACTCTAAAAGCAATACTCCAATGTCCTTTTTGTTACCATCATATGTCATTGAATCCACTATTTATGAACAAACAAATATTATATTAATTAGTATAAAATTAATTTAAGGGAAATAAATATCGAAGGATTGAATTTAAAAAAAAATATAGGCAGAAATAGAATGGTAGTCAGTTCAGTAGCTACAAATTGAAAAAGAAAATTAGTGTCCTGCACTGCTGCTTGAAAAACAGAGTAGAGAAGAAGAGAACAGAAGAAGTGAAGAAAAACAAAAGAAGAAGAGAACTCAAGAAGGAAAAAAAATGAATGTACTTGGAGAGAATCCCAACTCGTGGCGCAAAGGTTTGTAGCAGCGAAGGTCTCGTCCTCTCAAAGGCAAGAAAGTCGCGATGGAAGAGAAGAAGAGATCGTGCAGGTTGCAATAGAGAGAAGAGGAGCCCATGTTTGCAAGAACACCAAAAGGAACCCTAATTTTTTATTTTTAATTATTAAATCAGACCTTTTATCATTAAAAAAAAAGGCAACGCGTGTCGCTCGCCTTGCCATGTCGACTCTCACCTTTAGATCGCCATTGCTAGTCTTCCTGAAATCGAATCGCCACGCCTATAATAGGCGACATGGTGAGCGCCTTCCATAACACTGGAGTTTCAAGTCTTAGAATAAAATTCCACTAGTTCCATTCGTCCCGAAATGTGGAACTTGATCTAGGAGTGTTGTTATCTGTTTTGGAGTGGTTTTGTGGATTTGATGCCTTAATTTAGAAGTTAGGTGAATTCAGACCTTAGACTTTGGTCAACGTTTGGAATTCAGATGCTCGGATCATATTTCGACAAATTCTATTGGATTTGGGGATGATTTTAGTCGAGTGAGATTTTTTGGCAAAATTTAAGTTTGTGTTTTTTTGAAGAGTAAGTTAGTTTATTGTTACTTTCAAGGTTTTGGTAGTCAGGGACCATTAATGTTTTTCGAGTGTTACATATCTGATTTGTGTACTTGGGGTTTCTAACGAATCTTTAAAGTCATTTGATGATTTTATAGTCTAGGCCATTTTGTTCTTCGCAATCGCATGGAGTTATTTTGTGGTCGCCGCAATCACGTGAATTCTATCATGATTGAGTAAATCTACTTTTCTTGGTCATCACGATCACGTGAAGTCTTTACAATCACAATGACTAGGAAAAATAGACCTACAAAATCACGACAAAATTCACACGATCACAACCACCACAAAATAACTCCATGCAGTCGCAAATAACGAAACGACCTGCACCAAAAATCAACAATATCACACAAGGAACAAAATCACCGAATGGACCTCCGAGATTCGTTTAGAGCCCCAAGTACACAAACCAGAACGCTCCTACCTAAAATCAATCCCGGACTCAATGTAACATCAAATTCGAGGTATCCTTGATCCTAAACCTGTGAAAGTCGCAATAGCTTTACGTAACGCTCAAACATATTAAAATTCCCTTGGAACCTTTGAAAATTTAATCAAAACCTCACCTATGCCTAAAATTAGCTCGCGAATCCAATGGAATTGTCGGAATTTTTATCCGAACTCCATATGTTGCCCAAAGTCAATTGAAGGTCTATATTCACTTTAACTTCCAATTCAAAACCACTCTAAAATAGAAATGACAACATACCTATACCACATTCCATGACTGACGAAATTTTATTTTGAACTGCAGTTGTCATCAAAAACCTCTTTTGACAACTTTAAACCTTCCAAAAACTACAACTTTTCAATCAAATTTCAAAACCAACTACATAAACTAATCAAAGATGAGTTTGGGCAACTATTGGGAAGGGTAAAACAATAATTTTCCAAAAATGAATTTTCGAGTCATTACCCAAATTCATAGAACTCCATCTATGAGCTCCGCAGCCAGTCCTAATTCTTGGATAAAAGATGAGAATTGTGGTAGGTTGATGGTTAGTGAAAAAATCATCTAAAATAAGATAAACCCTCTGAATGCAGTCAAATTTGAGTGGAACGTATGGAGCGCAACGATACAAAGAATAATATAACCAGTGTTATGAAAGGCGCTCGCACGTCCCCAAAGGCAAGAGGCGAGGCCTTGTCGCCTATTATAGGCGTGGCGATGCGATTTCAAAAAGGCGAGCAATGGCGACCAAAAGGCGAGAGTAGAAATAGCAAAGTGAGACGACGCACTGTTTGGTTTTTCATATAAAGTCCTTACATTTAAACATTAAAAGCAAATTTAAGGGGGGGCGGGGGTGTGTGGGGGTCTCCTTTTTATATGTTTTTTGTTTGGTTTTTCTTTGTTTTTTTCTCTGGTTTTTTCTTTTATCTCTTTTTTTTTTTCTTTTCTTATTTGTGGTTTGGGTGGTGTGTTTGGTGTTTGTTTCGTTGTCCCCCTAGCCTCACTCTTCCTCCATCTCTCTTCGCACGTGTGTGATCTCCTCTTCCATCGCAACTCTCTAGCCTTCGAAAGGATGAGATCCTTGGGCTGGTGCCTACTCGACCTTTGGCGTCACGATTGGCAAATCTCTTTAATACATTTCTTCTCTTTTTTTTCCGCCTTCATTTGGTCCTTCTTCTTTTGTCTTTCGTCAACTTTTCTAGTCTTCTGTTCTTTTCTTCTTCTCTACACTGTTTTTCAAGCAGTGGTGCAAGGCTCTATTTTTCTTTTTTAATTTGTAGCTACTGAACTGACTGTCATTCTGTATCTGTCTATATTTTTTAAAAAAAAATATTCATTCATCTATATTCATTTCTACCCTACTCAATTTTGTTTTATACTAATTAATATGATATTTGTTGGTCCATAAATAGTGGATTCAATGGCTTATGATGGTACAAAAAGGACATTGGAGTATTGCCTTTAGAGTTCTAGCATTGCTTGTCAATTGTCTTATGAATTATTAAGTCACGTCGGACCTCTATATTTGGTGATATGTATATGTTGAAGTTGAACAGTTGGAACTGTTGTTAAACGTGTTATGTGCTTTATAATTGTATATTATTAGGTTGGATTGATTTTGTACATGTTGTAGTTGTGGAGGTTTGGTTGGAGTGTTGGGAATACATGTATTATGTGTTGCTTTTACCTTGAGTTAGACGTTTACTTGTTGAGTACCGTGTTGTTGGTAGTCACTCCCTTGCTTCTACACTTGTGTAGGTTATGAGTTTGGATCATCGTGATTGCTCTCCTCCCTTCAATGTAGGAGGCTTATTGTGGAGAGTTCTAAGATAGTTGTTTTTCATCTTAGCAAACAGCTCTTACTCCATTATTATATTCTTGTTCTATTCTAAAAACAATGACATTAAGACTTTTATTCCTTTCAAATCTATTGTATTACATTAGAGGCTTGTACACGTGAGTCGTGACAACCAGGTCTTTGGGGGGTTATAATTGAGTTATGTTATGTTTCTGTATGTTTGATATTATTATGATAGTATTTTGTTCTTCTTTACTTCCGGATATATCCTTTTATGTTAGGTTTTAGGTTAACTTATCTTGGTAGGTTAAGACAAGGGTCATCAAGTCCGTTTCTGGGTTGTGACATTCTGAGAACATAGCAAGAAAACCATGCACTACGTTTCACAAACAGATTAGCAGGGATATGCACTTTCATTTAAGAAGTAAATATACTTACTCGAGGATTCGAGATATTTATTTTCTTGTGCTTAAGACGAACTTGAAGCCCCAATTCTTCTGCTACAGTAGAGAAACCCTGCATAAATCAACCTTTATAGACTAGAAAAGGAAAAAGTAGAAGTAACAAAATATAAACTTCTCCTAGGTTTCTCTCATTGATGGCATTTGTTGCATACCTGAAATATCTGCTGTATGTAGGCATTTTCTGGAGGTTTAGAAACATGAAGATGTAACTGGTTACCTAGGGACCCAACACTATTCAAGCAGATGGCATAGTCTATACTCTCACGTAGACGTTGGTCAAAACTCCGAAGCCACTGAAGAAAGCTTAAACATTCAAAGGACAGAACGAGATAGCTATGACTTAAAAGAAAAGGACAAAAAAATTGGGAAGGACTGGTGCACCTTTTGAGTTCCATTGTAGTTATACGGGCCACCAGATGTCAATCCAAAGAGTAAGTTATATCTACCTCTAGTTTTAGGATTTGAATACAGAGCAGAAAACAATCTAGCTATTTCAAGAAGTGCCACTACACCACTTCCATTGCTGTCACTTCCCACTGACAATGCCTTTAAATTCAACAAAAGAAAAAGTAATTTAAGATCATTTATTATTAAAATGACGGCTCAAAACTTAATAGAGTAAGTTATTATTTACCGGAGCAGCCCCAAACGTGTCATATGAAGCCACTATGGCAATAGTTGGTAGCTGATCCGAGTCTCCATCAACTTTAAGCCCTGGTAACCATCCCTGATATTCAATAAAAGTACTAATAAACTTTCAAATAACAGTCTACCATATTAATTATTTAAACTATCTAATAACCCCTGCCCATTATTTTTAGAAATTAATCTGCATAAACATTAGGACTCTGGAAACACGAAACAGAATTTTTTGACAAAGTACAATGAGGAAATACATCCATATATACTTAAATTGATTTCATCAATAAAATAAGAATAAAGTAATTAAATGTGTTAAGCTTGATTCCAATAACTATTATAAGTAAAAGAAGAGTTCCAAGTACTGAATTGATTCGCCTGACTACATTATAAGGAAAACTATGTAAAGAAACAAGTAAAGTTAAGTGCATACAGATTCATAAAAACTATTACTACCACGCCTCAAAAACAAGTTGGGTCGGTTATATAAATCTCATTGATCATGTTTCTACTTTTAAACTCTTGTCATGCCATACAACAACATACCCAATGTGGTGTGTCATGTCATAATCATACCAAAGAGAAGTATAAGACTATAAGTGAAAAACTAAAGAAAAAAAAGGAAATGATAAAATTCCTTGTACCTAAAATGATTTTACTACTAAAATAAGAAACCGAATAATGCAATATACTAAGCTGGTCTGAACAGCTATTCGAAGGAAACAAAAACAGTTGCAAGTATGGAATTTATTTGCTTTTATCTATTATATCAGAATCAAAGTATAGAAATAGAAAAAACTTCAGTACATTTAAAATATTTCAAAAAGAAATTCTGAGCGCTCAAAATAAAGAACATAATTGTTATGTTCTTTATTTTAAGACAAGACCATATGTGGCTCCCAAGGAAAACTCAACTTTAAACCTTTAGTTCCATCAAATGCTAGTTGTAATAATGCAAGTGACAGTTGTACATAAAAAGTTACAATCGATAATTGACAACCATGAAAGCTGTCACTTCAAATTATCCTATCTAAGTCCCATAACATCTTATAAGAAGTGACAACAATCTATAGGCTTAAGGGATTGATGGTAAAAACAATTCAAAGAGAAACGACAAAGTTACAAGCTTAGCTATCTAATATATTATTACCTCCGTCTCATAACAGATGATCTATCATGTGCATCAATTAAAGCAGTAGTTGGTTGAAATATGTCAAATCAAATTTTAAATGATCCAAATGTAGTATTAGTTTATATAATTAATTTGTTTAAATAAAGGTATAGGCATTGTTGGAGCGAGATGAACTTGTTACTTATAAAAACTCATAAAGAGTTTTTTGAGATAGATGAATGAAGCAATTTAGAACTAAAACTTTAGGCAATTAAATCATATCGACATTCCAAGACGAACATCAATTCAAGAATTCTAGTAAATCCACCTGTTCCTAATTTTAAGAAAAAAGGTGAACTAGAACCTGAATATTTGCAATGTTTGGGGGCGCAATTCTCTTGGGATCTGAGGCAGCAACAACAAGCTTGTAGCTGTAGACATTTGAGTAACTGAATCATTGGCAGGACATTCACCCCAATAGAAAAAAGAAGAAAACAATGAGCAAATTTTCAAATTCATATTGACATCCAATCTCAGAAAGGATGCGTCAAGTCCCAAATTCCCAATAGAGGAAAAAAGAAAAATAAAGTGCAAACCTTTTAAAGATTGGTTATTTCTTACGGATCTCTTTGTTCATCTTGCAGTTCTAAAAACATGAAAGGTGATTAAGACTTTAACTGTCATAAGTCCTATGCAATGTCAGGTTCTTCTGATTCTCTCATTCATATCATGTGCTTTGCAAATACAGAATATCTGGACAAATAAAATTAGAGACAAGTTGGAAGATTTTATTAGGAATTGGCACTACAATGGACTAAGGAATATAAGTTCTGAAAGCTATTACTGGTCTCTATGAGTGAATAATGTGTACTCCTGATTGTACATATAATGTAATTGCTGGTTGTCGTACTTTCTGGAAGAGGCCAATGTGAATGTGCTTGAATTGATGAAGTGTATTTAGATCTCACTATAGATGTTGAAGCGTGAAGACAGATAATCCTCTTGAGTGTCTGTGACAATCCGTGAAGAAACAGTGAATCAAGTCTTGAAAGATGATAGTATATGACTAACACAATGATCAAGTGTTGGAAGCAGTTTTGAAGAGAAAAATGAGCACATCTATTTTATTAATTTAAATACCTAAAAAAAAAGTACTTTTGATGCAGTAAAACACATTAGATCATATACTCTCATCTCTCAACACTTGATTCACTGTTTCTGAATACTTTGGACTCAATGACTATAAATGTTGCTCATCATTATATTTTACTAAGAAAGAATATAAAACCAACCAATCTCTAATGCCGAATTATATTGGCACCATAAGCTTTAAATTTCTCTGCTCTCTTATCTTTGTTAGTGCTTAAATATCTTTAATAATTACCAACTTGATTACTTCAACAGAGAGAGGGAAGTAAGAACTAAAACATTTTAAAGAGAAAGAGGAAGAGGAAGTATAGCTTCACCAATACATGTTGCAATACAAAATGGTTTATCTCCACACGACAAAATAAGTGAATACAAAATAAAGATCCATCATAAATTAATACATAAACCTACTGCCTTTGAATTTAGGGATGAAAAATTTTTCACAAAAACTTAGCATTTATTTTTACTATCAGGAATATTAAAATGGATAATTCTTAAGTTTAATAAGGTTAATCACTACCGAGCAAAGGACGGGCAGTTTATCTAGTTCAAGAACAAAATTGAATGGAATCTTTTTAACTGTATGATAATATGATTAAAGATGACTTATAAGAAATGCACAAGGATCTCTATCCTAGATGCATTTTGTCCAGACTATGTTAAGAGATCTCTAGATTACATTATAATCTTTTAATGTTATGGCATACATACGCCAAATGGAAGAGGCACCTCTTCTCTTAGAAACAAAAATGGCATTTTAACTTACCCGCCTGTAGTAGCTGTTGCAGGTTGACCACTAGCATCATTTCTCTTAACTTCAGCTAATACAGCATTGATATTATCATCCTCGAAAGCAAAATATACTGGATACTGGACCATAATTTCAAAAGGTTAAAAATTTACTATTTAGTCATAGACGATAAAAAAATGAAACAATTCAAGATGAAGGATATGCACATAAACTGGAACTCTCATTCAAACAACAGAAGTAAGGCAATTTCAGTACCCTCATTAAGCAACGATAAAACTATCTCAAAGGAAAAAGTGACTACTACTAATTTTTTTCTTTCCTTGATACCCACTGAATTTAAACACACTCATAGCTCACTGTCAAATAGTAACTAAAATAGCTCAAGTTGCTCTTCATCACTCCGGGGAAGGACAAGCCAATTTGCAAATAATCAAAAGGTTGAACTCAAGGGCTGCCACTTTACAAATGTTTATTGTTTAATCTCATCGTTGGCCAGCAAAGGGGACTTCAAAAGCAATTTCCAAAAGATAAACAGAAAAAAACCTTTCCCTCCATTCAGCTCTGAAACAGTCTGCAGATATCCATGCTCTTCCTTGATTGAACTCTTTTTCCTTCTTTAGAAGCTAACATATTCAATCTTTCAGCATTTTCTTCTACCAATTAAGGAATCACAGTAATGACTTTTGTAGTTTAGATTATATATATTGTCATACTATTCGACAAAAGTGATTGTAGGGAACAAATTGTCATTTAAGAATAATGACCTTATGGCACTAATAGTTAGTTAAAAGTTGATGAGATCAAGTTTTGCATGAAGTAACCAAGCATCAAGTACGATTAAACAAATTATTAATAAAAAACTATAATTAATTCAGGTGAGATCATCCAACCCAACAAAAGTGCTAGACAAATGAAACTCATGTAACATGATGAATGATGAACTCAAGCATAATATGCATTGTAACAGAAAGATACTCCAAAAGAACAAAACAGCATGGAAGATTGACTTCACTCACAGGGATATTGGAATGTGTAAGCAGCCATTCCAACTCTACCAATTTGTTCCTCAAGCTGTCAATATCCTCATCAGCACCAAATGTGCTGCCTGTGTTCTCTGGTCTAAGTTTTGGAGGGAGTAAAAGCAGCAAACCCCCTAATAGCTTTTTCTGTTCAATATATTCTGCAATAAGAGCCAACAGGGAGGGCAAGCCCATCAGAAGACAATCTAACTGCATATTGCATGAGGAACAGAGAGTCGGCCTTTAACATGATCATCACAAGCAAGGTTAGTGATGTCTCAAACCAGGAGCAAACTAGAAAAGTAATAAAATCGTAAATATGGAAACACCACCTTCCACACCTTCCTAACCAAAACGTGGACTTTCAACTTATGATCCCTTTGGTGACACAAACCACCAACCAAATTGTTTGAAGTGGAGGGTATCCTTATCATATGCTATCCCTCTGTTGTCAATAGTGACATAATCAATAGTCTGACCATATTTCTTACCAACGAGTGGATAGTTCCATTACCTTCCCGAAAAACATAATCAGTAATAGAGTCCTATATTTGGCACATCACAGAATTGATTACACAATATGCATGAGCATAGACTACAAAATTCAAAGAGAAACAAATTTCTTGACCAACATTTGAAATTTCACAAGATACCCTAGAGATTATTCCGTAGGCTGCTACGTTCGATTGCATAGAAGCTGACTCGATAAATTGAGTTGAGCATTTCGCCTTCCACTTATAATTCCAAGTGAATTTATTCAAATGTTCTCCTATATGTGTGCTGGGTGCTGTGTGCATGTGCATATGCATAGTTAACGATTAGAAAAATCATAAAAATTTTATCAAGTATAATGCAAATCATAATAGATAAAGACGAACAACAACATCCCGTGCTATCAAAAGCAAAACAGCTCTATGATCTGGCGGGGCTTCAAGCACAAATAAAGTGTGGGCTTTAATGAAAAAGGCTCAAAGGGGATTAAAAATATAAATTTATATGGTTTGTCCAAGACTAATAATATGACAAATATATGACAGAAATTTCAAAAAAAAAAAAAAAAAAACAGGATAGAGTGAAAACTGAAATATTAATTGATTAGTATCTCTCGTCTAGAAGAAGCTAATGGGCAAAAAAAAGTATGTCTTGGAATCTTAATGATGATACTGAAGCGATTAAGCGAGGAAAGCGCTTAACACATTTTGAACCTGGCTTTAGGGCTTAAATGTGCTTTAAGCGCGCCTTTGACAACCCTAACATCAGATATTTTAGTAAAAGAATCCATTTCTTAGGACTTCACTTGCTGGTTGTACCAGCATAATCAAAGGCACGCTTAAGCCATGAAGCGAGGTTCAAAACGTGTTGAGCGTTTTGCCTCGCTTAATGTGCAGTTCAGTGTGGTCATCAAGATTCTAAGACATACCATCAAGATTCCAAGACATACCTTTCCTTTGCCAATGAACCTCTACGGAAGAGAAGACACTAAACAAGTGATATTTTTTTTGTTTTTTTTTTTTTGTTTTTTTTTTTTTTTTTTTTTTTTTTTTTTTTTGGGAGGGGGTTTTTTGTTTTTTTTTTTTCATTTTATAAATCGTAATTATTTTTTAATTTCTTTGTTCATATATTTGTCATTCATCCTTATATATTATTAGTCTTGGACTAAACTCATATATTTGCATGTTTTTCTCCCTTTACACCTTTCCACACATTTTTGTGCTTTAAGTCCCAACAGATCTTGGAGCTCTTTTCGTTTTTTTTTTTTTTTTTGCTTTCGACAACCCTGGGTTGTACTCCCCACTTTCATCCCGAAAGTGTAAACAACTTGTCATTGTTTGGTTGCTAGCTACAACCAACTTCATTCATAGCCCTAAGCGTACAAAACAAAACAATATCTTTCATACCCACCGTCTGTATCACCTATTATTTTGTATCACCTAATTATTTTTTATCACCTAAGTCTGGGTCACCTAGTTAAAAAAAGTAAGCAAGAAGTCCAAGATAAAAATGAAATAAAGAAGTAAACTAAACCACATTTTCAACAAGAGTCAGTTTCCTAACTCAAAATTCTCCCTATTCGCACCTAATGCAAGTAGAATAATAAACCTAGGTTTAACCCCAATTATTTAGTTTCCCTAGTTGAAAAAATAAATATCCCTAACAATAATGAAATTCCAAAACAGTATGTCGTTGTAAGCGTTGTAGTCAAAGGTGTGCTTGAATCTTGAAGCAAGGGTCAAAACGTGTTGAGCGCTTCGCCTCTCTTTATGTGAACTTTAGGGTCGTCATAAAGCTTCGAAGGCATACTTTTCCTTGCCAAATTCCAAAAACATATATATTTATTTATTTATTCTCCCTTTGAACCTTTTTTCATTAAAACTCACGCTTTATTTGCACATTGCCCTTAAAAGCCCCAATGGACTCATGGCTTTTTTGCGCATTTCTCCTTTAATAACACTGATCATAAGCACAATGTTTTTAAAAGGAATAACGGAAATGGAATTTGAAGCAAATCAATAGAGATCAAGCAGTAAAATAAACAAATGCCAATCATACAGGAATTTAGTATAATAATAATCAAATTGCAATTAGATAAACTAATTTCACCATTCAATAAATAATAATGTCAAATATTCTACCACTTCAAATTTTGATATGCCAAAGAACCACTGGCCTTTTTCTGTTTTCGATTAGGGTACGTTGGTGATTATTAATTTTGACCGCATGGCTTTATCAATGATAACCCTTTGCTTGGATTGCTTAAGCGCTTTAAGCGGCAAAGCAATGACTTCTAATAAAACTCTTGAAGCTTTGTTTTTTTCCCCTTAAAAGTCACCTTCAGAGTCTGGGGTTATGCATGACCCCTACCTCGTATATTAATAACCAATAACAAAACACATGTACGTGAGGTATGAAATGCCTTTCCTCTTCCTTTTAAAGAAAATCGAAACTCTCTTAGTGTAAGTAATAAACTAACCTTTAATCCTATGACTCAGCATTTCCTAGTTAAAAAAATATCTAACACTTCAAAGCAGTAAATAAACTCCTACTAGACCTAACATAAGCAACACAACAACTAAACTTTGATCCTTATAACGATGGTGTTTGGATCAACTTGCACGCACCTCCATTAGCCCCAACTAATTTCTGTCACCTAGTCGAAAAAACAAATCTTTTGATGAAAATGAAATTCAAAATCAGTAAATGATAACCACATCATTATCTAAAATCTAACACATATCCTCACCTGAACCAAACATAATCGTAGCAACAGTAAAGCTTTAATTCAAGATAGTTTACATATCAAAAATGAAGTTATTCAGCAGTAATCGGAGCCGAACCTGTAATGAGAGTGAGGTTCAATTCACGAACTGGAAGAATGAGAACCGTACGGGAAAGATCAGAACTAGAACCAGAACCAAAAAATGATGAGCCGGCGTGATGATTAAGAGTAGCAAGCCGAGAACCGAAAGGTACGCCGGCGATATCATACTGAACAAGCCGGTAAACATCAACGGCGGTAACGGCGTCGGAGAGTTCAACGCAGGCGATAAGTACGATAAGTAAACCGATGATAGGGTAATACATCGAGTCTAATACAGCCGATTTTCTTCTAAGAGAATTCGCCATTGATGAATTGATTGTGTTGTTAGGGTTTTGCAGAAATATAAATGTTGGATTTGAATCTGCAAAATTTAATTGATGAATTGTTTTTTTTTTTCACCAATTTGATTGATGAATTGATTTTAAAATATATTTGTGACGGTGGACCCCTCTTACAAAGTAGGCCGATTCCACATCTTTATGGTGAGGTATAAATAAAAGTATTAAATATACTTTGAAGTGAAATTTTTGCATTAATGTATTCATGTTTTCGAATTAATTAAAGTTTGATTTATTGAGGCATAATTAATATTTTATTTGTTATGTTAAATTAAATTTGAATTTGATAAATAATGTAAAAACAGAAAAGTATATAAATAAAATGAAAAGTTAATTTTGGAGGTACAAAAATATCTTAGATATTTATATTTCAAAAAAAATTTAGATAGTCTAGAATATTAGATATTTCGAGGGAAATATTTTTAGAAAATATTAAAATAATATTGATTCTTAGTATCTAGAAATCTCGATAAATCTAAAAAGTTTTACTTGATGATTTCAGAAATAGATTAACTAAGTGAACACCGAGACTTAAATAGAATTTCAATATATGTTTATTAATGAAGTAATAGTAGGGTAACTTTCATGTATAGCAAATATAAAATTTATATTTGTATGTTGTAGCAAAGTTTGAATAATTGCGCTCCATAGCAAATTTATATATATAAAATTCGTTACACATATACAATTAAAGCGAATTGTATAAAACGTTGTATAAAATGAGAAAAAGATAAATCATATACAATTTGAATTGTATAAAACGAGAAAGCGAGAAAGGCAAAATTGAATTGTATAAAACGACGAAAGAACAGAATTGAATTGTATGAATGAGACAAGAGAGAAAATTATTACAATTTAAAATTGTATAAAACAGAAAGATAAAAATTATATACAATTTGAAATTTGTCTAAACGAGAAAGGAGAAGGCAAAAAAGATACTTGTGCAAGGAATATATAATTGAATCGAATTGTATAAAACGAGAAGAGAGATTATATACAATTTGAATTGTAATAAAACGCGCCAAACGAGAATTTGGGACATGCAATATTTGTATTGTATAATTAATAAGTGTAGAGGACGAAAATATATGTCTTTGCATGCGTATATAATAATTTTCTTCGCTTCTACCAATTGTAAACAACTATTTATACAATTCCTATTGTAGAAAGGGAGGTGGCGAAGCGGCATATGAGGGATAGCGAGACTGGCAACGTTTGCTATTGGACCACAAAATAAATCAAAAAGTAGCTACTATATTTATTTTATATTATTAATTTGTCATTATATACGATTATCCCTTTTTACTAATAGTGATCTATTGAGTCGTGACTATATATAAGCAATTTTACCGCTATTTGACTATGGGATACATTTTTTAAAATATTATGTCAATTAATTTTGAATTTGTTATTTGTTTTCAATACATAGATCGTCCCATAAAGATGGCTATTTATAATTTTTTAGGGATAATTGTATAGAATGACAAATTAATAATATAAAAATAAATATAATAGTTATCGTTTGATTTATTTGTGTTCCATAGCAAATTCTTTGGTAGTCCCTCTCTCCCTCATATTCTCTCTCGTCACCTCCCTCTCTCAAACTCGCTTCATTCGCTCACCTTTCTCCGCTTTATACATGAATTTTATAATTGTTTTCTAATTGTAATAAGCTAGGAAATTATATATAACCCATGCAAATACATATATGTTTGTCATAATCACTGATAATTAAGACAATAAACGTACGCCCCGCCAAGTCCGAATTTTGTCTTTCTCTCTTTTTCGGTTTTATACAACTCAATGGATATAATTTTCTCTGTTCTCATTTTAATAGATTTCGATTCAATTGTAATATTCCTGGCCCCAGTCTCTTTGTCTTTCTTCCTTTCCTCATTTTTACAAATTCAAATTGTATATAATCGTCATATACACTTATCATTATACAATTCCATTTTATACAATTCTTTGCCCAGTCTCTTTCTAATATCTCGTTTTATACAACTGCACTTATCGTTTTATACAATCGCTTCAATGTATAATTATAAGCGACTTTGCATATATATGTTTACTATGAGAACAACATGCCAACTTTGCTAAATAGTACAAATAATGAATTTATATTTACTATATATGAAAATTGCCCATTTTTTTCCATGATTATTTTGCTTTGGGCCCAATTAGCCCAAAACGACCTCATTTCATTTTAGTGTACCCCAACCATTAATGGGTCTTTCGTAGAAACGCTCTCCTTTCCCATTAATTGTTCTTAGGTGTTAAGATAAGTTATTTAGTGAGGGAATGATTTTTGATATGAATTAAGCTCACTAAAATCTTCTAGCACAATATTAAGTTGAAAGTTTCCTTACCAATTAAGTTTTGATATAAGATTCTACTTAGATCAACTTCAAATGATTGTATCTCTCGGCACATAATGATTAAGATGACTCATGACCTATAAATTGAAGGTCTATGATTCCTCTTTCCTACGCCACCTGGCTTGTCACATTTCGAATTTGGAGTAAAAAGTTATCCTATTTTAGTGAAGCCCTATCAGGTAGTCAAAGTTCTACAAATGACAATTACTATCGGTGGAATTTTCCACGAACCGTAGAGCCATCCGTGAAGGCTTAGTATAATTTTTTTCAACAACCACTTGCACGCGTTCCATGATTATTTTGGTACTCTCGCAAGCTTTTAACCCTATTATAAGTCATTTTTGAGTTTTTAACGGAGTATATAATTCAACTAGCTAGTTTTTCTCTCACAATCATCAATCTAAACATTCAAGTCTCAAAAATTTCTCTTAAAACTGACCTAGGCTTCTTCTTCTCTATTAAGATACTAAAACTTCCATGTAAAAAATTGAAGATACAAAGAGAAACTTTATGTCCAAGACTTTTTTCACTCTAAGAACTTCATAAAAGAGTTTTTCTCTTTCAAGATCAAGCCCCAAGATTTTCAAGCTCAAAGATTTCCTCCAAGAAAGCCAATGTTCTTTTTCAAGCTCAAGATAATTAAGTTCTTCTTCAAAAACTTTCTTTTTCTAGATATGTAGTGCTATTCATAGATGAGTTGATTTCGTTCTCTCGCCCTACATCTACTTTCTATTAGTAAATAATAACCTAAGATTGCATTCTTAGTTCTGATTATTTTTATAAGATGAGTTCCGTTGTTAAGTTCTGAATTCTATTTTTGATTATTGAGTTGCTATATCTTGCATTGAGTTTCTTGAGTTGATTGTTCCGGACAATTTTTCAGTATGAACTCTATTGTTGAGGTGTCGTGGGTCTTGTCTCGACACTCATCTTTATACAATAGAGACTTCATTGATAGACAATTAATTTGGAGAGTCCTTCGTTTCAGTTGTTTTATTTAAAACTTATTTTTTTATACTCAATATATTCAGATAGTTTTGAAATTTAGTAAATTGTAGATTAAACATTTCTTTTCAGTTTGATGTTTGTGTATCATTGAGTTAATCTTTCACTTATAGTAAACTAGGATCAGAATTCGTTTGGAGACTAACAATGATTCTCAAGTGTCTCAGATCGTGACAATAATATTATCCAAGATGTTCCAAACAGGAAATTACTTAATAATCTGTTTTTATTTGCAAGAGGAGAACTTACATTTGTTACAACCTTGTTCAACTGCTTCATCAAGTTCTCACATGCCTCTGATCTTTTGACAAATTTGAGATATTTCTTAAGATTAGATAACTAGCTAAGTATAATATTTTAGATAGTTAGCTTGTGATTTCACTATGATATATGGTGTTTTAATGAACTTTATCGGTGATTAATTAAAAAATAAGTTAGTTATCAACAGAGACGGAGTTAGGTGAGGATTCATGGATTTGGAAGACCTATAGTTGTATTAGAAAATTAAATAAATATATGTATATTAACATGTAAACCCCCAAGAAAATCGATTTATAACCCCCCAACCCCTAACTTTGGCTCCACCTCCGATTATCAAAATAAAATAATAGTTTATAATATCTAAGAATAAAAAAAAAATGTTGATATTGTCGAATACTTATATAATTATTTTTGTTCAGCAGTGTGTTAAAACCCTTTACATAAAGTGTACTTTATGAGTAAATCCCATTTAGCTAATTCATGTACATATTCAGATTTTATGTTAGTGGTGTTTAATAAATAATAAAGTATAATATACCACTTTAGTCCTTTGTCACAATAATTACAGATCTAAATTATATACTAATGTTACTTTTAAATTATTAATTTTTTTATTATAAAGGAAAATTTCTGGTTGACTATTTATCCTAGAAGTACTATTTTTTATTCATGTGATTTATTAATAACAAAAAATGTTTTTTTTTGCTCTTTTTCACCTGTCACATGCTTTTAAAATCACACTTCTGCCTTTTTTTTAAGTGAATGGTTCAATTTTTCAATTTTTTTTTAAGCGTAGTTCGATTTCTTACCTTACAATTTCTTACATCATTTGCTATGTTACACTATATATTTCAAGTGAGCATGCTCCACCTCACTCAGGTTTGGAGCGTGAAATCGATCTTTTTTACATAAAATTAAGTTAATCTAAAATTTTCTGAATTATAAAATAATGACCTCAAAAGTTTAGTACATGTTAATTCTACATTTGATTAATGTAAACATTTTGTATATTTAATTATACAAAGTAATAAATATAAGATACATACAAAGACTATCGAGTTTTGTGGAACTCTTATTCGTAGCACACGATATAAAAATCTTCATTATAAAATGTTACTTTTAATTATATATCATGACTGATTAACATTGAAAGAATTTTAATTATAGAACCAATAGATTTTATGTGTAAATAATTTTTATATCTACGACTCAAAATTTCCTTATCAAGTTACATAAAATAAAATTTTAAAAATCCAATTGAATAAAAATATTTTTTTAAAAAAAAATTCTCAATAATATCATCACGATTCTCGAAATAAGCAATTATCAAACATATATTTAATGTAGACAACTGCCTCGCAACACCCAGAAGAAATGTCATAGAATCTTGACATATACCATGATTTTATCTTATATTTATAAAACATATATATATAATAATATATAAATATTTAAATGCCTCCAACCCTGTAAATTAATTGGTACTCAATCTTTGTGCATATAATTAAATTGTCAACTTAGAAATGGGTGCAACTTAGTTTGTGACAACCTATAAATACTCTTATCTTATTTTTATTTTTTTTAATAAGATAGGAAATTCAATTCCTCTTCAAAAAGATAAACCATCTGCGTGAATAAAATTTCTCAAAAGTTATAAATCGTCAGTTCATATCTTACTCTTTTTTTTAATTGGATTCAAACGTTTTCAAATTTATTAAATGATTTATTTATTTGTCAGTTCATATCTTACTCTTTTTTTAATTGGACTCAAACGTTTTTCAAATTTAATAAATGATTTATTTGTTTTGATATTGGATAAGCATAATAAAGAATAAAAATTTAGGTTTATGGTTGGTAAATTTAGTGATAGGAGCCTATTTAATTTGGGTGGAAGAGCACTTGTTGAATTGAATATTATCTAATTACATTGCTAAGTGTTACAATTTAAATGCTAAAGCATATTTGACTTCATATTTGTTTTGAATGAATATACACTTCAAAATGTTCTTGACTTCTAAATGTATACATTCCTAAGTAATTTAGTTATAGAATTCTATTTAATTTGGGTAGAAAAGCATTTGTTGAATGAAATATTATTTGACTGCTAAATGTAAACCTAAATGCTAAAAATAAATAAATTGACTTCTTATTTATTCGGATAAATATTCACTTCAAAGTGTTTTTTACTTGCACATATTGTATATATTTAGTTATTGAAGTCTATCAAATTTAGGTGGAAAATTACTTGTCAGAAGTAAGACTCTTTAAGATGCGTTTAATTCGAGTTAAGATTTTTTGAAGGATACTCAATCCTAAACCCTGGTTTATGTCTATATAAAGGGTAGTAAATTCTCTGAAAAGACATCTTAGAAGTTTCATAAAGAGATAAAGATTCCGAATACTCTACAAATTGATGATTATGCAATATATAAAGATGTCAAATTAAATCCTCCTAGTTCAGAGAAATAATGCCACTAACGGCCCCTCGACTCATGGATAATCTTAAGAGGTCAACAATTGTACCCGCAATCCTTTACAATATCATATTGTTTTTCTTCATATTTTATTGTAGTCGTAACTCTTTTTGTCGCTTTAAAATGTATTGCAAACAAGATTAAATGTTATTCGATTACCAAGTGCTTTTATAACCTAAATGTTAAAAAAATTGACTTATTATTTGTTGGGATAAATATTCACTTTTGAATTGTATATTTACACACGTAAGTAATTTAGTGCAACAACAAAAATTTCATTTGAAAGGAATGAGAAAAGAAAAATGATTCCTTTCAATATTAAAATACAAAAATAACTAGGAAGCAATCATTCAATTAATTCCACCATAGGAAAGTGGGATCATCATCATTATTAGTGACAAAACAAATCATCCAACAAATTGATCCACCTAACACACATCAAAGTTGAAAAATGAATAAATATGGTCAGTAATAAAATATACCAACAAGTTGTAATTTATAAAAAAAAAATAAAAAATCAAAACATGAATATTCTTACTAATGGTATTAAAATGGATTATTTACACACATGTTCCCTTTTAAGCTATTATTTAGTCAGTAATGGTTTATTTGCAAAAGTCTTGAAGGAAAATTATTAGCTACTCTTGATTTAGTATCTAGTCGGTTAATTATCTGAATTTTTACTTTAGTAAAATAGTTTAATTTTTCACATTGTAATTTCTTTTTTATTTCCCTTCCCTTAATTCCCCCCCCCCCCTTTTTTTTTTATAAATACGATATATCGAAAGAATCTTAATAGCTTTGCTGACTAAATAATTTTTCATCTGGTTGGGCACATGATCAATTAGTAAGTATGAGAAGATTAATGTCCATACTCTATTATTGAGATAAATAACTTCTACACTAAATGGTAATATGGTTAAAAAAAAATTTACCTACCCATTTTTTTTAAAAAAAAACACTTAAAAGTCTTAGTATCTTAGTTGGTTGACTATTTAAATTTTCACCTTGTTAGGTACATTATCAATTAGTCGGTATGAAGGAATTAATGTCGATACACTATTGTTGAGATAAATAACTTTTATACAAAATATCGATATGGATAAAAAAAGTTACCTACCCTTTTTTATTTTTAAAGAACACTTACACAAAGTATTAAACTATATTATAACAGAATAGCCCAATTAATTGACTATCTAAATTCTTATCGTGGTAACATCGTAAGAATTCAATTTCATACCTTATTAGGTATAAGAAAATTAATGTCTAGAGATAATAACTTTTATAGGAATCTAAAAAAGTTCCCTATTAAAAGGGACCATTAGTTTCCTCATTTTCCCAAAACACATCGCACATTACACATTTCCAAAATGGTCTTTTCTTTAGCATTTCCAGCCTTAACACTATTTCTTATATATATTGCTTACAATTTCTATCGCCGATTGAAAGCCAAGCTACCTCCCGGTCCGCGGCCGTGGCCTATCATCGGAAACCTCTACGATATAGAGCCGATAAGGTTCCGATGCTTCGCCGCGTGGTCGGAAATATATGGCCCTATTTTCTCATTTTACCTTGGTTCACAACTAAATGTTGTGATAAATAATGCAACATTGGCTAAGGAAGTATTGAAAGATAATGACCAAAATTTGGCTGATAGGTTTAGGACTAAACCATTGGCAAATGTGAGTAGAAATGGGAGTGATTTAATTTGGGCTGATTATGGACATCATTATGTGAAAGTGAGAAAATTATGTAATCTTGAACTTTTTACTTCAAAGAGAATTGAAGCTCTTAGACCAATTAGAGAAGATGAAGTCACTTCCATGATCCATGATATCTTTAGGGATTCTACAAAGCAAGGTATGTTTTTTCACTTTTCCCCTTTACATAATAATAATAAAAAATAGACGGGTTTATGGAATTCAATAACTTAATATTATTGGATTTTTAATATGATCAGTCATTCTCGATAACAATATTTTATTATAATATCAAGTTTTTCTTGAAATTAATTTTTCATGTCATGTTATTTTATATGTTCTTTATAATAATATTTCCACTATAACATGTGTATAGCGATCAGTTCGGCCAACTTTTGGGTCAGAACAGTTTAGTGTTCGGTTTAACCGATAAGAAAATGCTCATAATAATCATATATACAAGATGTTCACAAAATAAATTTTTTAAATTCCTTCTAAAGACTCATACAAAAAATTGCGGAAACAACATCAATTGTTTATCTAAAATTGAGAAGAGAGAAGGTAATACTAGTTTGCATCGAGAAGAGAGACAGTACAACAAACATAACTTTTAACGGCAATAAATACGTATATTAGTAAAAAGTGCTAAAAGTTTACTGGCATTAGTTAATCGTCATTAAATTCAATATCGCTATATATTTTAACGATATTTACAAAATATGCTAATTGCAGCTAAAACTTATTTTGTGGTGTAGTGAGAAGGTGTCACAATAGAGCGGCAAAGAGTCTAGTTTGTGTTGCCTACAACCGAAAGTAATACTAAAATTTAAGAAATAAAGTTGGTAGAATGCTGAAGTTATTGTTATATAATTTGGAATTGAAGAGTAATTTTAATATAATCTTATTAGATTATTCATTTAGTCATTAATTAAAATCATAAAATAAAAAAACAAACAAAAAAGTTAAAAAATGATTTCAAACCGTTAAACCAATTTTGATAAACTAATAGTATTTTTCATGGATTTATGCGAGGTTTGATTAGGTGATTTTGCAATCCCTAATAACAACTAAATAATATTCAGACAAAAGATATCATTATAAAGATGTTTGACAATACTTATTCTTCCTTTTTTACTTTCCATGTTTTGTCCATACTAGTTCAATTTTTTTTTAGGGATACCAACTTCAATTCATTAGGATCATCATATTTTGAAGTAAATATTCTCTTTTTCTAGCCACATATTAAACTTTTTCAATGAAAACATACCTAATTTAGTTTTACAATCGAAATATAAAGGCGTAGATAAATTTTATTTCTATCTTTGTATGAAAGCTGTTTCTAATAGAATTTTAACTCAAATAAAGTATAATAAAGACAAAATTAAAAGGAAAATATAACAAAAAAACAAAACTAACTAATACTACTAAATAAGAAAAAGAGGAGACCAACTCCCTTTCTCTTCCACATAAAAGTACAAATTTACATTGACTACTAGATTATTGAGTTATTCAAATTTCAAAAAAGTGTAAAATGACATGCAATTTTTTACATTCTATAAACAAAGACTTAAAAGTACTTAAGTCTTGTTAATAGAAAAGAAAAGAAAATGACAACTAAACCAACCATTAATCTACACACATGAGAACAAAATAAAGTTAGTAAAGTCCCTATGACCTTAGTCTAAGTAGTGACAACATAATATGTGATATTTTGGTCAAGTACATGCACATTATAAATTTGAATCTTATTGTAGATAAAAACAAAAACTTTGTGTTAATTAATTGAAGCCATCAAATAACTTACTGTTAGAGAAAGAAGAAAAAGAGAGTAACTTGTTAGGAGTCAGTATTGACTTACCCCCACTCTAATTAAAAAATTAAAGTTGGAGTAGAAGAAGGGTAAAAATAATTACTACTTACTATATATTATATTGGAGTTGAAGAAGGGTAAAAATATTAAAGTTTTCATATTCTATATTTAATTTATATATGATTTTTGGTTATGGAAGAAGGAACCGAGAAGAAAGGTATATATATTAGTAATATCTAATTTTATTACAGAATAACTCATTATATTCATATCAATTTATTATGTGTCTCTGCATCTAGCATTGGGTAAAGCTCATATGATAATTGTCTTTTAACTCTATTGTATTAGTTTTTTATTTCATTCATTTCTTCTAGAACAATCACAAAACATTTTTTTTTGCAATTATAAATCTTCTATCATAAATTCAATACATAATTATTTTCAATATTCAATATATATTTCTAAATAATAAAATTAAATAAGAGGAAATAGACTACTCTACATAAGTTAAATTAAATAAATTCTTTAAAAGGCTAATTAATATTTTAATATGGATATTGGGGCGCACCTAATATCAACAAAATTGATGGAAAAAAGTGCAAGACAAGATTCTTTTTAGTGACAAATATTCTATTTTTGTTTGTGTAATTCATCTTTATACGGAGGTTTGGTAAAATAAAGTGACACCTAGGGGGGGGGGGTTGGTAGAAAGGAAAATCTTTTGATGGAAAATATTTTCTAGAAAAATAAAGGGTGTTTTTGTTCATTTATTTTTGTATTTGGCGTGTGAGTATAAATTATAGTCGTAAAAATATTTACAATTTAATTTAGACAAATAATATGAAAATTCCTATGATTCAATGTTGAGTTGAGTTCATTTGAACCTAATATTTTCCATAATTTATGTGAAAGAATTTGATAAAATTGTCAAAATTAGTAAAATTCATATCTGTAAAAATATAATGAATTCAATGCTAAGAGCTTAAAGATTGAATCCACATAATTTAATTCTTATGAGAATTATATTAGGGTAGGGTGTAAGGATGTGGGTGTGGTGTGCGTTGAAGGGTAGGGAGCATACAATCGATGTAGAATGTCATGTCGCTTGTTAGAAATTTATTTTTTTCTTTTTTTTACTTTCAATATTAGCCCCGCAGCAAAATTTCTTCGCTTTTAAGATATTATCTTACTTTTAGAGTCTCTCCCCCAAAACACACACCAAACATACCCCTAATGAGTTACCTTTAACTTTACAAATGTATATAGAACATTCAAAGTCAAGAGTGGCTCGACAGTGTTAAAAAAAAGACATATATCTTAGGCTCCCATTTAAGGGGCCTTATTTTTAATAATAATAAGTTATAAGTTAATTATTTTTTAAGAAATATGAAACTATTTGTCTATAAGTAAACTTTTCATGAGGAAAATAGGAAATATTATAAGAAATTGACAGTATTAGAGTCTACTATATCTCAGACATAAAAATGTAAACTGTTTAACAGAAGGAAATGATTAGATTTCAATTGAAAATAGAGTCAAATCAGGGGCACTTAAAAAAGTTATTAACAATTTACGTTTTAATGCCCCATTTAATTTTCGCTTTAGGCCACTAATATGCTTGAGCCACTCCTGTTCAAAGTACATGGACCCCATCACATTGGAACTTAAATAATTGTACATAATGGAACACATTATCCTAATTAAACAACCTTATTGGCCTCAATCAAATATTTACAATGTTCAAACTATGACTTGACTAATTGATAAATGCAAATGTGTAGGTAAAAGCTTGATAATGAGGAGCTACTTGGGATTAGTAGCATTCAACAACATAACAAGACTAACATTTGGTAAAAGGTTTATGGGAACCTAACAAGGGTAATGTGGATGAACAAACGTAAAAAGAATATCCAAATGCGATAGTCTCAACTGGAATGAAAATGAGGAAACTTAAAGGCTAGGTTGAATTGTTCCATGGCTAAGTTGTTTCTTCAAGGATGATAATGAAGCTCTTAAGGCACAAGATAGTCATGTTGAATCGGTTCTACGGGTTATTATGGCCAGGAAGGAACCCACTCTTGAAAGGAAAACAAAGCTAACAAAAATGGTTTTTTGAAACCAAACAACCACTTGTGGTTTGATTGCTTTGCTTACATCTGCCAAAACGACTATGAGCTAAGTGCATGACATGGTATGGCCCCTCCTTTGGGTAAGTATATTACGAAACCCTAAAATTACTATCCTCCATCCCTATGTGATATTTTTTTTAGTCTGTCTATATATATATATATATATACACCATTTTTTTTTTCATATTTAATACTTTAATGGCTAATTCAAACATGAAATGTAGTTTTTTGACACTAAAATTAACATACTACATATGAAAAATCACGATTAGAGAAAAATTCATTTAATTCTTGAAATCTAGATGGTGTCATATATAAATTGTTACGTAGAAAATATTTTTTTCGATTTAGTTAGTTAAATTTCCCTACAAGGACAATTCCAAATTTCCAATCCAATTATTTTTTCTTCAATTTTTAGGTTAAGATGACCAAATAAAGTAAAGAAGAATATATAGTAAATTAATGAAAGTAATTATAAAAAATAGACCGAGTTCACTAGGTGTACAAGTGTGAAGGGACAAACACAATAATGCTTTTGTGCCAAGTTTTCTGCATGATCTACCAACATGTCATTCACCAGTAGAAATAAAGTATAACATCTGTGTGCAGCAAAACATAAATTATTATTTAATAATGAATCAATTATCAAAAATAAAAGAAATATATCATAACTCATAAATTAATTCGTACCGAACATAGCATACTTTGAATTTGTGACCATAATCCTCCCGTTCCCCTGTTACCAAAAGAAAAGGGATAAGGTCAATAGTATAGGTTGAAAATTAAGTATATGTGGGGAATGCATATATCTGGTGTCTATTATTTGAGGTGATTTGATGTTCTTACGATATCGCAACAAAACTATCATATATATGCCTGTCACTCTATCGCGAACGACTAATTGGACACCGTGAAGCACATCTTATGTGTCGACTCTGATCAGAGAATGTAAATGTTGGATCGCCGGTTGAAAGATTATGACACGTTATCCTTTGCTAGTTAAAGGGGGATTTTGCTCTAGTTTTGGAACTTGCAGGGACACCAATATCTCACCAAGTTCTCCTGACACGGAGGGTATTGCATACCATTTACGATGAGCTTCGCATGGTTACGTTATTGTATTTTCTAAAAAAAAGTTTATTACCTATATGTTTATAAAATTTAATTACCAATCCTATATGAACATGACTTAAATAAATAAAAGAAAGAAACATGGACTAAATCTTGAATAATTTAGTTTCAGACTTCAATTTTTTTCTCAATTAATTATATAAGGGATATGGGTGATCAGCTGGAAATGGATACATGGGGCTATACACTGATTGAAGGGGCTATGGCAATGAGTCTAAGAAAAAAGGGTTCAACAAAGGCCCAAGAAGATTGGGAGCCGGGTTATATTGGGTCGGGAGGTCGGAACGGGTCATAAGCATACGAATATATGTCGCGAAAGTCACCTATCTACAAAGTGTATTACAAAGATCACTAAGTCATACACCCCTTCCAACCACTAATGACTCACTCACTTGCTAGTGATAATGTCAATCATAAAATTGGTGGTTACAAATTCATTCACCTAAGGGTACCAAATTTCCAGTACATGTTACATGCTATGGGGCCACCTTTGGACCAACGGGGGGGGGAGATCCTAAAGTTATGGAAAAAATATATTTAAATTTAGACCTTGTAAAGGTTCAGTGAGAGACCGATGTGACTGAAGGGAACATTGATTTTCGACCTGTATCCTTTTGTGGTGGCCGGTAGAAGTAGTTGTTCCTAAGGGTATGTCTATCTTGCTATCAATCGGTTCACCCTTCTATGTTAGCTCACTTGTTACACCATTTTGAATGGTCTCCACCAATTGGAATCGAGCGCGATGCATCGACATGTTGGAGAGTCCTGGAACTGTTACTTATATGCAAACACCTCTACAAGTTGTTCCTACTCCTAGATTGCCTCAACACTTGTATGAACGCAGTCCTATCGTTATATAACATCTTTATCATAATGTTACACTATTTATTACTCTTTTGTTTTGATGTTGTTTGGCATACTCTTGGACTTAACTAATTTATTGTTATTTGAAATATGATTGGTAATTGTAATCTATACATTTATGGGGGATAAATGTAATTACAAATGTGAAATATAATTTCAATGTTGTTTGAATCATGATTTTGATGATTAACAAATATGGTCCTTCTAGTTAGTTCTTATATAGTGTCTAATAGTTAACCCCTGGCGTGTCGCAATGATCTTCAATGAAATTTGTGGTGAGTTTAAGTCGAAGTGGACCTAAGTCAGCAGCTAAGTACATACTAGAGAGATAATTAGGTAGCCCCCATGGTACCGAAGCGTCCAATCTGGGTCACGAAAAGTAAGTAGTCCTACTTCATGCAGCTTTATATATGGAAAGAGGCCAACATATGTTGTTGTGTAAAGGATGAGATCGCTTTATTAGAAATTTCGAGTTCAAGCTATGAGTATGAAGAAAAAATCATGTTAAGTGTGTTATCTCTAGAATGGGCCCTGCAATGCTATACCAACTTTTTTAGTGGGGTTTTCTGAATGCAGTAGCAGGGCACCGACATCAGCGTGTGAAACTACTGTTTTTTTTCTTAAACACAAAGAAAGTGACGTAAATACTTTCTACTTTTTTTTTTAAAAAACACCAGTTTAGGAGAGATTGCTAAGTTCGGTTATAATTTAGGGATATTGATTTAACCTGGATATTCGAATTAATGAAAGGAAAGAAGAAAACACATTTGCCAAAATTATGGTCTTTAACAAAAAAGTAATAGAAATTCATTCACTCTATGGGATCTTTATAACATGCAATTTTAAAGCTGTCGTTTTAATTGTTTGACTGAATATCAGAAAAACATTCATTTTTTAACATCTAATAAAAACTAGAACAATCAATATAAATGGTGATAGATGTGAAAAATATGTTTCTTGGTATGTTTCTCAGAACATCAATGCTAATAATGATGTGCGTACACATTCCGAGTTTTGAGAAACAAAAGCAAGAAACAAGTTCTTGTGTAACATATATAGAGGAACAATGATCACAAGGATCCTTGATGTATTTTATTGGGGTTGTGGTATTTGGTCTTTAAATATTTTAGGTGATGTAATACTAGGCATTTTTGTTGGACAAAATGTATAACTCCAATTTAGTTGTTTATTCTAAATTTAACATTGTACCCCACAAAAGCTGTTTAAAATATAATTGTTCGGGTTGCTTTCATAACTATTTAAAATCCGATCAGTTTTACATTCTTCTTAGCTCAAAGATAAGAGTTTCATGGAATTCTGTAAAACCAACCCAAATAGTTCTAAATCTAACCACAAATATTACAAAATAATTAAGTAAGACTTTGATTGAATGGCTACGGTCAAGAATTGAACCATCAGTAATACCACTTACGTGCCCAAATATAGATCATCAGAATTTTACTCAACATCTCTTTTCCATTTTCTCTGAAATTAATCAATATTGTCATTAACTAGAGGGATAGCAACGGAGAAGGGTAACACCCCATCCATAGCAAGACTTGGATCCTTCAAGTCAAGAAAAAGTCTGAAAGCAGACAGGATGGTATTCCACCAGCACTCTTATAGCGTTACCCAAATGAATTTACTATAATTCAGGTTCTTGGAGCGCCATAAAAATAATATTTCCAAAATAATTTATGACCAATTCAAATTCAAGTGATTGTAAAGACATTTAGGATATAAAACAATATGACTACCCTACCATCCCCTTTATCATCAGATTCATGTTCAATACCCATGTGCACACTCATCGTTCTAAATGTAGCATAAACATACAATTGACCTAAAGATGATCTGTATATATATTAAAATCAATTTTTATCCAATGCAAAACCATAAAGTTTTTTAAAAACCAATTTTTTATAACCACCGATCTCCGTTGATACACCATCATGAATTTCAAGTCCAAGGCAAGAGCATCAATAAATAATAAATCCACTGACCTCCTGTAAAAAGCAGACCTATCTTGCAAAATTCCAACTTGTATTTAGGTTTCAAGGTATAAAGCATCCTAAAGTAATAAAGACCTCGATGACCTTAATGCTCCTCCCTCCCCCCCACCCTCCAGTTTTTTTTATTTACTTTTCCTATGATGTATTCTGAGCAGACGTGTTCTGTCAGCTGAAGTTTTGTCTTTTCTTTTACTACGACAAACAGTACCTTTACTTAGGTCCAAAATGGTCCTTCAAATTCGATACATTTGAGATTAAGCATTATATTGTACTTTCTTATAAGGTGAAAATCTTTAATCTCTCTTCTCATGAATAATAGTTATTACTAGTATCTAAAGGTAATTCTACTTTCGAGTGTAACTAAACCATCTTTACTAGTACTCCTGGTATACGAGAAATAATTTTTATCATGACCCGATGTATTGAGAATAAATATCTTCGCTATGCTCATAATCTTATCTTATCAGTTATTGGTTCACCCTTCTAATTGTAATCTCCCGCACATTCTTTCAACCCCCAATTTAAATAAATTTTTAATAGTCTCAACATATAAACCAACCCAAGTTTAAGTGGTGCCTCTGAGTCTAAATAGTTTATTAAGTTATTACATTCGTAATTTTCATCTTCCTACAATTGAAATATTTACATTGTCGAACAAAAAATTCATGACATATGAGAGTGACCCTGTAGGAGAAATCAGTTGATCTGATTGTTCACTAAGATGTACGATTATATCCAAGCTCTAAAAACTAAATTAATGAAAAGTGCCCAGTGTATCAAAGGAGGAAATCGGACACACACCCTGCATCTTATTTTGTGTAAAAGAATCGTATTTAATTTTTGTCCTGGTCAACCAAGTACAATGCAAAAACGGTAATTAAAGGGAATTTTTTCTACAACCATATTTTGTTTTTATCAAATCGGAATTTTATACGACACCATACGCAGCAACTATCAACATAAATTAAGTTCGCACTAGACATCGCCTTCAGAATCCATACATAAACGACACCTCAAGTTCACTACAATGGATTATTACGCGATGCTTGTTTCAAAGCCTTCTTTACACGGAATACTGGAATCACATGCAGAATCAAACATAGTACGTTCTATCATCTAGTTTTATAATAGATGGTAAGTATGGCTCTGATACCAAGTTTATAGGAACCAACCTAACTCATGCACAGAGCAGCATATAAGTGTTGACACCCAATTTTGACTTGTACCTCTTAAAATTTGTATTTTGAAGTTTATTTATTTAATAGCTTAAAATATTTTTTGTTGAATTTTTGAAAAAAGTTTACGCCGATAACTGATCTGTATGTATCAAAATTCTTAGGAGTTTGTGTTGTTCTTTTTTACAAAATTGCATTTAAATGTCATTAGTTACGTTCATATTTTTAGTTTAAAATTTCTATTTTATTCGTTACTTTTGTAATATTTATGTTGCATTTTAGCCAAAGTCTAAAAGTTACGTTTCAAAGACGAAATTTCATAAATTTTATTGAGATCCCATTGGGCCACAATATAAGTCATAACTTGAGGCCCATAAAATTTTTTGGCGTGTTTACTGGAGATTAACTTTGAGGCTAGGAGGATGAAAACTTAAAAAAATTATTTCGAGACACTGAAAAAACTCTATCCTCTCTTTCCTCTCCTCATCTAGTGCAGCCTCCTCTCTCTTATCCCTTACTCCCATTCAGGACCTGATCCCCTTCTCCCTACCGAGTTCTTGTTACCTTGCATCCACTTACTGCCCTTACCCTCCCTCTTTTTCCCCCTCTCTCAGACTCCATCTCTCTTCTCCCTTCACTCTCCTTAAGCCCCTTCTCTGCCTTCCTTTTGTACCTCTTCCTCTCAGGTCGGTTGACTTAGGACCGGCGTCCGGCCACTAAGAATGCCCATTAAAAAGATCGAAATTAAAACATCGAATCGAATATAACGAAAAATTGAATCATCGTAGAGTCAGTCTCTCCCCATAAATAGTTGTTGGTTGTGGGGTATTCAGTACACACTTTTCTTGTCACTAAGAATCGCAAGCAAAAAAAATGTAATAAGAACAATAGCTACAAGAAATCAGGAGATCATAAGAGAGAACGCTGCGCAGAAACCGAAAGAGAATAGCCCAGGAAGATTCACCCCTATTATGCTTCCGCTTTGTAAAGAAAATAAGATTTTGAGTTTCGTTAAATATGGGCCGTATAGGGACCACATCAATAATTAAGGCTTAACACCAGCATTCAGGAAATTAATTCCAATAAGTAATTTAAATTAGTTACTGTCTACACCCCCATAATACAAGGGTACACATATGTCCAGTCGACTACGATCGACTCATGTCTATCTATCCTGCACTTGCCTTTTCTTTGTCACTTGCATCTCACGTCACTTACAATAATTCGTAATTCCCCATGGTCTGTTCCCCAATTTCATATACAATCAATAAACTTAAACTACTGACGAATGATTGAACGTAATGTTAATTGTCTTCAGTAGAACACTACTTAAAGCTTATTTCACATGGTGTCGCGGATTATTAATCTACTACAAGATTTGACACGATGAAAACTGATAAGTTTTATAAAAAAGGACTTTATAAAATCCAATTTCCAATATAACCGAGGACATGGACTGCCATAAAACGAGCTTATATTTCACACAAATACTATATTATCTATTATGTCTAATCCCCACCTTTATCCGAGGCATATTGCTCCCTTCAGAATCATCACTTTTAATAATCAAAACATTAATTAATTATTCTACATGGATCATAATCGTTATATCAAAGATTTAGAATATAAGTACATTTTGAAGTAGTCTTAAAGAAAATATGTCTTTGTCAAGATCATCTAAAAAACAAAAAAACTTATATCTACGCGGTCTGTTAATACATACCCCCCCCACAAATCATACGAGCAAAGAAGTTGAAAACTTTCGTTCCCATAATCTGGACAAATTAGACCGTATCCATCTTGTGCTACCATCGTATCGATCGGAATTCTTGTTTTCTCATGTCACACCGATCATCCATCCTAGATTGCCGAACCAAAAACTTCTCGCCCTATACTTATCAGACAACTGACTCGATCTTAACTCCACATTGTGGTGTTGCCTAAGCGTTTATTGTAAAAACTCTACAAACTAACATCATTTACTATATATGTAGAAAGACACCATAAACGAATAATGATTATTGTACTTTAGCAAAATAGTTATTCTTAGAGAAAAAGACATAAAGTTACCATTGAAAATTGTCTCGAATTTCAAAAGACCCTTCTTTGAAAATTTGTGAGTGTCCTAATGCGGACCCACTGAACCAATTTATGAGTGTTAAAATATCTCAGTTTTGAACCCAATCCCAGTTGAAGGGGAACAAAGAGGGGCAATCACGCACCATAGTGTTTGACACGTATTAAGTTCTTTTAATTTTTAGTTTCATTTTGTCATTGTTCAAGATTTTTAGTTTTATCAACTTTTATTTTATCATTTTTTCCCTCTTCTTTTAAATCTTCATTACTCAACTCCTTTGTTCTTGTGTAAATGTCCTCCAAAGTAGCAGCCATAGTAAACCTTCAATGTCCCAGTCTTCATGATGCTTCCAGGTTACAACACTATTGTGTCATCAAAACATACTAAATAATATTATCAATTCCAACTCTCAAGTTACTAACCAAAGGTAATGATTGGCAACAAATAAAGATGGGTTTCATAGGAGTCTCTAAGCAATGGGACTTTTTTTTTAAAAAAAAATGAATCCCTCACACCAGTAAAAAAAGATACCAAGAAATCAAAGACCCAAACCAAGAGCCACAAGAATAAAAAAGTGATTAAAAATGGATGAAGTAATGGATCTTCTAGTGAAGAAGATGGAAGAAGGTAATTGGATTTTTGAATTGGGTGAATTTTTTTTGCTGAGACGATTGTAAATTAATAAATTAATAATATTAAAGAACAGCTTAATGACATATGGGCACTTTCATCTCAGCTGGTTATGCTAGTGAAAAGATTGGGTCACGCGCCCATTTGAGTGATACAACCTAACGCTCCCACTCCGAGATCACTAATCGGTGTCAAATGACCCCCACCTTTCCCAAGACTAATCGTTCCATGGGTGTAGCGACCCTTCAAAGTCTACGGTGTCTCTATGCCAAATACAGGGACAACAGTCTAGGCGCCCGCTGACCCCTCCTGCTTTTTCTACTATTCTCTAACTAATATCCTATTTCGTACTCCACATGGTTACAATATATGATTTTTTTTACAACAATTCTACACATTAGTTAGCCTCTCTTCTTTTAACCACCTCACAAATTGTCATAATGTACTATAACTTATTTTTAAAAAATATTTCACTTGTTCCTCAACATGAGAGAGGAAAAGATAGTTACGTGCGAGTGAATATCACCAAGCTAATATCATCAATCTTAACTCGTCTAAATATTATAAAATATGTCATTTTTTTAATTATCTCTATTCGTTTATGTGTAGTTTTGTTCCTCTCTTATAAGATTTTTGAAAATTAATGTGTAAAATATAAAAATTTACATAGAAATCATCCACTAATATATAATCCTTGATTACACTTTAAAATTTATTTATTTATTTTTAAAGAAAGAACATTAGAGGGAGGGGTGGGGGTGGGGTGGGTGGGTGGAGGTGGAGGTGCAGGTTAAGGTAGGGTGTAGGTGAAATAAATTTCTGGAAGAGTTTTAAATATCTAAAAATATCATAGAACTAATAAGGAAAACTATATAACCAGAAATATTTTAAATATAGTTCAAATTATTACCTTCATTTGAAAATATCATTATTCTATAACAATAAAGGTACATTTAGATGCTTTATTATTTGCTCTCAAATTCATTGGTATTGTTGTTTATCAATACTACAACAATATAGAGAAAAAAAAGTGGGGAACCGGTAAAGACATTTTCTTTTAACTAATGAATCGATCCCCTACGCCCAGATCTACCCCTCCGTTTCCCGTCTTTCTCTCCCTTTTTTTCTCCCCCCCTGTTCTTCGCATCGAATCAAATACCTCGACTCTCCACACTTTCCTGTCTCCCATTAGCCTAGCTAGACGCTCCATCCACCGTATCACACCGGAGCCTACTCTTCCCAAAGACGACGCCCCCCCATGTCGCCATCGTAATTTATTTGTTTCTGACGTTCCCCCCTCACTCAGTCAAACGTCCTTCTCCCTCCTTGTTCTGCCCTCGCGTCTTTTGGACCATTCTCCGAGGCAATAGCTCGCCCCCCCCCCCTTTCGTGGCCCCCCCCCCCCACTATAACCTGCTCCGAGCTTCGCTACATTTCTCGATCCGGTTTTTCCTTCCGCTCTTCCTATCCCTTCTGTCTGCGGGGGCACCCTGCTCATGCCCGCTCATTCTGTCTTTCTATCATCGCTGGGTGGTGGTTGTGTGCAGGTTAACTCATTGGTATGAGTAGGGGTTGATAGATGTAGGGACTGGGCGAACCCCTCCGCTTTTTAACGTGAGACCTGTCCTTTTTTTATTTTCGCAGTATTTTACACTCCCCCAAATCCGGACTCCGCGGGTCCTTGGCTTCGTCCCTTGTCATTGCCTTACCCTCTCTTTTTTACGCCCTCCACTTTTTGCACTTCTCGGTACCTTTTTGCCCCCCAAATCTACCCTACTAATCACCCTCTCATAGTCCACCTTGTGTGACGTTTACTTCCACTTCATTTCACCTGCCCTGTTCCCTCCGTCACATTCACCATAGGTCTTTTCCCGTGTTTTATGTTTGGCCCTTCCCCGTCCTGCCACCCTGTTTGCACCTTTGTCCTGTGACTTCGCGTCTCTTTCACCGTCCCCATTTCCCCCCGCGTCTTACTCGACATCCCCTCTTTTTTTTACTTAGTCAACCATGTGTGTGCATCCTAATCGTTCCACTTCCCGCGTCTTGTGTGTTGTTGCCTCCGGTTCCAAACCTCCATACACTCTTTCCACGGCTCTCATCTTTGTTTTTTTTTCGCCACCCTACGACCATTGTTCCGCGTCGCGGGCTTCCCCCACCCTACCATTTTCCATTCGTTCTCGCGTCTCCACCTTCATTTGGCCCTGCCGATACAATGTGACTTCGTTGTCTTGCTGACTTGTCTTTTTCTCTTCTGATAGATACTCCTTCTCTCTCCGCCTCACTCTGTCCTGTGTTCTGTATCCCCGTTCCGTGTTAAACTATTTTGTATTCACCCCCCAAGTGACATCATTTTCCCCGTGCCACCAGAGGATCTCTGTGCCGTAATCCGCACCTAGCCTACTCCCACATTCTCGCCTTGCACACACCCCAACGCCTGCACTTGTATGGCTGCGCCCCACACTGCTGGTTATTTTTATTGTGTCTTTTCGTTTTATTTTTATGCTCTTGTTATTTAGTTGTGTCCTTTTGTTGATATCCAGCCATCGCTCTTATTGTTCGTTGATGCCTCCCGACCACCTCTCTTTGTCTGCACGAAGAGTTCGCCATCGCCGTTATGCCCGCCCTCCCCCCCCCCCACACCCCCCCTCTCTCGGGCACTTGCTCCTTTTCTTAGCTTAACATAGACCCCCCTCGGCTTGTCACATCTACTCCTACTCCTACAGATCCAACGCTTTCATGACCTATTCTTAATCTTGTTCCGGTTATAGCATTTACCACTTCCCCCTATTCCCCTAGTTCTCCCCCCCCCTTTGCCCCCTCCCGCTCCTTTCACCGCACACCCTTGTTACTTCCGACCCTCTCTACCTCCCCCCTCCACCTCCTTCCGCTCACCTGCCCACCCCGCAAGCAAATCGCACATCTGTATCGTTCTTTTTTTGCAGTGTCCTTTTTTTCTGAGGAGCACAAATTTCTGCCCGGGGTTTGTGGACCAGTGCGGAGAAGTCTTTTCAAGTGGGATTTCGTTTCCGTTCAACGCTGTCACGGCTCCCACCCCTCCCCCCTCCTGCCATCCCCCCCCCCCACGCTCCCCCCCCTTATTGTTTACCTCAAGTCCGACCGTGATCTCATTTTTCTTCTTAACCCTGCTTGTTCACCTATTTAATCTCAACACTACAACCGCCATAAGTTCGACCCCGTCCATCTTTTACCTATAGACCTTACACGGGACACTGACATTCAGGTTTATGCACAAATTACCCTGAACCTCGAATTGAAAATTAACCCGCATAACCTAGCTATATTTACCGACCGTCATTCAACCTACAACCTTTGCCCCCCCTCAACTATCCCAGACAACCTATTTAACCTCAATCAAAACATATTAACATTACACAAAAGCACCTTTCCAACATTCCCCCTCACCACCGCTTCCGCCGTACACCAACACCCCCACCCCCTATACAACTTTACTCTTCACCCTTATCTAAGCGTTCCACACCTTACCTCCCTCTCCCACAATCCCAAATCCGCCTTTTCTACCCTTCCATTCAAATACAAAAACTAGGAAAAGCCCCACACTGACCTTCCCCCAACACAATTCATTTTCGGAATTTTGCGATATACCCAATTTCATATATCGATTTTTCCTTCGAAACCCATAATTTATTTTCGTACTAGCACTCTGTCGAAACCCATATCAACATCTTGGTTGAAATTTTCAATCATGGCTGTTAATGGAGTAGATTTGAATCAATACCCGATTATGATTCGAGAAGTATGGGCTGATAATCTCAATTCCGTATTCAAAGATATTTCTAATTTGATTGATGAATTCCCCTGTATTTCCATGGATACAGAGTATCCCGGAAACATCTACAATCCCGTCGTACCCTTCTCACAGCTGTCTCTGACGGAGAAGTATAGTCTGATGAAATTAAATGTCGATGAATTGAAGCTTATTCAGGTCGGGATTACCCTTTCAAATGCTAATGGGAACTTGCCGGAATTGGTAACTGAAGGTGAACGGTTTCGGGTTCTATGGCAGTTCAACTTTTCTGATTTCGATCAGAAATGTGATCGGTACGCAGAGGCTTCGATCCGGCTCCTTGTTAACAGTGGGATTGACTTCGAGAGGAATCTAAAATTTGGGATTAGATCAAATGATTTTGGTGAGTTGTTGATGTCGTCGGGCCTTGTATGTAATGATTTAGTGAGTTGGGTAACGTTTCATGGCGCGACTGATATCGGGTACTTGTTGAAGATTCTCAGGGGCCGGAATCTTCCAGATAGTTTAGATGAGTTTTTTGAATATGTTAGTTGTTTTTCAACCGCGCCCCGCGCGGGCCACCTTACACCATCTATATGATGTGAAAGCGTGTGATGCACGCCACTATTCATAATCTCCATGGTGGTTTAGATGGCGGTGACCCCCCACCCCCCCCGGCCTGGCCCTTTTAGTCCCCCCACACCAACCCGGGTGGCGCACCAGCGACAACTCGGGTTGGTCCGGGTGGCTGGGAGACAACATCAGGCTGGTTCAGATAGTTTATTAACATGTCATGTCTTTTATAAGATGAGAAATGATTATTTGTAAATGGGTGCAGGACCCCGGTTTCTCTTTTGTATGATTAATATGAAGCGTCAATCCCGCTTAATTTGATCCTCGTCTGTTTGCGGCTCCATTGATTCTCTATAGTTCCCTCCTCCTGGCGCGTTGCTTTGGTTCCCTTTCCTCCAGACCTCCATTTGTGCTTTGATCTGTGTCGCATTCCCCGATGAACATACATTTTTGACTCATTGCCGTGTAATAATGCTCTGGATTCGACTAATTCATGATCCTTGTCCCCTTTCTTTTCCTTCTTCTCTCTCGGTTTCCGATCTTCTACTCCGTCCCCTGTCTCCTCATCTGCATCGGAGCTATCGACGGCTTAGCATCCTTGACGTGTATTCCTCCTATCATTCGTTTTTTTTAGACTGCTCCTCCAAATACCCACTTCCTTCTCCGTGGATGACTTATCTGGAACTGTTCTTCCTTCACTCGTCTCCACATAATATCTTCATTCACCCCCCCGCGCCCCTTCATGTTGCCGCTCTTTGCCTCATTATTCTCCTTCGTTTGTTGCATCACCCCCTACTACATGCCATATCCCCCCAACGCCAAGTTTCTTCTATCTTTGGCCGTATTTTACTTTTTTCCGCACTCCTCGGACCTCCGGCCCCCTAATCCCTCCCCAAATTTACCCCATCGTTTCAGTTCTTCCCTCCTTTTTTGCCATTGCTCGCACTTGCGAGTCACGTGCATTCTTCCCACATGTACCCCCGTTGAGTGTAGGTTTTTTTAACAACCTCTCAGTATTCGCAGTAAAGCCCCATCAACCGCCGGGCACACAAGCCCCCTCCCACTTTGCCAGTCGTGTCCAACGCCGAGACTCCCGTGAGATCCTATAGCTCCACCCTTATCTCGACACCCCTGGCTTCCTTCGAACGCGCCTCGGTTGTTCGTGCAGATTCGCTCACTTGATCGCACTACCGTCTGACTTCTTTACCACACGACCCACCACCACTCATTCTTCGAGAATGGCCCGACCACGGAGCCCCTCTCATCACTCACCGCCATAGAGTCCATCACATAACGCGACATGACACGTGCGTCTACTCCTTGTTAGGTATGCTTAGGATAACTTTCAAGTATACCCGAAGTGGTTTGGAACACTGTGCACGTTACCCACGCTACTCACGTCAATCAGGGCCCTCCCCCCCCCCCAAACACCCCCCCTATACCACAACAACACGCCCTCGCGAGTCTACAGCAACCCCGAACACCCCCGCGTCTCCACCCTGCCTAAAGTTTTCTCCCCTTACGGTCCACAATTCACCGGCTAAACTTCATCACTCCTCCACGAAGCGTCCTTGTGGCCCCCCCACTCACCCCCCCGACTGCCCAACAAACCACAACGGCCCCGAATCACACACACGGATCACCCACAACCCACCACCACGGTATCTGTCTTCGCCATCGGGCCCCCGGCCCCCACCAACCTACCCCTATCGACCTCCAGTACCACGCAAACACCCCCTGAACACAAACCAAAAATGATCCTCTATCAGAGAGACCCCTCGACAACACACACCCCCCCACAGAAAACAACAAAAAGCCACACGAGCGAGCATCGCACCCCCACCCGTGCCTCGGGAGCTCCTACACCCCTCCCAAGTTCCGAAAGTGAGTGTTCTACATTTGAGGCAAGTGGTTTCTAAATCTTGTTCAAGCGCAGTACGAAATTCGTAGTATTTCCTTGTGTGATGTGAGAATGATTTGGAGACTTGTTGTTTATTTGTTGGTGTTTTATTTCTTTGTTGTTAAATTGTGACTTTTGTTCTCAACTGGGTTATTCCCCGCTTTTATTTGAGCATGTCATTTGCATTTGTATCGTGAGACATGGTTGTGGTAAGAGGATGATGTACTATCTTAGAGAGGTAGCCCATATCGCGCGCCGCGATGGATATTATAGTTCGAGGGACCCGTATCGCGCGCCGCGAGGTTACTATTTACGACGGTCGATGTCGTGCGCCGCGACAGATGCATGGACAGAACCCCCTATGTTCCCACATGGGTCCAGGCTGAGGACAGCGGGGTGTGGATCATTAGGAAAGAATGCATCACGATATTGACATTGCATCTTTATCTCCACATTTTGGTGTTTGTTTGGGGGGGAGCCGGGGCGCAGGCGGAGGGGGGGGGGGATTGGGGGGAAAGGGGACCCCGGTGTGTGTTGGAGGGGGGTGGGGGGTCAGTGCCGGTGGTCGACGGGTTGGGTGGGGGGTGGGGGGGGTAGGGCCCGGTTGGGGGGGGTGGGCGAGGGTGGGTGGGGGTCGGGGGGCTGGGTTGCAGGGAGGGGGGGGGTGCACTGGAATTGTGGGATATGGGCACACAAACACGAAAAGAGACCGGGGAGGGGGGAGAGGGGTGGCTGTGGGGAGGTCACTGCCACCCTGATGTGGTTTTATTTTTATTTTGATTTTCCCGGTTTTTGGCCGTGCACCTTTTTATTCTTGCTGCCCTTGCACCTGTGTTTTGTGCTCTTGTGATTGTTTCTTGTGACGCTCTGGCTGTTGAATATTGCGTTGTTATTGCGAATTGGGTGTAAACTGATAGGAGTGTGGGTACTGATGTGGTTGCGGTTTGGTCAAACTGTTTCGGCTTGTTGCGTGGCGTGCGGTCTCGCTCGGGGTCCAGAGTACCCGTATTTTGTTATTAAATTGTGTTTAGAGGTTTGCTGTTGGGTGTATCGCGTGGTTGGTACTCACCCTTGTTCTACAATCGTTTGGGTTACAGCGCCGACTCTTTCATACCTTCCATTCTCTTCGATTGTAGGCATCGTGTGGGCGGAAACCACGACTGACACCAAACCACCCCCACCCCCACCCAAGGTGGTAGGCTTGTCATTCAGCGAACTTTCCTACTCAGCTTCTGACTTGTTTTTTCCTTGAAGCCCCACCACACTTTATTTCTACGACACCACATCGGCAACCAAATTACAGAGACTTGTCATCCTCCGTTGGACCCTTCTCGTAACTAACATTTCCACACCGTTCGCCGACCCCAAGGGAGGAATTCGGTGAACAGGAACCAGGGCCCCCTCCTCGGTTTTGGGGCGATTGACCATTAATATGCACCTTCTGGTTTTCTTTTATAGAACTTTCTGCACTTGAATTGTCATTTACTCCGCACTTTGTTAGATATGGGTTTTTAGCTGCATTGTCCTTCGGGGGATCAGAGAGTAGCCCCCTTCTAATGGGGCCCAACCAAGTTGGGAGCTACGGAGACCCCCGCCAAAACAGACAACCACTAATACCAAGAACAACTCCCACCAGCAAAGGCCGTCGTGAACCTTCTTTCCACCGTTGGGCGTACAACCGCTTGTCAATCCCCAACATTTACAGCCTGCTAAAGTCTACGGCCCCATTTTTACTAGGTACGCTGCATATATCTATGTGACAGAGACCCACCACCCGAGAGGATAAGGTCCGTGTATTGTCAAAGTTTGATTCACTTGTAACGACCCGCTAGGCGTTTGAGAAAACTAGAGACTAGTTTGACCCCTTTTGAAAATTTAAAGGGAGTATTTGTAACAATTAGATAACTATGAGTACCCCAATGGATGATGAAACTTTTATTAATAAATAATTAGATAATAGATTAGTGGGGGGTTCACGGTTAACATACTCTTGTCAGAAAGTAAAACCAGAAGGGGTTGGAGGAGAAACAGACAAACTGTCTAACCGTAAAGCGACGAACGACCGATGGAGAAGAAAAATCCATAGCATTTCCAGGGAAAAGATATGAGATATTCGTTTTTTTATTTTTTTTTTTTTCTTTTTGTTCTTTTCAATTTATATATAGTAATTATAATTGTCGGAAGGAGAGTGTTTGGGATTATGTTATTATTTTGTGCCTATATGATATTATGGGTGATAAAAAATAAGGGTGGTGTGAATGATGATTACTAAATTATATTACATTGTTAGCAATGGTTAGTATTCAAAAATATTACTATATATATATTATATTATAATATATATAATATATATAAATCCAATCGAAGTCGGAATAGTTGGAATTGCTGAAGGTTAAGTTTTCTGGGGGATTTTGTCAAAGCAATTATTAATATATAGTGTTAGTTTCAGAAATGGTAGGGAATAAGATTGAGCCAAGCACTGGCTTGGATTATGTTCTTATTTAGGATATATGAAAATGGGGATGCCTTGAAAGGGCAGTGCAACGAAGAAAGAAAAAAAAGGGAAGGGCGTTCCATTATGCAATGGATGAAAAGGTTGGTTTTCATGTTTTATTCGTATATTAAAAGGCTAGTGTTTAATATATATGGGATGGTAATTAATTATTAGGTGTTACTTATATGATCTAACATTGAATTTTAGTCATCTTAAAGAGGTTAGAGTTAAGTTCTTGGCTTGAAATTTAGCAAGTATGAAAATTTAGGCATACCAATACATATCAAGATTTGGAGTTGGTTGAAAAAATGAGTGAGTTTAGCGCCTATGATAGAATATTAATAATTTGAATGTATACGAAAATTGCATACTTACGAATATTGACAAATTGGTTAGATTGGGAACGTTTGAAACATTGCCGAAAAGGAAAGCGAAAAATCTTAAAAGATCTACGTAGGCACAGTTCGGCATCTAGTATGTTAAGACTTTACTTTTAGAAGGTTGAAGGACGTTTCCTAATAAGATGAAAAAATGGAAAAAAGAGACCAAAGGGTCCGTAAGGGGGGAAAGCTGAGTGGTCATCAAAGTCATCAATGGTGTGTGACGGGCATTGGTACGATAGCGGTGTCTATAAAAAGGAAAAAGTACTTAGTATAGGAAATGTGGACTGAAATTGAGAATGCCCAAGAATATGGCATCGCTTGATATATTATGACTTAAATTCCTTGTGTGATTCGTGGTTTATTTATTTCACCCGCTATAGTTGTGATTATTGAGGTGGTTATGTATTGTTCATATTGATTGATGGAGATGCATCATCATCCACATATTGGAAATATATTGTGCTGTGATAAAACATGAGAGAGATAAGTGGGCGTGGAGATCGCCGGCTGGGGATGGTTGAGATGTTAAGATGTAATGGCACGTGAGAGACCGCGTGCGAAAATTGTTGTGCATTTGAATATGATAGTGAGATGAGATCGTCGACACAGACACGTGGAGATCGCAGCCCCCCCGTGTCGGTAAGGGAACTCGAGAGTCCACCATGGGTCATGAACTCAGAGTATTTACGAGAGTATCAATGTTATTACGGTTGAGTGTGGACTGGGTATTCGGAGACAATTCATTATAGGTGTTATATTGCATTGAATTTCATCACATCATTTATTGGATGATTATGTGTTTGTTGGGGTTTGAAATACTTGATGTTGATTAACCTTGATTGATGAAGCCTAAATAGTTGAGTGTAATTATATATATATATATATATTATATATTTACGAATGTATTTTTTTTGTATAAACTTCCCGTCATACTTCTAGTTGATCGGTCAATGGACATACTGGGTACACGTGCGTTTCGTACTCCTCTACGCTGGTGCACTCTTTTGTGGGTGCTAGATTACGATTTCGAGTAGGAGACATCTCGTGGAGAAAATGAGTCCGGCTTGAAGTTATTTGGAGTTGTGGTGAGCTGCTTGGATGTTCAGTGGCACACACCTCCCTCTATCTTTTAATTATTCTGTTATTCAGTATTCAGACAGGATATCCCTTAGGTTGAGATCGGTATTTTTGATCAGAATGGCATCGTATTTTAGAAGCTCTTGTACTTACGACACCAATTCTTGGGGTGATATGGTTAGCTTCACATTTCGTATTATAAGGAAACTCAATGTTGGAGATTCTTGCTAAGTGTTAGTCCTTTTTTTTACTTCCAATTGTGGTTTAGTTAGGGTTAATATGTGGGTTGCCTTAATATGGTTGGAAACATAGGTGCCATCACGACCTGCAAATTTGGTCGTGACTTTGCCGAAGTGTCGTATGAAGTAGTTTTCAGTTGCGCACAACAGAAATTTCTTCGAAATTCTTATTTTTTTTTCACGTTGTAAGTGGGGTGTTTTTGTCCTTTCCTCATCTCCAAAAAGCCTTACTCGTTCAGATTTTATATGTTATGACAAACTTCATCTCCAAGAACTCCATACAAGGGTTTCTCAAGGTCAAGCTATAAAAGATCCAAGTCTAGAGCTTTTTCTCCAAGAATTCCTAAAATTTAGCAAGATTTTCCATTCTAGGTTATATGAATTTCATTGATGATGGATATATTTTCTTCCATTAAATCTCTAACAAAACCTAATTCTTCAATAAAATTTTATAGAACTTAGGGTTCATTTGAAAAGCATGAATTACATCTTATTCACCAAAAAAAAAAACATAAAGAGACCATGAATACATGTTTTAACCTAAAATTTAATAGTTTTATAAGGTTATTTTCATAACCCCTTAAAATAGGAAATATTCATGTCTTTGAAATTGTGTTGCTAAAATTACATGTATTATTCATGATGGTAAAATTTGCTATGATCAATTGTAACTTCAATATTTCGATTTCACATGTATATGATGCTTCCAGATAAAATATTTATTATTTCACTATTTTTGAGCTATCCAGTATTATAATTCAATTAAGAGTATTACTTAGCAGCGAGTAGACATAAGGATGAAGGCTCACCCATTGGCTAGGACTGAGACCTTTAGTAGCAACCCTTAGTCTCGAACTACGTCCCTTTCTGTTGGGGTTATCCTTTCTGATGCTAATGGGAACTTGCGGAATTGGTAATCCAATATGGGATTAGATCAATTGATTTTGGAGAGTTGTTGATGTCGTCGGGGCTTGTATGTAATGATTTAGTGAGTTGGGTAATGTTTCAAGTCGCGACTGATATCGGGTACTTGTTGAATTCGTCAAGATGTTTTTCGGAGATAAATTATATGATGTGAAGGGTTTGATGAGACATTTTAATTATCTTCATGGTGGTTTAGATGGGGTGGCGAGACAACTCGGTTTGGTTCGGGTGGCTGGGAGGCAACATCAGGCCAGTTCAGATAGTTTATTGACATGTCGCGTCTTTTATAAGATCAGAAATAATTATTTTGTTAAAGGTGTGCCGAACGCCGGCGTTTTGCATGGATTAACTAATCAATTTGATTAATAGTAATTGTCCGTGGATCAAATTGATTATCTATTGTTAAATTAATTAAAGGCGTACTGATTTGGTAAACTTTCTCTGTCTCAATATTTTGATTTGATATGTGTAACATCACAAGATTGAAACACATTTTGATATAATTTACGAACATAGTAATAATACCTATCGGGAATTAATGATTCATGTATAGTTGTACGCATCTTCTATCTTGGACTAACAAATATAATAAATTAACAATGTCTCTCATTAAATAGAGAAAGATAGACTTTTCTTTGAAGTGTAACTGATGATACAATTAATTTTTTTTTTAAAAAAATAGTAATGATCAATTTAATTACGACTTAATTCTTTGTGGAATGATTTATATGGAATTATTCTTCATTATTTTTATAACTATTATTTCAACCTGCGACTTCATGTTGCTCGATATTTGGATATTGTTATTTGTTGTTTTTCAAAACTACATGCAACCATTAAACGAAAGTTGCTTCTATATTTGGAAGTATTTTAAATATTAAGAGAAATCATAGGACTAATAAGGAAAACTATATAACTATTTTTCCGTCTATTTTTAATTGTCATGTTGCGTTTTCAAAAATGGATTTAACTAATTTTTAATTTTATTAGACTAATTAATTGGATATGTTAAATCAAATTTTTTAATATTTAAAATTTTTACAAAAAGTACTTTAAATTGCACTTTTTTGTATATTAATATGATGAAAAAATACATTATAAAATGATAGTCAAAATTCTTATTTTTTGACTCTAAAAAAGAAAATTATATAATTAAAAGTGGACGAAGGTAGTCGTAAAAATTTAAAAATAGTTAAAATTATTCCCTTCATTTGGAAATATCATAACCCTATAAAAAAATAAAAATAAGGTGCACGTTCTTCTTTTTCTTTTAAGATCTATATTTATCATACAATTCCGAAATTCGACTAATGAAATTATATTGTTATCGTTGTTTATGAAGACTACTATATGAAATTATGAATACATAGAAAAAAAACTTGAACTCTAGTACAATTGTTTATATATTTGGAAGTATTTTAAATATTTTTTTTTAAAAAATAAAATAGGACTAGTATAGAAAATTATATAAGTAGTAAAATTTTAAAAAATATTTCAAATTATTCCCTCCATTTAGTAACATCATCAATTTATTTCCCTTTAAAGTTCTCTTCTCTTCCAATAAACTCAGCTCTTTCTACACTTCCATCAAATCCATCAATTCTTCATTCAAAACACAGAATTCATTTTCGATTTTGCGATATACCCATTTCATATCTCGATTTTTCCTTCGAAACCCATAATTCATTTTCGTTTTTCTGTATACCCATCTCTGAATCTTGGTGAATTTTCAATCATGGCTGTTAATGGAGTAGATTCGAATGTATACCCGATCCTGATTCGAGAAGTATGGGCTGATAAACTCAAAGAAGCATTCAAAGAAATTTCTAATTCAATTGATCGATTCCCCTGTATATCCATGGATACAGAGTATCCCGGCAGAATCCACCATTCCCCGGTACCCTTTTCGCTGCAGTCTCCGGCACAGAAGTATAATGTGTTGAAATCGAATGTTGATGAATTGAAACTGATTCAAGTTGGGATTACCCTTTCGGATGATAATGGGAACTTGCCGGAATTGGTAATTGGAAAGGAACGGTTTCGTGTTGTATGGCAGTTCAACTTCTCTGATTTCGATTCGACGCGTGATCGCTATGTAGAGGCCTCAATCCAGCTCCTTGTAGACAGTGGGATTGACTTAGAAAAGTAATATACGATTGGGGATTAGATCAATTGATTTCGGTGAGTTGTTGATGTCGTCAGGGCTTGTATGCAATGATTTAGTGAGTTGGGTAACATTTCAAGGTGAGTTTGATATTGCATTCTTGTTGAAGATTCTCAGGGGGCGAAATCTTCCAGATAGTTTAGATGAGTTTTTCAAATTCGTTAACATGTTTTTCGGAGATAAATTATATGATGTGAAGCATTTGACGTGGCATTTTCCTCATGTACACGGTGGTTTAGACGAGGTGGCGGGACAATTTGACTTGGTCCGGGTGGCTGGGATGCAACATCAGGCCGGTTCAGATAGTTTGTTAACATGTCACGTCTTTTGTAGGATGAGAAATGATTATTTTGTAAATGTTGTGCCAGATGCCGGCGTTTTAAATGGATTAACTTGAAGTGTAATTAAATATCGATTTGATCAAAGGTGTATTAATTTGATAAACTTTCTCTGTTTATAATCTTGTGATCTGATATGTGTAAGATCACGAGTTTGAAAATACATTTTACGTAGTAGTAATAATAATCTCTATTGAATTAATGATTCATGTACAGTTGTACGCGTTTTCTATCTAGGGCTAAACAATATAATAAGTTAACAATGTCTCTCATTGAATAGGGAAAGATAGACGTTTCTTTGTTGAACTTGTTTTTTCTCTTTCTGGAGTCATCGGTATCTGTCTTGGAGTGCTTTGTGACCGTTCTCGAGCCCTAGCTGATGCTGTTGCTGCCATGTAACTTGGCTGATCAGCTGCTGTAGGTGAAGAGTTAACATTCGCTCTATGGGAGAGAAGAGCCATACGGTGATGATGGCTCTTCTCTTCCCTTCTGTAGCGAGGACTAGCAGAGTGAACTTGGATATTTTTCATCTTTAACGGTGGTGTCATGAGCAAGCCGTTGATATCCTCTCTATGGGAGAGAGGAGAAGGGACTACATACGATGAATAGAACTTTTTTTGATGGTCGCGATAGTATTGATGGTGTAACCTCCAAAACTCAGTGTCTGAGTCAGAGTAAGAACAAGCTGTGTCAATTTCAATGTTCTTTATGCGATCTCTTGGTTGATCACATGAAGCTCTACTAATACTTTTGCGATTCTTCTTATCTATTAGGTCAAAAACTCTCAAATCCTCGTCAAGTTCTGTATTGTAACTTGAGTCTTCATCCTTATTCGAGGTCCACATCTGTAATACAAATTTGAAGTTAGTAGATGTACTTGAGGTCCTCTACTAACTAAAGAGGGGTGAATGACTTCTATAAAAAAATATTCGAGGAAATATGAGAAGTTGACTAAGTAAAGAAAAGAGTCGAAATGTTTAATGAATATATATATACCTTTCGAGAAAATGCATGAGCTAGAGTATTTTCGCGCTTTTTAGTAGCTTCCTTTGCTTTGTGTAACAAATCTTCAATTTTTTCTAGTGCATGTAAATGATCATAACCATCGTTGTCCGGAATATAAGCTTGATTTATAGACTACATAAACATATGAAGAATAACGTATCAATATATTTTTGTATCGTTTCAATCTTATTGGATGTGCCTAATGGCTTTATGAATATAAATAAAACACTCACATTGGACTCCTTATCATTGAGATGAAGCTCCAAAATGCTTTTTGGCTCTTTGAACATTGAACCACAACTAATTCCTTCACAAGATAACCTTCTACGTTGATCGCACACCTGATCACCACGATAGATACATCATTTTCAATTTAAGAGAACTGAACTAGAGTTTTATCGTTTATTGAGTTCTTGGATAAACTATTTGTACATAATCAATATTTTTTCATACAAATATAAAGATTAAGTCAAAGTTACCTGAGTTTGCACGCGAACAAGAGATTGCATGCATTGGAGGGTAATTTGTGCTCGTTTTCTAACATTATGGCCTCTTATTAAAGCTTGCAACTTTACAACACCCTTGAGAGCTCCAAGTGCTTTTCTTGCCTAATATATTGACACAAAAAAGTCATTGAAAATGAGAAAATAATTAAGAAATGAAATAAATAAATAAATAAATAGTGTTTCCTCTTGGTTTCTTTTTTAATTAATCGTTTTTAAATCATTTAATGACGCCTTAAAAATATTTACATAATCTATACCTATATGATTCATATAATAAGAAAGGTGATATGACATTTCTAATAAGCAAATATCACCATTTATTTATCTAATAAAGAAATGAGTAATTATTTTTCCAATATGATACTCTGTTTCTAGTTATGTCACCTATTATTATTGAATGTAAACTAATTAATTAGTAATATAAATTTAGTAATTAATCTATTACTATAGATTAGAATGCATCGATAATATTAAAACTATACACTAACAATCATGGAATATAACTTATTAAAAAATATACATGAATTAAGTTGTATACCTATTATATTATGTTACATTATTGACATAATTTAATATGCGATCAGAACAAAATATTATAATCGACATTATTATATTGAGAAAAATAATCTTTTCACCGTCAATATAAAATATAGAGACAACTATAAAGGTATATTTATACATACCAAGTACCCTCTGAATGTTGTCTGAATGATAAGGATGGCACATTGTTGTTTAACTAAAATTGGAGGTTGTGTGAGCTGAGTGATGTCTATAGTTGCTTGTGTTTTAGCAACTGCAGCCTGAGTGGCTATTATAGTAGGTGTCGCCGCTGACGAATTCAGAATATAAAATTTATGAGTCGATAAATATAAGTAGTAAAATATAGAAAGAATATATATATTACTTGGTTCATTTTTCTTATTTGTCTATTTTAACAAATTAAGAGATTTTCTTTATACTACTCTTAGTATTATATTACTATACAAATTATACAATAGTACTAGTCAAATTTAAAATTCAAAAATAAAAATCATTAATAAGATTAGTTTAGTAAAGTATCTCTCTAATTAGTCAACAGAGGTCAAGTAATATGAAACAGACATTATTATTTTTTAGGAAAAAGGTAGAAATATCTCCCCAGACTATGACCCAAATCGCAGAGACACATTTTAACTAAACTAAGGTGATGTTACCTCCCTTGAACTCATTACTTTTGTAATTTTGTACGCCTAATTGGCTTACGTAGCATTCAAATATATTCAACACGTCTCAACTGTATGGAGTTACGGGGTGTGCCACATAAGTCAAAAAGTATACAATATTATATATAAAATGAGCTCAAGGAGTAATAGGACCTTAGTTTAGTTAAAATGTTTCTATAAAATTTCAATCATAATCTGGTGAGTTCTTATGCCTTTCTCCCCAATTTTTACTCATATCAATAGAGCAAAAAATTATGTTAGTCAAAGTTTATACTCATGTAATTTGGATTTCAAAAAATTAAAAAATATCACGTAAATTGAGACAAAATGTAGGAATATAAAATATGAATAACCTGATAAGCTAGATCCACCCCTAGTATTCATAGGTGTTGCAATTGTTCCTTTTTGCTTCAAATCAGTATTATTTGGCATAAATTTTGTAGCCAAATTTCTTTTGCTTGTTGTAGCTGAATCTGTTTGATTATTTTGATTGTGATGAATTAATGTTGTTTCTTGAAGTGTAGGTTTCCGGAAGATCCATCGTCGTTTCCCCCTCTTCTACAAACGGTAAATTTAACTGTGAACTTCGTTATTAATTTGTGGTTAAATTATCATTCTAACTACATAATTTATCCGTCGTTAATTTCTATATATCTAGAAATGAACTAATCACATACTAACTCTATGCTCGCCTCATGCCTCTTATTTGCATTCTTTAAAACATGACTTTTAGAAAAATGTGCTGTTGTCCCCTCGGAGTTAGCGATGACAATTTCGTATTTAAATAAAAAAAAATGCAAATGACGAATTTCATAGTTTAAAATAAAAAAGTAAATATATATAAATAGATATAAAGTAGTTCAGATACTAAACACTCTTCACCTTTAACTCTAAAATTGTAATTCAAGTTATTAAGAGAGTAAAAAAGGGAAATCTAGACGGGTTCAGATGATAAGCACCCTCGACCCTTATCAGAAAGATTGCACCTCTTTGCTCTTCTAATGACTTGACTTCACAATTTTAGAGGCGGAGGTGGAGGGGTTAGAAGTGCTTATCATCTGAACATTTCTTCATTTGCTAATTCTATTTAGCGACAGATAAACAGGAAAAAAAATTGTTAGCTAGATTCGTTGCTAATTCTACTTAGCAAAGGATCAACAAAAAAGATTATTAGCTATGTTCATCGCTAATTCTACTTAGCAACGGGTTAACATGATCTCTTTAGCAATATATTAACGATAAAGTTCATAGCTAATTTTAATTTTTCACAGTGTGTGCGCACGCTTTTATAAATTAATTAACATGTTTATAATTAAGTAATGTACCTTTTCTTCTTCTTCTTGATCATGAGCTTCTTCTCTTCTTCTAATACTTTTGATATCATTCTCTTTGATAGGTGATCTAAAAGCCTTCTTCATTAACCCTAACCAAGAAGGCCCTCCAATTATACTCTTCCCTATGAAACATTTTGTTAGCAATGTTTCACCTTCATGTGTTACTAAACTTAGTTGATGATCATTTGTTTTTGTTGTTGTCCCTTGGCTTTGTGTGTGCTTGTTATATGAGGGGACATGTTTCTTCTTCATAATTTTGTTACTAAATGAAAGCTTATTAAAAACATAAAATACTTTGATGTGTGTGTATATATATATGTATGTAAAAGTTAAAATACTTCCTCAAAAGATTATTTGCTTCGATTTGAGGATAATATATAGACAATGATATGTGATTATGTATGTGACATGTTTCTTTCTTTATGCCAATGACCTTCTTTATTACTCTCTCCGTCGATAAATATTGTCTAGCAGGCGTACTAAAAATAGATATCCAAAATTAATTGTTAATTTAATTAATAAATAAATAACGAGTTGTTTATTTTCAATTTTGCCCTTAATAATTACTCCATTTTATTCAATTGAAAAGTTATGTAGATTTTTGATACACTTGCTATAGTAGAATTATATTAGTCAAACAATTGTGGATGGAGGGGTATTTATTTTCTTTATTTATGGAATGATTCGAACATTCTGACTATATTTACTAATTCTTCTTATAGTTTGAAATAATTATGCACATATTGTTTCACTAATTAATAATTTCATATCAAATTTTAAATCACATACACTTTTATACGTATTTTTGTTACTAAACACATTCTTAAAAATAGATGTATACGGAGAGACGAGCAAAAAAATAAATGTATCCAAAATATATGTGAGTTACAATAAAATTTATGTATCTGAGATACCAGATAAATGTATTTCAGATACATACTGAAATATATATAGATATAGAAGAGAGGTGAGTGAGTTAAAATAGAAGCGAAATATAATATATCTAGAATAAATTGCACATAATTTTAACCCTATTTATATAAAATACACATATATCTAGATATGATCAAAATCTAACACGAATAATAATTTTTTTTAAAAACAAATGATTAAGCTCTAAAATAATAAGATTTATATTATTTGTTTTAATTATAATTTTTTTCATCTAAATTTAATTTAACATAAAATTTAAAAAAGTAACTCACAAAATTTATTTTTTATTTTATAAAAGAGGTGAAATGATATATTGTGGGCATGCTAAAAAGTGAAAAGACATAATGTTTGAACATGTCAGATAGTTGTATACAGCAACGTCACAAATATGATTTATCGAGATTATTAAAAGCTGCAAAAAGCATATATTATATGGAATTGTTTGCTTCCACTTTTTTTTTTTTTGGCATTCTTCTGAAAAAAGATAACTCACTATATTCTCTTTGGCTTACCATGTCATATGACTATACTAATCACAATTATTTTTCTCAAATGTGAATCAATAAATTTATGTTATATAATATGATTTGTTAATTTCATTTTCAATAAATCATTAAATAAACACATGGTGAAAATTATTCTTAATTAAAATAAATAGAGAATAGCTATTCAGATAATCAGACCGCAATCATAATCGTTCTCTTGGTCATTCTTTCTTGCAAAATTTTACTAAAAAGGTTTGTGTGTTCAGATGCACCTAAATTTATCATGTATTTTCATTTTCGTAAGGATGATAAATTCTTAAGACTGAGAAGGAGATCCTTGCCGTGAAGACTACCAATCTCCCTCCCATTGTTTAGTATATTAAGTGAATTTTTGGAGCTTTGAAAGTTTCTCATGTTTGCGCCCTTTCTTTAGTGAATTTTGATATATTTTAGAAGATAAATTGCACTATTACACAGTTATATTTATGATTTTACAAAGAATAATAGTGAAAAGTAGTACAATTGAAATTATACCCTTGAAATAAATGTGCGTTGTCTCACTAATTAGTCACTAAAAATAGATGCTCCTTAATACTACCTCCGTCCACTTTCAATTGTCACGATTTCTTTTTTTAGAGTCAAACGATAAGTACGTTAATTAACATTTTACGATGTATTTTTTCATCATATTGATATGTACACCTGTTTAGACTTCATTTTGAGCAACAATTTTATTTCTGGAAAAACTCGGTCTGGGACGACGGTGTAACCACCAAACCGTCTAGTCCCGACGAACCGTCGAGAGGTGTCGTCCCAGACACTTAGAATTTTGAAATTGGATACTGCAAATCGACTCGCTGTAAATTTTGGACGGAACCTGCAGGACGTGCCGTCCACACTCCACGCGAACCGGCGTGGTTTTCGTTGCAAAACACTTCAACTTTTGGATAATGGTACAAGAACGAGTTTCTGACCGCATGACGGAGGAACAGACGACCGTCACAGCGGTTACGGCCGTCACAAGTCTACGTGAGTTTGAGGGAGCTGCGACGACCTGTGGGACGGGACCGTCGCAGGCACTACGGCCCTGTCCAGGTTGCGCAGTCCCATCAAAGTATTTCTTGTCTACCACGTTTTAGGGTCCGTTTATGGACTATTCCTTCCTTTCATTTACGCAAGATTGAGGTAATATTACTAGTCTAATTACTTGGGGGTGAAAAGAGGTAAACCTTAAGTTAATTTTGGGTTTTATTGTCCTTCTTTAACACTTATTATCCTTTTAATTAGGGTAAAAAAAGGGAGGGTTTGAATAAAACAAAACAAAGAAAAGAACATAAAGAGAGAGAAACGAACGAGTAGAGAGAGAGAAGAAGAGGATGCAAAGGATTTTGAGAGATAAGCTTGTTGATTCAATTCTGCAGTGAGGTAAGTTTATGGTTTAGTTTACGATATTCGAGTGAACTCTTTAATCGTGAATATTAGGTGTTGATAGTATTGTAAACCCTGCTATGTGCTTACATTGTAATGCTTGCATGATATGATTATGAAATTGTGTGAATTAACAAGAGATGAAGCTATTGAATCCCAAATACATTGATGAAGAACCCTAATGTCGCTTGATATTATATAATGAGAATGATGATGCCCTTAGTTTAAAGAAGTCTTTAAAAAAAAAAAAATAAATTAGATAATAAGATGATGGATGCCCTTAGGGTAAAACGGCTTGATTAATAGGGGATCGGGTGCCACGTTCCGGTACCATGATAGAATAATATGAGGATCCGGAAGTGTCCCTTCCGACAACCAGTATATAATATGGATCGGGTCCACGTTCCGTTACCAGATCGAATGAAATATGAGGATCGGAGTGTCACTTTTCCGACACAGATAGAATATGGATCGGTCCGCGACTTCCTTACCCAGGGATAGAATGAAATTAGGACGTAGTGGTCACTTTCCGACACCCAGGATAGCATATGGATCGAGTGCACGTTCCGGTACCTAGGTATAGATGAGATCGATGCCACGTTTCCGGCACCAGATAGAAATAAGGATCGAGGTCTCGTACCGACATCAAGAGGAAGAAGAATAATGAATCTGAAAGATAATGAATTTCCCATCTAATTACCTTAATGACTTCCCAAATAATAGGGTATTGAGGCTTGAGTCTCATGTGTGAACTCGGTTGTAGTTATTGATTAGTCAATGTTTGTTATTGCTACATGTTTAGTATTGTAGTTGATTTACATTATTATTGTATATAGTACTGTCCCTATTTTGAGTTGGCCATGATATCTACTCAGTCGTAGTGTTGTTACTGACGCCCTACTTTTCATGTTTTTCCTCTTTGTTTATTTTGTTAATGCAGCAAACTTCAGTCAACTTCAACTCAAACAAGATCTAGCCATCTTTCACTTCAGCGTAAAATTCAGGGTGAGCTAATGCTCTATCTTGGACTCTGGGGTCTTCTTCTTCAAGTCTTGATGCCTTGAACTTCGGCATGGACTAGCTTTTAGTTATTTTGTTCTTAGCATTCCGATTTACGTAATTTGATGATAGATGTCTTGTGATGGATGACTTTCCAGATTTTTGGGGATAATAATAATGTATTGAATTGTTTTTAAATATGAGTTTAAGTCTTCCCATTATTTTCTGTGAGATGATCTTGAAATGGTAAGGTTTAGATGGGTTGGTTTTCGCTTCACATAGGAGGTTAAATGGGGGTCATCGCGTCCCTGATTTGGGGTCTTGACAACTTGGTATCATAGCATTAGGTTTCTTGGTCTCCTCACAACCAAGACCAGGTCATAGTAGAGTCTTAAGGAACGGTAGGGGGAGCCTTTACTTTTATTTCCTTGAGAGGTATCAGACTTTAGGGAAAGTTCCTCTTTCATCTCTTCTTTTTCTTTCGTGCTACTTACTTGAGTCCAATTGGTATCTGGGCGATCGAATTGGTATCTGACCATCTCACTCTATTTTTCGCCATATGGTTAGAACTAGAGCAAGACCAGCACCAGCATCAACAACGGAAAGCAAGAAACGACTAGGTCCACCAGCGCACTTGGGGCTGTAGCTCGAGGAAGATGCACTTCAAGATGCGTGGGAGGACGTCTCTCAGAGGAAGAGGACAAGCACCTACCCCATCTTATACTATGGGCGGTGATCCTCCACCGCCGAGAGGTTATAAGAGAGGGGAGTAAGGGTAGAATGAACAGGGCAGAATGAGGAATGTCACCCCAACCTACCCCAGAGATGTCAACCAAGTACTCTCTCTTGACTTGTACTTATGGGTTATCCGTCAGGGTCAGCACCTCCAGTGGTTTCTGCAAACCCACACCTTCTTTTGTCAGAGTGTACGACCTGCGGCTAACTAATGGCTCCCCTCATGATGCCATCATTGGGAATGGCACATTTCCACGTCTACTACGGGCCTTTATGACAAATGATCTTCAATGAACTTTTCAGTAAGTTCTTGGAAATGAAACCCTCATCTTAGGCTCCAGAATCAGGGTGCCTACATTTCTGGTTGATTGGTCATGAGCTTACTACACAAGATGGTAAGTAACGGTTTGGCGTTGAGTTTCGTGAGCTATCAGTTTCAAGTGAGACGCCAAAACGTGGTGGCTGTCACATGTTGAGTGCAACCACAAGGCACCACCTATGACTTTTGGAATCATTCCTCTACCCTGTTTATGGAGAAGTACTCCCAAGGACGGTGAGGAGACAGAAAAGGGACGAGTTCCTTGAGTCTAGCAAGGGAGGACATGACAGTTAAACGCGTAATGAGCTAAAATTTCGCGGCACTAATCCAGATACGCCACCCAACTTTGTTTCAGTCCTACAGGAACGGATTCGCCCGTTTTTGTGAAGGGGTTGATGTCAGAGTGCTGATTTACATCCTTACATGTACGGCTGGCTACGGTCAACAATCTTCCAAAGGTGTAGAGCTTTGTGATAGAGGTTGGGAAGGAGTGACGCCAGACGACTTCCCCACGACATCGACATCGAAAAGGTTTCGAGGGAGGCTAGTTATAATGTGTTGCTGCACTCTAGAGGACAAGCTCGTAGGTTACTCAAGTCGACCAATTCATCTTCACTACAGACTGTAGATTGGGGGTCCACCTCATCAAACGGTCGAACACTACTACGAGAACCTATGCATGAACCCCTGAGAGGTTCTGGATGTGGGGAGGTGGACAACATCCCCCAAAGATGTATTGTTCCAACACAGAGTTTACAGAAACCCATAACTAGATGTAGAGGTGGGTCTGGTAGAGGCTGCTTGTCTGGAGGACGTGGACGTCGAGGTATGGTGGGTCATCACAACTGCATAGTTGATTGGGCAACATGGAGCTCACTACACGCAACATGGGTAGGGGAATGGACAACAACGATAGTGCCCATTGTAACGGCTTTCCCCCTGGGCTCATCTTGAACGGATGCGGCTGGATTGCTGTCTCACATGTTATTTTTGGTTGTGATTGCATGGCATCTGTATTTTTACCCTTTGCTTCCCACGTTATCAGATATGTATCTCATCAGTTGCTAATGTCGAAATTGCATTGTGAATTAACTTGACAGTGCCTATCGTGTTCTACAAGGCCGGTGGGGTGAGTCTGTGGTAGTTTTGAAAGGTACATAGGTCTTGTTTGGTGAACTTGTGGGGAGGCAACACTATGTAGATTTGGTTATTTTAGAAATGGGTGCCTTGATGAGATTCGGGTATGACTGGCATTTCTCCAAATTTTGCGATCTTGGATGTCATGCTAAAAACTGTGACAGTGGTCCAAGCCGGGGACAGATCCGTAGTGGTGGGAGGGTGACTACAGCTCCAATCCGGTGCGAATCAGCTCCTTTCTTTCGTTTCTAGAAAATGGTTAGTAAAGGGTGTTTAGCTTTCTGGGCACATCTCAGGAATGACACTACCCAAGTAACCTTCGATTGGGTCGTTTTGGTGGTCCTTTAGTTTTCTTGTAATGTATTCCCTATCAGATCTTCCTCCGGGTATGCCCCCAGATAGGGATTCATTGACTTCTGTATTGACATCGAACTACGTAACACGCCTCCCATTTTCTATACCCCTTACAGATGGCCCCGCGGAGTTATATGAATTAAAGCTCCAGCTCAAGAGTTGTTGAGGCAAGGCTTCCATGACCAAGTGCAATCTCCTTGGGGTGCATCCGGTTTTGTTGTAAAGAATAAAGATGGGAGTTTTCGGATGTCATAGCTACCGACAAGTTGAAAAGTTAACTATTAAAACAAGTATCCTCTCCCCTCATTGGGGAGGACTTATATTATTGATCAATTACAGTGCTTGTTTCTCTCTAAGTTGACTTAGATCCTTTATCACAATTGAAAAATACGGGCAAACGATGTGCCAACGACTGCTTTCAACGAGTATGGACATTACAATGTGGTGATGTCTTTTGGGTCTTTACGAACGCCCCGCATGCGTTCATGAGTTGATGAACGGGATTTAACCAGATTTGTCCTCCTTGTGATCGTATTTAATATGATCTACTGGTATATTTCTAAAAGTTACGAGGAACATGAGGAGCATTTGAGGGTTGTTTTGGAAAATGTTGTGAGGGAGAAAAAGCTTTAACTTACTCCAAGTTCCTAGTGTGAGTTTTGGCTAGATGCAGTGTCCCTTCTTGGGGGCATGTGGTTTCGAAGGGATGGGGTGGATGGTAGATCCTTCTAAGATTGAGACAGTGAAGAATTTGGTAAGGACCCATCTAATGTGTCAAAATACGGTAGTTTTTGTTGGGTTAGCTACATACTAACCCTACCTCCGAATTTGTCAAGGATTCTCTTCTATTGCGTCTTCCATTGACGACTTGACCTACAGAATGTTCCATTTGTATGTCAGAATAAATGTGAGGAAAGCTTTCAGAAGCTTAATACTTTGTTGACTACCCAACTCTATCCTCCCTTGCCGGTAGAGGGTAAGAACCTTCATGTTTATTGTGATGCATCCGATTCGGTTTTGGGTGCAAGTGCTAATGCAAGAGAAGAACTTGATTGCTATGCCCAAGACAATTAAAGTGCATGAACGGAACTATCCAACTCATGACTTGGATTGGTCCGCGGTAGTGTTTGCATTGAACACTGGAGACAACTCTGTATATGGGGTTAACTGTGAGGTCTACACGGATCATCGTAGCTTCAGTATGTCCTTTCTCAGAAAGATTTGAACTTGAGGCAAGAGGAGATGGATTGGAAATAATGAAGGACTATACGACCTCACTATTTTGTATCATTTATCAGCCGGGAAGGCGAATGTTGTGCATATGCCTTGAGTAGAAAGGCAGAAGCATGGAAGCTAGCCATTGCAAGCCTCAGACGCCCATTGGCTAGAGAGTATCAGACTCTGGCTAACGACTGATGAGGTTGGAAATAAATGAGAAGGAGGATTGTTGGCCTAGTGTGGAGTCAAGATCTTCTTTCTTGACAAATTAAGGGAAAACAGTTTGATGATGAGAAACTAAGGCGAATCCGGGATAAGTGTTGCGAGGAGAGCTAAAGAAGCAACAATCGACGAGGAAGTTTTTGAGGATAAGGGAAGGTATGTTTAACCCGCATTATGTTTGATCAACACTGTTCTGGCAGAAGCCCATAGTTCAATGTATTCTATACATCCGGGGTGCAACCAAGATGACCTGCGAACCTAAACAAACTTTGGTGGAGTAGAATGACGCGTGATATTGTGGATTTATTGCCAAATGTTTCCAAATTGCACCAGTAAAGTATGAACACCAGAGGCCCGGAGAACACTTCGCGAATGCCCATTCCGGAATGAATGTGAGAGAATCGAATGGCTTTCGTGGTTGGTCTCCAAATACATTGGGCAATTTATGAACTCTAATTTGGGTGATTGTTGATAGGTTCCTAAGTTCCTGCTCATTTCAATTCCGGTTAAGGTGACCTTACAATGGCCAGAGAAGTTAGCCAAATTTTACCTCTCAAAAGTGTTCGATTGCATGGAGTTCCACTATCCATCATATCAGATAGAGGTACGCATTTACTTCTAAGTTTTGGAAAACAATTGTAAACATGCAGAATTGGGTACTAAGGTTGGACCTTAGTACCCCCGGCTTTCCATCCCCCGACGATGGTCAGTCTGACGAACGATTCAAGTGTGGAGTATGCTTCGCGCATTCGTGATAGAGTTTGGTGCCATTGGAAGATAAAAGCGTCTTACCTTTGGCTAGAGTTTTCGTCACAATAATACTATCACTCCGTATCGATATGGCTCCATTGAAGCATTGTATGGGAGAGGTGTAGATCTCCCATTGGTTGGGTTTTGATGCATTCGAGGTTAGACCTTGGGGTACTATCTTTTGAGAGATTCGATGGAGCAAGTGAAGTCCATTCAAGAAAACTCTATCGGCGCAAAGTAGAACAAAAGGCATATGCAGTCGAAGGTTAGAGACTTAGAGTTTCATGGGGAGGTGACCAAAGTCTTGTTTGAAATTATTTCACCCATGAAGGGGGATGCGGTGTGGCAAAGTAGGTACGAAAGTCCACGGTAATATTGGACCAGTTGAGTACGAAAGCCGAAGAGGGGAGGTGGCTTATGAATTATGCCTTGCCCCAGGGCTGTCCGGAAGTGCATCCGGGATTTCATGTGTCCATGTTGAAAGAAATACCATGAGAGATGGAAACTACCTTAGCCCTTGGGGGACTCAGTGTTGTTGGATGAGAACTTGACTTTGAAGAGGAACCAGTTGCTAAATTAGATCGTAAGTTTCGCAAGGTTGGAGAGTCGAGAGAGTTGCAATCATCAAGTTCAATTGGAAGAGATCGACTCGGTTGAGAGGCTCCTTGGAGAAAGGAGGCGTATACCGAAAAATCCCACAGATCTGTTTACAGATTCAGGTACTTTCCTTTCGCCTTGTTTTCCTTCTTGATCGTTCGGGGAGCACGATGGGTTCAATGGGTATCTATTGTAACGACCTGTTAGTCATTTTGAGCACGATTTTTTTTCTAAAAACTACCGGCTGGGACGACTGATGTTAACCGACAAACCATCATAGTCCGACGAGCCCTCGCGGAAGGTGTCGTCCGCATGACACTTAAATTTTAAATTGGGTAGCTGTCGAAGATCGACTCTCTGTAAATTGTGACGGACCTGCAAGACGTTCCGTCACATCCCGCAAACCGTCGTTGAGTTTCGTTGGCAAAACACTTCAACTTTTGAGAAATTTGGTACAATAAAACGAGTTTTCTGACCCGTCATGACGGAGGAACAGGACGGACCGTAACAAATCGGGACTGGCCGTCACAGGCTACGTGAGTTTGAGGAGCTGCGACGACTGTGTGAACGACCGGCGCAGGCACGACGGCCCGTACAGGTTGCGCAGTCCCAGGCAAAATAGATTTCTGCTACAACTTTTAGGGGTCGTTTTGGACTTTCTTTCCTTAATTTACAAAGATTGAGGGTTAATATTAATTGTCTAATTACTTGGGGGTTAGAAGAGGTAACCTTAAGTTAATTAGTGTGTTTTATGCCTCCTTTACACTTCATTATACTTTTAATTAGGGTAAAAGAATGAGGTTTGAATAAACAAAACAAAAAAGCGAAAAGACCTAGAAAGAAGGGATGAAACGACGAGTGAGTAGAGGAGAACCGAAGAGGAAACAACACAAAAAAAAAATTAGCAATGATTTTGAGAGATAGCTTGTTATTTCATTTCTTCGTGTAGGTAGGTTATGGTTTATGTTACTATTATTCATAGTGAACTCTAAATATGAATATTATGTGTTTGATATTATTGTAAAGAACCGCTGCTATGTGCTTAATTGTATGCTTGCATGTTTATGATTATGAAATGTGATATTAACAAGCATGATGAAGCTATTGAATCCCAAATCTTGAAAGAACCCTAATTCGCTTGTATAATTATATAATGAGAATGATTATGCCGTATATGAAGAAGGCTTGATAAATTATATAATGAGAATGATGATGCCTTCGTGTAAAAGAAGCTTCTGAATTAGGGGGGATCGGGTGCCACGTTCCGGTACCAGATAGAATGAATATGAGATCGGATGTCCACGTTCCGACACCAGGAAGATAGGTCCGTGTTCCCCGTTCCACCTTCACTTTGCATATGCCAGGGTATTTCCTAACTCGAGTGAACGCCGGGGATTGGTCGTGGTCGGTGCGGTCTGGGGGGGTGGTTGGGCAGAGGGTTTCCAGTTCCGGAGGGCCCACGCGGCATTTATGGTTGGGCTGCGTATCGCGACGAGGCTTGTGGAAGTCGATGTACGAGGGCGGGGGGACCCGTGCCAGACCCGTATGGACGCGTGGGGGTGGGTGGGTTGATGTTTCTATCCTCTGCCGTCGTAAAACGTGCTCGCACGAAGGATTTCCTTAACTCGCAAGAGAGATGTGCGATGATGCGTGTCGGGGTTTGGTTGGGGTCGGTATTAGCAAAAAGATATGTTGAGAGAGACCCTTCTAGAAGGAATATGATGATCGAGTTTCACGTTCCGACACCAGGTAGACTATGGATCGGGCCACTTCCGGTACAGGATAGAATGAATATGATGATCGGGAGTGTCACGTTCCGACACCAGTATCGAATATGGATCGGGTGCCACGTTCCGGTCCAGGAATAATGAGGATCGGCGTGCCGACCGTTCCGGCACAGGATAGAAATAAGGAATCGGAGTGTCGCGTTTGTTAACCCGACCACCAGAGGAAGAAAATATGAATCTTAAAAGATAATGAATTACTCATCTACTGAACATTAATTCCCAAATCAGTAATGGTATTGAGGCTTGAGTCTCATTGTGAACTCGGTTGTAGTTATGTGAATTCATGTGTTGTTATTGCTACATGGAGTATTGTAGTGATTTACATTATTATTGTATATAAGTGTTTCCCCTATTTTGAGTTGCCGATGAATCTACTCAGTACGTTGGTTTGTACTGACCCCCCTACTTTCATGTTTCCCTTTGTTATTTGTGTAATAAGCAAGTTCAGTCACTTCAACTCACAGTAGATCTGGCCAGTCTTCACTTCATCGGAAATTCAGTGATCTATGCGTCTACTTGTACTGGGTTCTCTTCTTCAGTCTTGCATGCCTTGAAACTTCCGGCATGGACAAAGCTTTTTTGTTTATTTTGTTCTTAGACATTCCTAGTTTAAGTATTGAGATGATTTTTCTGTGATGATGACTTCCAGATTTGGGATAATAATTAGTATTGAATGTTTTTTTAATGAGTTTAAGTCGTCCTCATATTTTCTGTTGATTATGATCTTGAAATGTTAAGGTTTAGATGGGTTTGTTCGCTCACTCATAGGCCTGATTTGGGTCGTGATCATGATATGTAAAAAATTACAATTTATAACACTTTTTGTATACTTTTTGAATATCTAATTTTTGTTTCAAATATCGAATTAATGTAATCTAATTTCACTTTTAAATTCAAATTAACTTTAAAAAAAACAACATGACAATTAAAAGTGGACGGGAGAAGTACTTGTCATTTCACAAAATTAATGCATAGATGACATGATACTTCTCATTTTACCTTTGGGAATTATTAGTCTTAGAATAATTTGACCAACATAGAAAAACTAAGTAATTGATTCATGTTCATTGATTAAATTAATTAATCAAAATAAATTAATTGATATTTATTTATTGATAACCTAACTTCAAAAAAGACACTAAATTAAGGGTACAGTAGTAAGTTTACCTAATTCTAAAATGATGACAACTAAATTGAAACGGAGGGAATAATACGGAATAGAGAAAGCACAACTTTAATCCATACTCTTACAATTCACTACTTGTGAACTTGTAACCAACTCCATATTAATGTGCTGATTTTTATGCATAGTAATTATTAAGTTAATACCAAACGTGATATATTAGCTAGTTTAATTTTAATACGTACATAAATATGATGAAGGAAGGTATCAAGGAGAAAAAAAAGAAGACGAAAATCAATGCCTAAAGCTAAGGGGCAGTATAAGCACTAGCCTTAAGTACTTTGTTTTTTTCTTTTCTTAGTGGTCAAATATTTATAGTTCTTTTTAGATTAGAAAAAAAAAGAGAGTATATTTTTGAATTATCGTAAATGATATGTAGATATTTTTTATTATATTTTTAGGATATTTGTTGTTCAAAATACTAGAGTATATACATTCTTTATATTAACGGACAAAAATGTGTTATAATCTTATTTATCAATTCGATATTTATTAAATATCGAATCGATAAATAAGATTTTGTCATGTGTCCCTATTTAGTGTTCCGTTAGAGTGAAGGGCATATATGCTCTAGTTTTTGAACGGCAAGGGCGTCAATATCTCAAAGTATAACAATGATATATGTATATCACTTATGATAGTTCAGGTATATTTATTATTTTTCCTTTTTAGATTTAATGATCCTTTTAACTTAGCTTCATTTAGTATATATGTCTTTTGATTTTTGAACGTAAATACATGGACACTTAAATTTTTATAAAGTTGATCAAGTAAACATACACATTCCATGAATAATAATGTGAGATATACTTAAATTGATTTTTGGGTCCCAATTGCTAGTTGATATTATTTTTTTAAAGCTATTGTCACGACGGCTGACATCGTAGAATTACTGTATAAAATAGTTCAATGGGTAGAAAGGACCGTAGTATAACTATAAGTGTCTCTGTAATTATCGGGGCATCAGTTGAAAAGATACTTGGCTTTTCCTTAAATTATTGGCAACTTATAATCATTATTTTATTTTTATAATTTTTTTACTAATTCATCATATATTTAATAACTAACCAAAAAAACTTAACATTTGATTGTAAAATTTATCCATCATTATTTTATTTTTTTTAATTTTGTTTAATTTTTAATAGTGAGTATAGCAAAGTATAGATAAGCCAGAAAGCAGTGTCCCTAAAAGCTAAAGCATGCAAAGCCAGAGAGTTCAAATGCATGAAAAGTCGTGGGAGCAGAAGAGAAGATAAATAAAGTGTTATATCCTCTTTAATTAGTGGGTAAAAAAAAGGATAAAGAAAGAATATAACTTTTGAAATTGTTGGAGCTATTAATTTGAGCTTAATAAAATAAAAATAAGGTAACTCTCATGTATTTTGAATACGTAATAAATCTCACTTGTCTTTTTCATCTCGCTCGTTATTCTTTTATGTATATCCTGATACATGTGAATATCACCAAATGCATATATACAAATATATATTGTATCTATGTGATTCACATGTATTTGGGATACATGATAAAATCTCGCTTGCCTCTCTCTATTTTAATGTATCTGATAATCAATATACATATATCTTTCTCAATATGATGGAAAATTTTTAATTTGTGATAAAATATGTAATATCAATATATATAATCGTAAAGTATGTTTAATCATGTAATTTAATTTGGATTATCTTCCATGTTAATGACTATTTATGGTGAGACTACTTGAATACGAATCATATAATCTCTTCGCTTCAATTTATTTATTCTACTTTGCTTTAGAATAATCTCTTCGCTTCAATTTATCATGACCTACATTATCATTCTCTAATCGTACATACTTGAAAATACGGATTACTTTTTTTAAAAAATAAATTAATTTGTACGTCACAAATTAAAACAATAATGGTAAAACGAAAAAAAAACATCGGAGGATTTCAAATTTGGTTGTCCCTAATCTTTTTATATCTCATCTTCAATCATCACCAAGAAAAATCCTTAGAGATGTTCCCTCTCTATTTGTCTTCACCTTTAACTCGTCTCGTATCTGTATTAAGATTCGATTAAATTCTTTTTATTACAGAAAAGTGTCATCTTGAAATATAAAATACTCCCTAATAAAGAAAATACCCACTTTGAATTTCTTCCTTTTTTCATATTCTTTTCTCCTCGTAATTAATGTCACTTTTGCAAAAGCTTACTTAGGTAGTTAGGTTATGCCGAATTATAATTTTTATTAAATAATATCAAAATATGAAAAGTAAATACACGAAGATTTCGTTTTAGTGTGGGATTAAAATTTTAATAGGGAAATTTTGAAAAAAAAAGATAATAATGATTAACACATTGAGATTCAAACTTGTGCCTTAATTTTATCTTTTTTAGTCAACTTCTTTTCACTATACAAGAAGCTTCCATTTTATTTTGTAAATATAATGGTATTCAATTTTTTAATACATATTAAAATATTATTTATCAAATTTGCATGTATAATTTTTAACAAAAGGGAATTCAATTGAACTTCAATGAGTGTTTCTTTTAGGTCCATCGAAAATGACCTTTCTATTATTGCTCAAGATTTCCGTGAAGGCTCGAATGATAATATTATGGTGAGAAGGAGAATTCAACTTTAGAAAACAATTCAAAAGATCCTCTAAATCTTCAAATGAGTAGATTTCTTTCTCAATTATCATATGGAGCATTGATTTCTTGAAATCATAAAATGGATCATCCAAATTAATGAAGGCCACAAGAGAACTACTAATTTTTGAACGTAAATCAACTCTAGATTCTAGATTTGCTTCTGAATTAGTACATTCATTTTGATCCAAATTACGTGGAGATAACGATTTTTTCCTAATGGGGGAGGTGGTGGAAGTGTAGTAATTATCTTGAAATGAGTCATCCAAATTTTTGACACATGTACTTACTTTAGATTCTGAATTTGTCTCTGACTTTGACAAATTGGTGACATTATTTTTGTCGATACTAGGTGGAGATAATGAATCTATGTTAATAATGGAGAAGGGGATGGAAGTGTGATCATCTTGAAATGGATCATCCAAATTCTTGACAACAACAAATATGTCATCACTATTTGGGCATGTGCTGATTTTAGATTCTGAATTCATCTCTAAAGAAGTGTAACAAATTTTTGATGATGGATTTGTGTTAATAGGGATTTTGGGGTTTGGTTCTATAATATCTACTAAATTTGGTTTGCTACAACCCCTACAACCTACTCCATTGGATATGAATAATTTCCTAAAATTCCATTGTTTGATTTTTGAAGACATTATAGAATAAAGTAGATTGGAAGAAAGAGAACAAATGGAGTTTATTTGTTTTTTTTCTTGTCTATTTCTTACTAGTGTGAGGTTTATATATTTTTTGAAAAAGAGAAAAATAGAGGTAGGTGGTGTGACACTCTTGGATTATTGGGAACTATTTGGTGAAGAAAAGATTTTAAAGGATTGTTTTAGAGACAATATTTCACCTACTATAGTCATTTATACTGTATATTAATAAAATATGAACTTACGCAGTTACGAAAAACTTATACTACTTACTTACTAATAATAGTTATAGTTTTGCTTGCATTTATCAATCAACGACTAACATTATCATTATTATAATGGCTGACTTCATGTTTTGTATAATGCGTCATCATTATATATGTAACTTCGCAGAATAACCATACATACAATAATATACAATTATCTATCGAATATACATATACAAATTCTCTCCCCCCACTCTCTGCCCTCCTCTCGCTCGTCTCTCGCTCCCTCTCACATCTCCGCTCAACACTCTCCCTTTTACCTCTCTCCCAATCTCGCTTGCCATATACAATGCCTATGTATAGCTATACATTACTAATCGAATACACATAAATTCACTTCTCAACTTCTCATCCCATTCCTGCCCCTTCTCCTCGCGCGCTATGTCTCCTCTCTCTCACCAATCTCGCTTGCCATATCTACAAATACAATGTATATATACCATTATCTAACCGATATACATATACAATTCACCTCTCTCCCACTTTTTGCCCCCCTTCTCTCTCTCTCTCTCTCTCTTCTCTCTCCTAGTCTCGCTCGCATCTCTCTTTCCTATAACATGTTGCTACGAATAGGCTATTTTTGAATAGCTACATGTGAAGTTCCCCAATAAAATACTAGGTAGGAAATTTACATGTTTCTCAGCAAAAGTTATGGACAAAATTATGATAAATCGTAGATACGAAAATTAAATTCATAATGTTTAAATCCTAAAAATTCTTTGTTGTGGATAAAAACAGACTTCCTTACCAGAATTTTGCCATAAGCAATAACTACTGAGTTTTCAAGATTTGCTTGCTTTCTTGATGGTTTACTTTTGCATAAGGAAATTTTGGGTCATTTTTCATTTCAAATTTAATGATAATCAAGTGTTAAATCGTTTTCCAAATGCAATCAACTTAACTAGATTTATCATTTTTATATATAAAAAAAAAGAATTTTGAAAAAGCATGTTACATTTGAGACATAGTATTCATAATTAGTCAAACTTCTATTACTTCTTTCTCTTATTTAACACTTTTTTTGATTTTGTACAAATAAATCCTTAATATTATTTTTGCTATTATACCACTCACACTAACTTTACATTAAATGACGGGGTTCGATTTCTTAGTTCGTTTAATTAGCCACATTTGTTAAGCAATTCTACCAAATATACAATACATATGTACAATATACAATTATCTAATCGATATACATATACAATTATCTAATTGATATACATATACATTATCTATCGATATCTTATCTATATTATATAAAATCACCTAGCCTCCCGTCCCACTCTCTGCCCTCTCCGCAACTCTCCTCTCGCTCATTTCTCTCCTCCCTCTCCCAATATCCTCGCCTCTCCCTCTCTCTCCGAATCTCACTTGCCATATATACAAATGCATATGTCTAATATACATTATCTAACCAATATACATATACAATTCACCTCTCTCCCATTCTATTCCCTCTCTCTCTCTCCTCTCTCCTCTCTCTCCCTCTCTCGCTCATCTCTCTCCTCCCTCTACCAATCTCGCTCTCCACTCTCCTCCCTCTCCCAATCTCGCTCGCCTCTCTCCTCCCTCTCCCAATATCGCTTACCATATATATAAATACATATGTATGATATACAATTATCTAACCGATATACATATATAATTCACCTCTCTCCCACTTTTTGCCTTCTCTCGCTTCTCTCCTCTCTCTTAGTCTCGCTCGCCTCTGTCCTCCCTATAGCATGTAGTTATGAGTTGCAATTGTCAAACTATAATTATGAGAGTAATTAGGCTATTTTTGAGTGCCTATATGTGAAAATTCACCAATAAAATACTAGGTAGGAGATTTACATGTTTCTCCTTAGCAAAAGTTATGGACAAATTATGATAAATAGTAATATGAAAATTAAATTCATAATGTTTAAATCCTAAAGATTCACCTCCATAAAGCTTTTGTTATGGACAATGAGTAGCTTAGAAGTTTTGTTGTGAATAAAAAGAAAACTTCCTTACTAGAATTTTGCCATAAACAAGAACTACTGAGTTTTCAAGATTTGTTTGCTTTCTTTATGGTTTCCTTTTGCATAAGGAAATTTTGGGTTTTTTTATTTCAAATTTAATGATAATTAAGTGTTAAATCGTTTTCCAAATGCAATCAACTTAACTAGATTATCATTTTAAAAAAAAAATTGAAAAAGCATTTTACATTTGAAGGATTTAAAGTTGGGATAAGGCATAAAAATATCCCTTATACTATGATCGAAATCTCACACAGAATTCTTAATTGAATTAAGATCTTATTAATTTCCGAACCTATTCTTTTTGACTTACGTGACATCCAAACATCTTTCACGTGCCTCAACTAAATAGAGTTACATAGTATGTCATTTAAGTCAAAAGGTATATATAATATCAAAAACATAATCGAGGGGCGAAGATGAAATACCACATAAGCTAAAAGGTGTATATATTTACGAATCCATGTGCAAATGCATCCATGTGAGCAGGGATAGGTTTGGGTGATACATTAGAACCTCTTCCTAATCTATAAACCAAATGTTTATCTTTACTCCTTAAATATGTTTTGTCATTGCAAATATTTATCTTCCAGAGGTGACTTTAATAAATCGGTGGCCTAATTCAAATTCGAATGAAGGAGTATATATTTTTTATAAAGTTTATTATAGTTAATTATTTAATTTTTTTTGAGACATAATTTATCGAACTTTTATTACTTCTTTACACTTTTATAAAAGAAAAACTATTTTCAACAAATAATATTTGATATTTATTTAATTAAAAATACTTATAACCTATTTCCCCCCCCACCCCCCCTAAATGGCCCTTCAAATTTGGGGCACGACAATTGTTTTCCCCCCCAAAGTTGTAGATGTATATTTCCAGGCTATTTCTTGCCTCATTTCATTAGTTGTGATCTTTCTCTTATAAACAAGTGCAATTTCATTTTTTCTAGGGTTTATTACATAGACTTAATCACCTCGATTTAAGAAAAACAATTCAAAGCAATCTAAAAATGGAAATACAAATAGTATTTAAATAAGAGTTATGTATTTATTTTAATGATTTTAGTGTCAAGAATCAACTATTCGTTGAATACATATTACGACTTACGTCTCATTAATATAGATACTATCCCAAGGTTTAGGCAAAGGAAGAAGTTTCCGTGCTTGAATCCAAGATCTTATTATTCTCGATTCACTTTTGTTGACCACTAGACAAAGGAGGGAGTTTCCAGATTTGCTTGAGATCTCATTGTGCTCATCCCCAAAGATTTCAAGACCCAATTAAGATCTCTATTGATAAAAGACTACATAAAAAAATTCTTTGAATAATTAGAGAAAGCATTAAATATAACAAAGAGAAATCGAAGAATAAGTTCATTTGAATTGGCTTAAAAAAATAATTTTAAGTTAAAAATAAAAAGTCAAATTAAAATGATTTTTTAAGTAAAAAAATAAAAAATACGAGAGACCTATTTTTTTATTTTGACTTATTTAAAGTTATTTTTATGTACTCGAACACTTTCCAATTTATTTTAAGTTATTTTTGAATTATTTTAAATTACTTTTATATTTACCAAATACTTTCAAAAGTAAAAAACTAACTTAAAAATAAATTTGATCAGCTTTTAGTCAATCCAAACGCCCTTTAAATACTGCTTACAATTTATCTCTACTCAATAGCAAAAGAACCCAACAGAGGAAAATCATAACATATATAGCCAAGATTAATACCAATTTGTTGTTGCTAACTCTAATTGTATTTTAATTTATTATATTGCCCCACAAATATGGAAACAAGTAATTAAACATTTAGTAACAACACAAAAAAATTTGGACTAATTTTTTTATAATATAGCATAATTAAATTAAATTGTTGCTATTTATTCAAATTTGCTAACAATACTATGATTGTTGCTAAAAGGTTGTTGCAAATTTTTAGAATTTAAAAAAACTATCATTTTAACTATATGATATGGCAACAACATTTAACTATTTTCTAACAAAAAAATAATAATTGTGGTTAAAATTTTATGATATAGTGACGCTTTTATTAAGTTATTGTCATTCATCAATTTTAGCTAACAATTTTATTATTATTGCTAAAAATTGTAGTCAATTATATACTTTCTTGTAGTGTTTGTAGTAGTTGATCAAAGCTACTAAATATCTTTCTTTTGCATTTAAATTTTTATATCATTTCAGTCAATAAATAATGATATGAATGAACCTAATATCTCAAATAAAATGACATAAATAAATTAAATTTTTAATAGATGATATAAAATATAAATGAAATGATATATTTAAGTCTTTTCCCTTTTATAACGTGACATACTTTCTATTAAATTTCTTCACCATGTTAAAAAGATATATGTAGTACATAATTAGGTCATTAATATATAACCAACCACATGTAGATAGTGTCTGTATTATGAAAAGAAAATTGACAATTGCAAGTCAGAGAAAAACATACAAGTTATCAAATTGTATATTAAAAAATGTGTTTATAATGGATAACTTAAATGCTCAAAAAAGGAAGCAGAGAAAAGAACTAAAAGAAGGCATAATTCATAAATAGACATGAATATATATCTGATGTTGATGCAACATGTAATTATTCAAAATATTTAAAAGATAATTTTATAAATTTAAATGTTCGACTGACAAATGAAAACGAATTAAATTATCTAAATATATATATATATTTAAAATAAAAAAATTATTTACCAAATTAATCACTCGATCAGATCCCTTGCCAAGTATTAAAAATATTTCTTAATAAGATGGACAAACAATCTAATGTAACACCATTAGGTAATGGTAACTTTACAATTTTTCTTTTCACCTTATTTGACACTCTCAGTCTTTTATGAGATCAGCTCCCCTAACAAATCACAGTTTATTAAATCATTTAAACTTCAAAATGAAAAATTATCAATTAAGGGTTTGATTTTGTTTATGTATCATGTCAATAAAAATTGGCAGCTACTAGGGATGATAATGGGGCGAGACGAATGCGAAGCAAGGTGGATTTAAGGTTATGCAGAGTTGGGCGGGTTTAGGGTTGTGCGGGGCGGGTTAAAGTGTATATTTTAAAAATTAATGTAGGACAGAGCGGAGGTGTGTTGAGGGTATACGTAATCTTATATGAGTTTAAACTTAATTTTATCTTTTTACATGCTATAAAAGTGATAGAGCATTATTTATTAAGATAATTTGTTTATAGTTACTAAAAATAAGACAATTTCTTATATGTTTTCAAGTTGACCTCTAAAAAATAAACTTTTAAATCGTCATCTATCAAACTAATAAAAGTTAAGGACAAAATTAATTTATTTTCATGAATTTTATTTTTAATATCAAACTTAATCCGAAAAGAAAAATATTACTCCCTCCGTCCCATTTTATGTGAAATTTTTCAAATTTCGAGATTCAAACAAGTATATCTTTGACCATAAGTTTTTTATATATCTTTTAAACATTAGAATTATCAATTATTTTGACGTTATAGTACTTTTTACATAGTTTACAAATATATAAATTTCATTTAATTTTTTTTTTGAAGATTTCATGTGCAAATTTCGATCAAACTTGAACTATTTGATTCTCAAAAAGTGAAAGAATATCAGATAAATTGGGATAAAAAGAATAAAAAATCATGCAAGACGAGTCTATGCGAAACGAAATGGAGCGAGTTAAAAATAAAAATATTATTATACAAAACGGGATGAAGTGAATCAAAATTTTACGAATTAAGCTCAACCCACGGTATCTCATTTTTATCCCTAGCATCTACCAGGAAATGTGAGGGACCATACCTTGTGTTGTTTCACGTTGGTTTATTGAGGATATACCTATGAAATTAGTTGTTAACTTGATATATAAATGCATTGAAAAGTACGTACAACTAATAAAAATTAATTTTATTTTTTGTCGTCTCAGTTTACGTGACATCTTCTTTTAAATTTATTATTAAAAAATAATATTCTATTTACTTATTTTTATTTTCACTATATTAAAAATAAATATTCAATTTATTTGATCAATTTGAGAAATCAAGATAATTTATTAGTTTATATTTGTTTTACTCTTATTATTAAGTGTTGATTGATTTCAACAAGATGACTTATAGTAATCAAAAGTAATATAGAAAAATTATTATTTTATGTATTTGTTGTTTCGTAAAGGATATAATTTAACTTTAAACTTTTCAATTTTACATTTAAATTTACGAAAGATTTGTTGGATTTGAAATTTTGATCAAGCAACATTCATTGATTCTATATCCGCCTCATAAGCAAAAAAATATTCATTCTTTTACTAATTCAAGCCAACACTTTGATTTGTTTTTTAAAAAATGCCAAATCGAATACGGCTACATATATCCTTTATATCAGAAAATTTTAAAATTTGTATAGTTTTATTTACGTTAAATTTATGTTTCATCACCACATTTATATTTATTAAAAAGGTCAATAAATAAGCACCCCTCAGCCAACACACTATCCAACAACAAAAGTCTTTCTCCAATGTGTCTCACACATACTCATTTAATTCATCCCATCCAATAAGTCATCTCTTTGTATTTTTTCAACAATTTTTTTTTATCTCATCTTATATATCTAAGAGAAATTACAAAATAGGATACAATATTTTCAATATTATGGTTTGAAGATTTTAATGAATTTTTAGGTAGGTTTGGCAATGGAGTGGAATGGGTTGGACAAGTTTAAATAATATTTTCAAAATTTGATACAAAATAAAATTAAACGGATTAAAATCTTTATAAATTTATGTAGATTCACTCCATAATTATCTCATTTCACCTCTTTTGTCGTTCCTGATTTCAAGAATGATAAAGTTAAATTAATTCTAAATTTCTAATGTTTTGTTCATGCAATTTATGTATGTTTTGTTTTTATATTCTATTTGTGAATTTAAAGATATTTAGAAGTTTTTTAAATTGATTTATAAATTTACTGAAATTGCGAATATATATATATATATTAGTTAATTCAAAATCGTAACTGACACTCTCTCTCCGCCTTGATATATCGTATGGTAACTTATATCTAGTTGGTTAAAAATTAAGTACGCAAAGGTGTTTATTTATTTTAATAACTATTTGTATATAAGTCTATATGTACGTCTAATTAGAATATGAACACTTTTTTGTTCCCTTTTAGTAATTCGTAATTTTCATTAAAATAATACAAATTATTATATTCATTTAATTTTTCCAAAAATCTTGAAGAAAGCACATTAAGAGCCCCTTACTTCTTGTCATGATTCACTTTCTCTCTCTTTTAAATTTTCATTGTGTTGACTTTCTTTTATTAAATTTGCATGCACCCCTAATTACTTCACTTCACAAGTGGTGTATATATATATGAACTAATTTTCCTCTTTTTTTTTTCCCATACAAATCCAACATTTCAATATCTTCAATCTCTTGAAAAGTTTCACTTTATTTTCATCAAAACATTACTTTCTTTTCCCTTCCCCTTAGGGTATATCCTTCTTTAGGTTAACCCTTCGATATGATCATAAGTTTGTTGACCTAACTAATAAGATTCGTGTCAGATAGATTTACCAAAAAGTTGTGGTCCTATTCACAAAGTATATGTTTTCCTATTTTCTCCAAACAAATCATCAATCACAATACACTACTTCATTTCCCCCTCCCCTTCATAAACTTGGTCCATTCCTCCTTCAAAAGATCTATTTATCTCATCGGAACCAATTCATATTCGTCTTGAATAAATCCACCAAGGAACGTATAAAAACTCTTTTTTCTCAGACTCGAATCTGAAATATTTGATTAAGGGTGGAGGGATCGCGACCAACTAATATGGAAGATGTTGAAGTTCCTAATTATTTCCTTTGTCCAATATCTATTCCAATGAGGGAATCACGGTTTCAACATCACCAGGATACCCTATGATGGGATAACATTTAGAAATGGTTTCAAGTGTCAAGAACAACAACTTGTCCCTACCACAAGAGTTGTTGACCATGGATCTCACCCCAAACCACACGCTTCGTCGTGTGATCCAATCTTGGTGCATCATGAATTCTTCACATGGTGTTGAAAGGATTCCTTCTCCAAAGCCTCAAGTAACAAAATCATATGTTTTAAAACTCCTTAAACAAGCCATGCAATCCCAAGAAATGCAACTTTCTTGCTTGAGGTCACTTAAATCTATTGCTCATGCAAGTGAGAGCAACAAGAAATGTTTAGAATCATGTGAGGTTGTAGATTTCTTAGCTCAATTATAATGAAGAAAGAAGTGGCTTTTATTCAAGATTCAGAGTTGAGTTGTGATAATAGTCAAACACCACATGTACTCGAGTACATAACTACTAAGGCAAGTGATGAAGCTTTGGATATTTTTTTTCATCTTAATCTCTCAGATGGAACCCTAAAAAAGTTCGTCTCCAAAGACAATGGAGACGAACTTTTCTTAGATTCTTTATTGTATTTCTTGAAATGTGGGAATTGTCAATCTCGAGACTATGCAATAATGCTATTAAAATCAGCATTCAATGTGGCTGATCCATGCCAATTAATTGGTGTAAAAAAAGAATATTTTAAAGAAATATTGTTATTTTTGAATAACAAGTTAATCTCACAACAAGCTACAAAGGCTTCACTTAAGTTACTAGTGGAACTTTGTCCATGGGGTAGAAATAGAATCAAAGCAATTGAAGTTGGAGCTATATCAACCCTAATTGAGCTTCTTCTTGATAAAATAGAAAGAAGATCTTGTGAATTAATCCTTACAATTTTACATCAACTTTGTAGTTGTGCCGAGGGCCGGGCTGAGTTATTGAACCATGGGGCAGGAATAGCCATTGTTTCCAAGAAAATACTTAGGGTTTCTCAAGTAGCAAGTGATAGAGGAGTGAGGATACTTTGTTCCATTTCAAAATTTTCAGCAACTTGTAAGGTTCTTCAAGAGATGTTGCAAGTGGGAGTGGTGTCAAAGTTATGTTTGGTGATACAAGTGGATAGTTGTTCAAAGACCAAGGAGAAAGCAAAAGAGATTCTAAGGTTACATTCTAGGGTTTGGAGAGATTCTTCTTGTCTTCCTCCTCATTTACTCTCTTCTTATCCTTCATAAAGAAAATTATTTTGTTGTTGTTTTTTTCCTTCTCCAACTTGTGGATTTAACTTATATATACTGACCAGTATTAAAAAGTTTTAAACTTTCAATGTAATTCGACTTATTATAATAAATATTTCTCATATATATATTTTAGGTTACTAAATTTTACTTATTATGGTAGGAAGTACATTAGATAATGATGTGTTAATGAAAAATGAATCAGGTCCACAACTAAGTATGCATTTAGTTAATTATATGCATATTTATGTGTGGATCTGATTCATTTTTCATTAATCAAGTACGTAGAAGATGTGTGTTTTATGAAGGTGACGGTGAGATTTGAATATGAATTCTTTTATTTGTTTTGTTATGTATACCATGTCAAAGTATGTGACTATTTTTGCTTTAAAATTTAAGTTGTTAATTAAATTGAATATATATATACTTTTTATTATTTAATTATATTATGTCTCAACAGTAATATAAACAGAATTAGTATATGTTTTCGGTTTGAATAAATTAAACTAGTATTAATACTAAGTGTAGTGTTTGAAGTTTGAGCATTGAGGATTTAGGGTTAATTAATTAGCATCTAAAAAAAGAAACATTTGAATTAAAAAAGTTAATCCATGGCTATTGAGATATGATCAAATTTGGATTCTATTTACTGTTTTTAAAATAACTTTTAGTGGACATATATATATATATGCATTATATATAGTTGAGCTCTTTTAACATAGCCATTCTTATGCCCACCTAGAGATTCTAAAATTTCAAAATTTTCCTAGGGCAAATATATATAGTTTTTTTATTTATTGATCTCTCATTCAATGTACGATACTCGTATTAAAGTCTGTCAATTAAAATTAAATCGCGAATTATATGACTCATTTTTAAAAACAATGCTTTTTTAGAATTTATTTATGTCAAAAGCTTCAACCAAAAAAATTATTTCAAAATAAAGAAATTTCAATCATTATCACGATAACCCGCCTGTATAATGTGAAGTCAGTATACTTGATGTAACATGAATTTGAATTAGTCCAAAGCTCGAAAGGTCAAAGTCGTACTGTTGTGATTTAGATAGTGTCTCATCCTTGTTTTTTAGTTTATTGTTTATTCATCTTCTTAATTTTTTCAAAATTATTTGTCTAGACATGAAGTGACGGTTTGATCTGTCCAATGAATAATAATATTAAAAAAAACTTAAAAATAATTAAGAAAAAAAAGATAATAATAATAAAATGATTAGCAAAGCAAACACATGTATCTAGAACATGAAAATAGATTTTTTTAAAAAAATTATTTATTTGTTTAAAATAAACAATTTTCTCACATAGTTTACGAGGAATTTGATTTGTAGTTTATAAAGGATCTCCATATTACATATTAGACGTTCATTTTACACCTAATAAATTTTAAAAAATATTTAATTTATAAAACAACCAGAAGATATTATTCGTGCTAATTAATTATAGATCTTGCAATGCACCTTCCTAGATATATCATAATTAGACTAAAACCATGTTCCTCTCTTCCTCCGTTGGACACATGAAAGTTAATATTAAATTTGTTTGATACGACGGAAAATATTTTTATAAAATAAATAATTTATTTATTTATGTATAGTTTAAGAAAAATATATAGATTCTATAAGCTCTTATACGTAATTAGTGAAGCATTATGATAGGGTGAATGGTCAAGAGGGTGTTGGATGATGCGAAAGAGATAATGAATTTGAAAGTTATGAAATTTAGTTTATTTCTTTTTTCATTAGAAAGATGTTTTTTTTTCATTTTTAAGGACATTATTTTCTTAGAGAAAAAATTTTTCAAAATATTTTGATAAATCAGAGAAAATTACCCCTCGCCCACGGAAACACACTAAATTACTTTATATTATTTCTCTAAGGACAAAGGTATTTAAACGAACAAAATATAATTACAAGGTGAATATGACATAAACATATAACAGTTAGAGTATATATGATCCAAAATTATAACATAAGATAAATACAAAAATTTTAAAAATAAATATGACCATTTCCTGTATTAAATATTTGGACCCTTTTATATATACAAATCCGGATCCAAAACTAAAATTAGCCCAACCTACAAACCAAGCTGATAAATAATGGGTAATTTATAAAAATAGTTTAGGAGTTAATGTCACGACCCAAAACAGGCCGCGACTGGCACCCACACTTACCCTCCTATGTGAGCGAACCAACCAATCTAAACCCTGACATTTCATATACATATCAACTAAGTAATGCGGAAGACTTAAAACTCATTATAAAAAAAACCATTCCAATAACTTCTAAAATTCCCCATCTATTATGTCCCAAATCTGGAGTCATCACCACAAAACATCTATGATAACAAAACTTACTAACTAAGAGTAGTCTAAGAACTAAAATAACAAAAGCAGTCATGCCGGAACTTCAAGCATCAAGACAGAGGAAGAAAGCCCGTCCAAGCTAGAACATGAGCTCACCCCCTAAATCCGGTTGTATGAAACTGTCATAGAGTTGCGGTTTGAGTTGAAGACGACGGTCATGTTGCTCACTCCACATATAACAAAGAAGACCGACAAGTGGGGTCAGTACAAAACACGAGTACTGCGTAGGTATCCACATCGGCCAATCAAAATATAAACAGTAATATATCAAATCATTATCATGATCAACTACAATACTCAAACATGTAGCAACAACAAGTTCTATACTCCATTAATTAAGCACCGCACAGTTCCCACCCATGAGGACCAAGCCTCAATGCCATACCCATTGGTGAATTAGGTTCATTAGATTTGGGTTATTAACATTTTCAGTTCATTACGTTTATTCTCTTGTGTCGGTACGTGACACTTCCGATCCCCTATTCTACTTGGTCGGTTTCGTGACACAGATCCCCTATTCTACGTGTCGTTTCGTCACCCGTCCCCTAATTCTATCTACGTGCTGTGTCGGTTCGTGACACCCGATCACCCCTAATTCTACTGTCGGTTCGTGACCCCCTATCCCCTATCCATCACTTTAGTTCATCAAACGTTCTTTTATACCAATGCTCATCAATTCTCATTAACAGTAGCTTAGGATTTCTTTCAAGATTAAGATTCCATAGTGATCGTGCTATTTTATCACAAGTGATATATGCCATTCATACAAGCATACCATTAAGCATTCGAAGGGTTTACATACTATACTACCCAGATACATATCATTCGCTATTAAGTTTACTACGATAGCTTGAAAACCAAACCTACCTCCACCCACCGAAGATTAGTGATCAAGCAAGCAAGTTCCCCCAGCTTTTGTTTCCTCTTCTTTCTTTCCCCCTTTTCTCGTTCATCCCTCTCTCTCTTTGTTCTTCTATTTTTTCTTATTCAAACCCTCTTTCTTTACGCTAATTAACATATAATTACGTATAAAGATGGCATAATAACCCCTAATTAACTTAAGGTTACTCTTTTAACCCCCCAAGTGATTAGACTTATTAACATTCAACCCACTACTTTATAATTCAAGAGAAATAAATCCAAAACGGCCCCTTAATTACTTACATATCCGACCCCTGGGAATATGCAGCCTGTGACGGCCGTCGCGCCTTTGCGGCCCGTCGCGCCTGCGACGTCCTCCTGCTGCTTTCGTCACAGAGTTCAGAGCTGATTAGTGAATGCCTGTGAGTCGTCGTGCCCACACGTTCCGTCCTGCCATTCCGTCGTGACGTTCGAGAGGCGATCTTAGTACCCCCCAATTTTCTATTGTCTAATTGTTTTGGAACGAGACCCTCTCGACGGTCCGTCGTGGCCCATACGGTCCGTGCGGGGGTCCGCGACTCGGCTCAGTTTTTCCAGAAATAAATCTGATGCTCAAACGACTAAACAGGTTCTTTACAAGTTAATTACTCATATACATTCTATTTTTAATATTACGAATTACTAAAATTTTAGTTGTCCTAATCTATGGATCTTAGGATCTGGATTAAGATTAGTGTAATTATTCTCGATAACTTATTCAATTGGATTCCCATGTCATCTTGATCTAGATAAATTTTCGTTCGGCACTCTCCTATATAGCTATATACTATATATACTAGATTCGCATTCCCGTCGCTGAGCACGGTCCCAACACATGTACATGTGACAAAACATACTCATAATGTATAACTTGAAACAAATATTATCATGTTTCAATCTTGCAATCAAGATAGTGATGCAGAGTGACGTAAATAATCATTGATTGGAGTTATTATGTCAATATTGCCTGATCTGAGATTTTATATATTACAAACAAGTCCTAACAGACCACATCCAGAAAGCCAACATATTACTAGGAACATATCATCAATGTGTGTTTACATTTTCTCTTCTATTCTTGACATAGATCACCATTATCACACTATTCTTCAACAAACTATCTATACTGCATAGTTCTGACTGAAATATCAAGAAAGAGGCCTACGATAATTGTACAAGTACTTGGCTTAATATGATGAAATATAATTTATCGGCCCAAAATTGGGGCATTAGAATCCATCACCTGCATAGACATCATTATCCTTCAAACCTAGAATTGGCATGACCTATTAGATTTTGTTTTAAAACAATCAGAGAAGCGTTTCAAAAGAAATCATGATCAATGAATTCTCGACCCCCAAATTTTCTAGGAACTAAATGGTAGGAAAAACATTATAATACTACATCATCTTAAAAGAATTTGAACTTTTCATATTATCAAAATGTCATTTTGGTACATTCTTATATTTTTAGTCTAAAATCACAAAATTCAAAAGTCTTTATTACTTTCCTAAACTTTGTGCCAAAATAATTCGTAGTCGTTGACACATCATTTATTTGGCTAACTCATCAGATAGAGATTTCACCTAACAACACGCGCATTACCAAAAAATTAAAATAGTCAAACGCCCTTAAAATTTGAGAGCAAGAAGAGCAGCTTGTTAATACTACTCAACTCTCTCCCTATTTTAGTGTATCTAGTAACAAAAAAATCTAAATAGATATATATGACGTGAAATCTGGTGTAAAATTATTAATAAGTGAGATAAAAATCATTTAAAACTATAAAGAGTACTAACAAATATGGTAAGAATATTTATGTAATTGGATAATTTCTGGAAAAGTACCAAAAAAAATTATTAATTCAAATTAAATGTTAATAGCCACAGTTTTATTTTAATTGTTATTCGCAGCAAATATCCATTTTTTTGTCATCCGATTCGATATACAGTTAGCTACTTTATACATTTCGATATAAAATGAATAAAATGTGTTTGTGCTTATATAAAGCGTTAGAAAAGAGTATATACAAATATAAATACATATATTTTCGTCCTATACATTTATAATTATACAAATGCAAATCTTATTATACAAATTACAATGTATAAATGAACTTATACAAAACTAAACAATTTATATAATATTGGATGTTTCTAGCGAATTATACAATCAAAAGGTTCATAGCCAATATAAAATTTTCTATGGAGCGCAATGATTTTTATGTCTGTTAAGTGTGAAAGTTGCTTATAATTTCTATAATTTTTTCACAAGTATTAGTGGGCTTAGCCCAATACAAAATAAAAGAGAGAAAACCCAAACTATGAAACCCTGCAATTCCGTTTGCATAAATTCTAAATAATAACGGGACATTGTATTATTGGAATATGTAAAAATATTTGTGATATTATAGATTACGTGTCGTTAACGCAATCACTAATTCTTAAATTAAAATAAATTCTCTATATCTCATCCCTTGGAATGTAGTTCTTCTTCGAATCATATTAACATGGAATGCTTTGTACTTCAAACTACTTCATGATGAACTACATATTATAGTTGTACATATTATAGTTGTTCCGTTAATACAAAAAATGCATATACTCTAATTTTAAATTATGTTAAATATATAAATGTCTAAACGTTTAAAACTTAATGTATACGTAAATAATTGCATAAACATTATATATTGATGTATATACATCTTTAATAAATAATTATACATCATATACATTTATACAATATCGATATATTGCATATACATATACTTATTTTGTTGAAAGAATATCATCACATAGTACAATTACGTAAAACTCCCTGGTAAAAATCTAAGAAATGTAAGTCTAAGATATTGTATGCTTTCTTTTCTTTTTCTAAGTCCTTTTTCAAAATATTTTATTTCTTAAAAAATGTTAGTTGTTAGCACATATGTTTCACAAAGTTGACACTTTCTCATTTGTCTCGAACAAAAATTAAAAAGAGAAGGTAAAAAAAAGAAATAGAATATGAAAGGGAATAAAGTAAAATAAAATTCTAATTGTAAATATTTTCTTATAGTGAAGTTTTTTTGATGAAAATTCAAATTTAGTCGAACTCTTACGGTATCAAAACTTAAATAAATAATAACTTTCTCTGCCAGGACATTACTCTGATAGATGACAACACAATGCCATTCTATGTGGTCTACTAAGACATTTCTTGATTATGGAACTCGTATAGTTATTTAAGAAATAGTTTAAACTTTTTGGCATGTGCAAATATATATATATATATATATTAAAAGTTGGTTTAGTTTGTAAATAATTTATATTGAAACTATAAAAAAAAAAGAGAGAGAGAGATTAGAATATGAAGTTAAATAATAATTTTAAAAAAAATAATACACATTTTCTTTCCAAATATTTAGCTCATATCTTTTTAAATATCGTAAATAATGGGGTTGGAGTTTATTATGAATTCTGTTGTACCACACCTAAATTGGGGATTTTAAAATACCAGTACTTTAGATGGCCCTCGATTTCTAAGGCACATCAAGAAGATGAAAACACTTTTCACTTTTAATGGGGTGGCATCAAGCTGGATCAACTGTTATCTCATTTTTATTTGCCCTAATATAATAATGTATGAATCAATGTGATATATTCAAGGCTGACATGGTGTATGCTATTTGTGAATGACATAATATTAATCGACCAGACACATTTGACAAAGTTAACAATAAATTGAAGGTCCGGAGATGGACCTTAAAGTCTAAAACGTTAGCTAGCTTTCAGGTTGGGCAGGTTGAAAACAAAGTACGTACTTACAGTACAAGTTTAGTGACACATCATAAGAAGTGAATGCGAAAGTAAGAATTGATACAAAAGTCATCCTCAAGAGAGAAGTTCCATGACGTGAATGTCACGCGTCGTATTGAAATGAAGTGAATGAAATAGAGGCTCTCAAACATGTGTCCTGGGTATGTTATTAGAACATGTCACCAAAACTTAAAAAGTGAGTCCTACAAGGTGATAATTGGATTGAGTATGCCATATATGAAATGGAGAGTTAATTAATAAGAACTCTTACATATTCAGAAAATGAAGATAGTAAAAATGAGAATGCTTAAATTAATGCATGTGTAGGTAGACTCGGAGAGATAATATTTGAAGTAAAGATATACCAGATAAGATGAGAATAGTATTTTTGTGTGACAAGATGTATAAAGCAAGATTGAAATAATTGAGGCATGAAAAAAGAACGAGCATAAATTCTCTCGTGAATAGGTACGAGAGATTGATTACAGTAATAGGTTTAAGGAGAAGTAGAGATAGATCAAGAAAGAATATGAAAAAACTGATGAGACAAGATATGTCACAAATTTAACTTACGAAATAAATTAATTTTTTTTTACTTTCATTAATTATCTTTATTATTTTTATGTTAGTATCTTCTATTCTTGATATTTTTTTTAAATCATAATTTTTTTCATTTTACTCTTGCTTACTTTAAAAAAAATTGTTGAAAATCTATTTTTAAATCGAAAATACATCAAGACAATATTTCTAATTATAAATATAAAAATAATATTAACGTACATCCTACATTCATATTCTACTAATACATTCATACTAGGTATCTGTTGTTGGAGTCCGAACCTCAAAGGGTAGAAAATATAACAAAAATTTCAAAACGGTATATAAAAATTTATATTTAATTCAAAAACGGTAAAATCGCTGTCGAGGCAGCGATTTTACTTCAACTGAAAAGTAAAATCGTGCCTGAGGCCGCGAGTTTGCCACAAAAAAATTTTTAATAAAAAAATTGAATCGCTGCTTGAGCAGCGATTTCAAAATTTTTCTTCTTACAAATCGCTGCCAGGGCCGCTATTTGATCATATTTTTTAATGTTCTTTTTTTAAAAAAATAAGGTATAACTCGCTGTCAGCTGGCAGCGATTATAAGATTTTTTTTTTTTTTTTTGTAAAATCGCGCTATGCAGCATTTATATTATTTTAACAAAAATAATTTTTTGTTATTAATTTTTTTGTTAAAATTATATTTTAAAAATTAAATTACATAATTTTTCTCCTTTAATTTTTTATTTAAAAATTTTATTTGATTCAAATAGTATTTAATTTAAATTTAATTAAATCTTTTTTTAGAAGAAAATATATTTTATTACTTTACTTATTGTTAATTTTTTTTAAAATAATTATAATTTTCTTATAAGTTATCTACCTAAATTTTTAAAAAATCTAGTTTATTTTTAAAATAAATATATTTTTTCTTTCTAAAAAGAAGATATTCTCTTCCCTTTCCCTTTCCCTCCTCTTTGCCTTCCACCTCCTCCCTTTTATTTCCCTACCCCTTCCCGGCCCCCTTCTTTCCTTTCCTTTTTCACCCTCTCCTTTTCCCCCACCCCCTTCCTCCCCCCCCTGGTTTTTTCCCTCCCTCGCTGCCTCGCCGCGATTTGTCGCTCCCCCCCCCCCTTTTTCTTTCTCCACTCGCTGGCCCGTGCCGCGAGAGACCGGATGGGGGAAAAAAACAAAAAGAAAAGAAAAATAAAGCAAAGCGCGCCTGGCAAGCGAGTGTAAGAAGAAAAATGGGAAAGCGCGGCTCAACAGCGAGGCAGTGGGTTAGTAAAAAAAAGGTTTTGGGGCAAAAGCGCGGCCTCAGCAGCGAGTGAGGGGGCAGGGAAGTAAAAGCGCTGCCTCGGCAGCAGTGTGACCGGGGGGGGAAGGAGAAAGGGGAGATACCGTGTTGGAAGGGTGGGGGTAAGAGGGGCGAGCCCGGGGAGGGGTCGACGCACGGGGTTGTGGGTGAAAAAAATGCCGTCTCTGGTGCGGGGGGGGGGGTGCAAGTAACGGAAGATTTTGATCTAGGCTGTCGTTCAGGAAAGTGGATAGAAAATTTACAAAGAATTTCAGAATAAAATATGTTTTAATCATTAGTGGGCTTTAATTAGAGGTCTATGGTGCATAACTAATTAAAGTGGGATGTGCCTCTCTCATGATGTTCAAATGATCTAGAATGTGTCAAGTCAAAAAATAAATAATTTTGCTATACATTTATTGCTTGACTTAAAGACTTTATTATTGATGTCATAATTTTCAAATGTATATATTCAATATTATTGTCTAACTTAATTTAGTTTTGTGCAAAAACGTGTAAAGACTTTTCAATAATGTAATTTTTTCAGGATAGAATTTTGATAAAATTTACAATACTTGCATTATTAGTTCATTTTTATGTCTTTTATCTATTTTCAATAGTGTAATTTATAATTTTTTCGGTTCTATTATTGAAGTTATAATTTCATATTGAAAAATTTAAGAGATCAAAAATTAAGATATAAGACTAGTAAATTAATTGAATATTATCACATTTTATGTGCGAGCAGAGATAAATCCACATGTATTTGTGGGGGTGTACGTGCAATTTGTTAACCTCAAAAATAATTTTATATATATATATAAAGAAACTGATAAAAAATAAATATAATTAATAATGCCCCCACAAAAAGCTTAAAAGTGTATTTTGTACAACCAAACCTTTTGTTTAGCTTGATATCGATGTACTCGGAGTTTTCAAATTTTAGATTTGCGTGTGTGTCAAAGGTATGTGACACTTAGCAGACGTATATAGTATCTTATTCTTCGGTGTACATTACTATTTACTATTATTTCATTTGCGTTGTATCTTTCTATTGTATTGTGATGTTATTCTGGCAAATAAACATATATTTTGAATTAGAAATCTATTAAAAATCATCTCGATAACTCATAAATATAAAAGTTAAAGAAGATTTCACTTACAAAATTGTATAGGATATTGTTTATTGGAAATAAATTTATATAGAATTTTAAGAGAATCATGAAAAGATGGCAAATTAAGAAAACATCCATTAGAAAATCTTGTTTGTGTATAAGTACTACTCCCCCTGTTTTAATTTATACGGAAAAGTTTGATATATAAAACACTTCAAATAATTTGATTATAAATTTCAAGTATCGATCTTTTTAAATATCTATGAATAACATATAAGACATATTTAAAAGCTATACGAAAATTAGTAATATTATTTCTTCGATTCTAAATTAGTTATCTTATAAGTTACAACCCTTTCTATTACTATATTAAGGATATGTCGGTAGAAGAAAAAAAAACACTTTTATTTTATTTTTAAAAATATTTTTTTTCGTACCGAATATACTTTAATATTTATCACGATAAAGTGTGTAATTCAATAGCCAACCAATGTTTTATAATTCATCAAATGAAACTTATAAAGAAAGTAATTGATATAATGTGGCCAAAATGAATTAAAACCATAAAGTAAAACCCCTCATTTTTCTTTTTCCTTTTGACAAAAACTTTTTTATGTTTTAATGGAAAAAAAGAAAACACTAATATTGCCCATTGCATGTATAAACTCAGTGGGTATCTTTTCGTGTATCACAAGTTATAATTAACCATTTGAATAAAACACTTAAAAACATCCAGAAGGGAGAAGAAAAAAAAATACACAAATTTGTTGTAGGTTCATATTGATTATCATGCTCTCTTTTTTTGTCATCGATAATAATATATCAAGTATAATTTTATACGTGAAATTTAATTATGATAGTATAGAGTAGGATGTGCAAAAATCTTATTTTTTATCTGTCAGAAAAAGTGATTGTTTCGGCCAATAGACCATCGATTCAAAGAAAACAATAATACTATTTATCAGGGTTGGAGCCAGCCTTCTGTTAAGGGTTCATTCGAATTCTTTTCGGCGAAAAATATTATTATTTATATATAATTAAATTATTTATATATATATATAGAAATGTTAAATCCCCTTTAGTAAGTTCGTGTGTTTAGGTTTTCAGATTTTAAACCCCTTATTATTATGATGAGATAACAAATAGTAAGATATAAAGATAGACGAGAGATATTATACAATAAGTTAAAAGAAAAAACAAAAATACTAAAAAGTCTCATTTTACTAATTTATGCTTATTTTTTGAATAAATAAATATGCTATATGTTTAAGAACAAAAATAAGTTAATCATATTTATATTTGAACAATTATAACATTAACATCAATCAAAAATCACTTGTTTGAAGTTTTCAAATTTTATAACGTCTATGTTATGTACTCTCTCAATTTTAATATTAATGAATTTCTGAATTTTTCCTATGGTTTAAAATGAATGAATTTTTCAAAATTCAAAGATGTATTAATTAGTTTTTCTCCAAAATGATCCTTCTATTAATTAATGGATTATTCATTGACAATCTCTTTTTTTAGAAAGAAAATTATACATATTTAAGTGTGTACGAATATAAATTTAATTTGGTTATTGTTTATTGAAAAGAGGGAAATTTTAACATTTATATTTTGAGAAAATTATGACTTAATTAGAAGTTAATTATATTTTATAAAAAATATTGGTCATGTCTAATCTTGAAACTTTTGAAAAAGAAAGCATTTAATATCGTTTGTACATGTGTTTTTTTGGTTTATTTTAATACTATATATACCATGTAGAGGTCATGTTTAACCTCCATCTTGAATGTGACCTAAAATAAAATAAAATAAAAATTTAAAGGATATAAACGTCAATTGAATCAAAAATAAAAAGACCTAAATATAAACGTCGATTGAATCAAAATTAAAAAACATATTTATATAGTGTATTACATTTAAAATCAACCCATTATAGTTAATGTTTAAAATAAAAACTAGAATTAATAAAATAAAATTTAAAGGATATAAACGTCAATTAAATCAAAATTTAAAAACATTTATATAGTAATATTACATTTAAAAGTTAATCAATTATAGGTAATGTTTAAAATAAAAACTAGAATTATAAATAAATAAATAAAAGTTACAACACATAGAGAATGTTTGGTCAAGGTCAAGATTATAATTTTTTCCATTTATAAACATTTTTTTGTTTGACCAATATTTTTACTATTTCATTTAATCCATCATCATAATTTTACCAAAAAAATCATTATTTATAGACAGTATAAACACATAATACATAGAGTCTAAATTAATATAATTATTATTTTACCCTTTATATCATTATATATATGATCTACCTTCCATAAGGAAAATATTAAAAAAGTCAACATACCAAAAAATAAAAAAATATTTTATATTTCTTAATTGCTTACTCATAAGTGGACCCACCTAATTCAAACTTTGACCAATAAACCAACCAAATAAGGAATATTTCTAATCATAATAAAATAACAATATGGTTTGCTTTGACTTTATAATGAGTCTTTATTATTCTTCCTATTTTGTATTCTCCATTCAAATTTCACATATATATTAGCCGCTATATTTTACCACTTTTATTAATATAAATACTCATATTCTTCTTCATAATAAACTTAGGTTCTTGTTTTTTTATTTGCAAAAAAAAAAAAAAAAAGTATGGATGAAGTAGAGATACCTCAATATTTTTTATGTCCTATATCACTTGTGATTATGAAAGATCCGGTGACAACGGTGACCGGAATAACATATGATCGAGAAAGCATCGAGATGTGGTTGTTAATGGGGGAGGAAGAGGCCATGACAACAACATGTCCGGTAACAAAGCAAAATTTGCCTAGAGACATCGAGTTGTTGACACCAAATCATATGCTAAGACGAATTATTCAAGCTTGGTGTATTGCTAATGCAAGTAAGGGAATTGATACAATTCCAACCCCTAAATATCCTTTGAACAAATCTCACATTCTCCGACTTGTTCGTCAGGTAATGAGTTTAAATTGTATGCACTGATATGATATATAGTGTTTTTTAAATTTATTTATCTTTGAAATATATATTTTTTCCAATCAAGTCATCTAAAAGATAGTTATAGCTAGGTATATACAACAAGTATATAATTACATATGATGTGACAACCTAAATATAGATTAAACAATCTAGTATAACATGTGAAATATAATTAAAATGGTTGTATAGAAATTCTTTATACTGACAGTGTATATAACTTAAACTTCAGGTGAATAATGATAAGCTTTGTGTTGAAGCATTGAGGAAAATTGATGTTTTGGTGATTGAGAACAATGAGAAGAACAAGAAGAGTTTGGAGGAAGTTGGTGCAATTAAGGCTATGGTTTCCTTTATAGTAAAAGGTTATAAAGAAAGAAAACTAATCAATGGTCTTGAAGAAGCTTTAAGAATTTTCCACCTTATTTGGAGCTCAACAATTGAAAATATTCAACTTGTCAAGGAAAATCGCGATCTAATTGAAGCTATTTCATGGATCTTGAAGAGTGACATGACCAAAACTCAAGTTGTTATAAAGACTCAAGCAATGATGGTCTTGAAAAATGTAATAGAAGTCTCGAGTTCAAATCTTCTATCAGGGCTAAACCCTGAATTCTTTCAAGATATAGTGAATACTTTACGAAAAGAAAGTGAACATCATATCACTCAACAAGCAACAAAAGGCGCGTTACAAGTGCTAATAAATGCTTGTCCATGGGGAAGAAACAAGCATAAGATTATCGAATCAGGAGCTATATTCGAGCTCATAGAGCTCGAATTAGGCAACACTGAAAAGAGGGTTTCAGAGTTGGTACTTTGTGTACTAGCACATTTGTGTACTTTGGCTGATGGTAGGGCTGAATTTTTGAAACATGCTGGTGGACTTAGTGTTGTGGCTAAAAGGACACTTAGGGTTTCTTCATCCACAGATGATTGTGCAATTCAAATTTTTGGATCAATTTCAAGGTGTTCAGCCACAAAAGAAGTGTTGATGGAAATGTTGAGAGTTGGAGTTGTGTCAAAGCTTTGTATGGTGATTCAAGCAAGTTGTGGTGAGTATTTGAAGAAAAAAGCTATGGAGATCTTGAAGACACATTCAAATGTTTGGAGTGATTCTCCATGTATACAAGTTTATCTCTTGACTAGATATCCCGGGCAATAAAACTGTCCAACGACATATACCAGTATAATCTTATAAATGGGGATCGGAGAAGGTAAAACGTATACAAACATTTTTTTCCTATCTTTATAGGAGGTTGTTTCTGATAGATCTTCGGGTCAGTAGAACCCTACATGCTTTTTTTCTACTTTATAGGACATTTTAACAAGAGATTGTTTCTGATAGGTTTTCGGTTCAATAGAGCCCTACATGCTTTTTTTTTCTACTTTATAGGATGTTGTTTCTAATAGGTTTTCGGTTCAATAGAGACCAAAATGCTTTAATAATAATGTTTTATTCTTTTCTTCTTTTAATGATATGTATAAATGATATACCAACATTGGAAAATTCAAATAAGTACTCAACAAAAATTTAAAAAAAAATTGTTCAGATCATTTATTAAACAAAAGTATATTTGAAAACAAAAATAAGTTAATTCCTTTATATAACTTGTATATACACAAGTGCAATACTTAAAATACTATAAGCAAGTGAGCTAGTATTATTTAACAAATTGTAAATACCAAAACTTGTGAAGAACTACTTGCTTATATAATATTTTATTTATTTATTCAAACAATTTATTTTATGTTGCATCATATACATATGAATAATCCCATTCAACTGAAGTATATAAAATTGACTTCTGATTTTATTTATCTAAAATATTTCCTAAGATAAGTATGCAATGCATTGTCATCATACTTTAGTCTCCTAAAAGACAAGAAGGAAAAGGTAATAAGCTAACGTTTGACTATAAATTTAATAAAAATTTGAAAAAAAGTATAAAGTTGTATTAAAAATAATTTTTGAAAATTAAATTATGTTTAAATATGTATCTTATTTTTTAAAAGAAAGGTTATTATTGTTGTAATTATTAAAAGAGAATTTGTGATCTCAACTAAAAGTTTATTTGGAAAAAAAAAAAGTATACCTACGTAACAAAAAGATAATACCGTGCTATGAAAGGTGGTACCATGAGCTTCAAGAGTAGAACATTTATATATGTATTAGAAGATGTATGAGTCAGTTCAGTATTACTATAAAAATATTTAGAAAACTTGTTTGTTTGAATGAATGAAGAAGCATAATTTAATTTTGAACGACCTTTTAATTTTTTATAGTTGAAGAATTTTTAAAAAAAAGATTAAAAAAAAAAAAAAATTGCCTCGAGAATACAATATAAAGAAAATTGTATAAACTCTCAAATTTATTTATTTTTTGATAATTGTGGTGGCCGGGCCAACTTGGATACACCTCGATTCGTTTTACGAGATACATGTTACCTCTCACCAACAAGTATAAGGTAACTTTGTTCACACTAAGGTTAAAGCAGATGAAAAGACGTCACCGAGTTTTTCTATGTGATGGAAATTGAACCTGAAAGCTCATGGTGCTCAACTCAAGTCTTAAATATTTTTTTATAAAAAAACAAGTTTCCCAAATGAAAACAAGCCTTCGCTTTCGCGAAGGTTTGTCCACTTAACCTTTCCCGAAAGCTAACCAGCCTTCACAAACGCAACCCTCGTGAAAAGGAAGATCCCTTCGTGGTTGCGAGGTCAGCAAATACTAGAAAAACAACTTTCAGATCATCAAATGGACCCTCGAGATTCGTTCAAAAAATTTGATAAAAATAAATTGGACATGCTACCCACTAAGTTCGACAATCCGGACTTAATGGAATCGTCGAATTTCTAAAAAGATTCAGTTGACGGAATTACCCTCCCAGACAATTCTTAAGTCTAAACACTTAACTTCTTGCCCAAACGTCCAAATATCAACCTAAGGCCTCAAAAACCTTACCAACCACCTCACTAGTTCAAACTCGACGTTGCGGACATGATGGAACTGACAGAACCCCCATTTGACGTTCGGATAAAATATTGATCAAAGTCAATCCTATCATGAATTCTCAACTCAAGAAAGGTCAAATCACCAAAAAAATACACTCAATCACATGAGGGACCACACCAACCATTTTCAAAACACAAATTAAACCAAGCATAGAAACACTAAGGAGAAGGACAAACTGATCAATTCACAATAAAGCAAATTCACAAGAAATGGGACATTACAGTAGGACTCATGTATTATTTAGAGAGAGTTATTTGTTATGAGATAACTAAATGCAATACATATCAATATAACATTTAAAATGTGAGTTATTTAACATTTACTAGTTGAAAAGACAAATATATCACTTCATGATGTTTGTGATATAATTGAATATATTATTTGTTGATTTATGTATGGTTTCTAACTATTTGTATTTTGAACAATTTATAAATTGTATACATATTAAAACAACAACTTATAATTTTTATGTGTAAATATAGATAATAATTTATTTGATTTACTATTGTTTACCGTCTTTTCAGTTTTAAAGTAGATGGTCTATCTATTTTAAATTGAAATTTAACTTTTTTTTTTAAGTGATTAGTTTATCAAGATGACAATTATGTACCCTCACACAATTCAAGTGAGAAAATAGCAAACATGACAACAAAATTGTTCTTCTTCTAGCTAGTTAAAAGGTCATATATAGAAAAATAATATTGTCCGGCAATTATCTACCTTGATCCGATTACATAAAATAGAGAATTGGTATAATCGTAAAGAAGTTATTTGTAGAGTTTTAAATCAAACACAAGATGGGGTGGAAAACAATGAACCAAACACTTGGAAAAAATAAATATACCCTACATTACTAATCTCAACACTACTAATCCTTATCTTTGCATTATTTATTTTTCTACCAAACGACCCCTAAGGGTTTTGAGTATGAAAATAGGTAACATTTCTATTGGCACAATCTCATACAACATTTTTTGTAAAACATAAGATATTATATAATTCAATCGAGTGAAATTAATAAAATGATTAGGTTATAATTAAAATGGAAACGGAAATAATTTAAACTAGCAAAATTAATATTATAGACCACAAGGTATGAAATTGAGTCGTTAACATATTAATGTATATGGAGGTGAGAATATTGTTTTAAGGTATTTAAACATTAAGTGGAGAAAAGATTAATTATTATAATAATCTACTTACCTATTTTTGATAAAGATTTTCTTACTAAGATTATGTTTTGGTAGGTTCTAAGAAAATTGGTAGGTTCATATTAATTTTGAAATCATTAAAATTATTATAAATTAGTATATATGGAATGTTATTTTAAAAGATTTTCCAATATTGTCCTGTAAAAACACCTCAAATCAACTATAAAAATCCGTCTTTTATTCCTTATTTTTCACCTCTCAATTGCATTCTCTATTTTCTTTCTCTCTACACATGTGATAATCTTTATCTCTTGATCGGATATTCAACAACATATCAGTAAAATCTAAAGATTCGAGAGATAAGAGGTAAGACCTTATTTCTATCTTTATAAAAAAAATTATTTTTAATAGATCTTCATAACAATAAAGTCCTAAATGCTTTCATAATAATGTTTTATTATTTTATTTCTTTTGATGATACAATATGTATAAATAATATGCCAACATTGTATCCCCTTTATTTTCAAGAAAAGAAACATTAGAAAAGATTTTATATATATATGAAGAATATTAATACATAGAAAATTATGGGTTAATTTGTATTTGTCTCTCTTAATTTTATTTATTAATTATGTCTATTTATATAATTTATTGCTAGAAGTTGATATTGAAAAACATAATAGTATATAATCAAATGAATTTGTTGGATTAGCAGTTGGATAATGATAAAGTGTTGGATTGAAAAATAATTAAGTCATTGGTTTCTTGAAAAATGTGAAAAAAGTTTCGAGTTCAAATCTCTTATCAGGGCTAAATTCTGAATTCTTTCAAGATATTGAGTGTGTTTGGTACGAAGGAAAATGTTTTCTGGAAAATTTTTCCATTTTCTCATGTTTGGTGGGGCAAAGTTTTGGAAAATGTTTTCGCAAATCAACTCATTTTTCCGCCAAATTAGGGAAAATGACTTCCTTCACTAATAAGAAAACATTTTCCAAAGCTCTCCCTCCCAATTTTAAATTCATTTTTTTTTGGAAAAACATAAATTTTGTTAAAAATATTTTCAAATTTCAAAATTTTATTTTTTCCACCGATCCTTGACCCACCCTCCCCCTCTACTACCCCCCCCCCTGACCACCCGCCTCCCCCTACCCCCCCCCCCCCGAAACTCTCACACCCCCCCCCCCCCCCCGCCCTCACACCACACCTCCCAAAAAAATTAATTTGCCTTTTTAAAAATATTTTCAAACTCAAAAATTTTTATTTTTAAAGCTCCTACCATCTCCCCGTCCCCCGGCAGCCCCCTACCCACCCCTACTAACCCCAAGAAATAAATTGTATTTTTGAAAAATACTATCACTTCAAATTTTATTTTTTATTCCTACCTCCTCCTCTTGCACCCCCCCACCACACCACCACTAATAACCCCCCACCATCTTATCACCACCACGACAAAAAAAATTTATTTTAAAGAAAAAAATATTTTCAATTTCATAATTATTTTGTATTCTATCTAGTAAAATAACATATTCTCAAAAATATTTTTCATTCATAAATCAACACTCACAATTATTTCGCGAAAAAATATTTTCTCTAATACTCACCAACCAAACATGAGAACATAATCCAAAATCTACTTGTTTTCGGCAGGAAACACATTGTCTAGGAAAACTTGTTCCATGTAAACATTTTCGCCCTTCATACCAACCACACGCATAGTCGACTACTCATACGAAAAGAAAGTGAAGATCACATCTCTCAACAATCACAAAAGGTGGTTTACAAGTCTAATAGATGCTTGTCCCCATGGGGAAGAAACAAGCATAAGATCATCGAATCAGTGAGTCGATATATATCGAGCTCATACATGCTTATTTTATCCAAGAAGGGTAGGAGGATGGGTAAGAGGGTTTTGTGACTGGCAAGTTGGTAAGATGGAGTGGCGTTATAGAGGGGTTGGAGGGGGTAAATCGGAGATGTTGAGGTTGGTAGTTAGTGAAGGTGTAGATCTGGAGAGGTTCTTAGTCGATGGGTGGATATTGGCAGAGTGGAAGGCGACAGGGAGATGATGGATGTAGTGGGGATTTACGGGGGAGTTACGGAGGTCGAGAGGGGAAGGAGGCGTGGGGTTGTAATTTGTTAGTGGGTGAGTAGTGTTGTTAGGTGGAGGAGGGGGGGTAGGTCGGGGGGTTGATTGTGGGGGGTAGTAAGGGGGTTCGTGAGAAATAAGGGAACGGGTTAGTGGGGGTAGACGTGTACGAGAGTGTGGAGCGGGGAGGTGAGAAGGGGTTGGTAAAGAGGGATGGGGGGGTGAGGGCTACTAAGATGTGAAGGTGGGGTGGGCTGCCTGTGATGGGGCTGAAGAAGTGGGGATGGGTGGGCTGGGATGAGGAAGACGAGAATTGCGGGGGGGAAAGTGAGTGTTCGGGGAGTGTGGATTAGAAGGGGAGTGCGGAGTCCAGTGGGGGGGGCATGGGGGGGATGGAGGAGGAGAGAGGTTTGAAAAAAAAGAGGAGGTTTGGAGGACGTGAAGGGGGAGAGAAGGAATTGGGGTGGATGGTGACTTATATTTATCTGGCAATACATTATGTGGGCAAAATGTGGTAGGGAGTTGGGGCTTAGGGGTGGGGGTGGGTGGATGGTAAAGGTAAGTCTTTTTTGTGCTCCCTCTTTTTTTTTTTTCTGAGAATATCTTGAAATGCCGTTTATAAAACTTGTTTTTTCTTCTTTCGTTACATAATTTATTTTCCTCATATTTAAGGAGTTTGTTATCCTAAAAAAAATATTTTCCAAAATATATAATCAATCAAACATGAGAAAATTGAAAAATATTTATCAAATAATATTTTTCAATTTTCCTATGTTTGTTTGGTTAATATGTTTGGGAAACATTTTTTCTCTAGTAAAACAAGTTCCTTGAAATGAGAAAAATGACGTCCTAATGGAATTAGCTAAGGGAACGCAGGTTCGATGAATGGTGGTATTCCAAGTTTATTGTCTCATCTCCGTCCTCCCAATACCTCCAACCCCCATTCGTGAATTTCCATTTCTATTAATGCCCGCGTCATTAGCATTTTTCAGAAAATTTTCTACTTACTTATCAGACATTAGAACACAAGTATAAAACATTTTTACTTTCGAAAAAAAAGATTTTCTAAGAAATCATTTTTCGTGGAAAACATTGTCCATCTACAATTCCTCCAAACACTAAAAAGGTTTCCCTTCGAATTAAAAAAAAATCTTTACTTTAATTTATCACTACGCCCTCCCATACATAATGTGATATTTTAGATTTTGAATTAAGAAAACCATTTAATAACGTACATTAATTAAGAGGGTTATTTAACTAAATTACCTAATTTACTCATAGGAAAATTCAAAGAATTGTGTAACGAAAAAATAAAAAAAGTTGTTCAGATCATTTATTAGACAAAAGTATATATGAAAACAAAATTAAGTTAATTCCTTTTTGGGTTTTTTTTAATTATTTTCTTTTTTTAATTACCATAAAAGCCACCTTTAAAGTGGTTGAAGTTTATTTTTTTTCAAAATATATATATATATATATAGAATATATATATATACTATATATATATATATATATATTGGTTAACATTTGCTACTGAATTTCCGTCCTTAAAAATACTTACTTTAATAAAATTTGAAAATTTTGAAAATTAGTTACTATAGAAATAAGCTTTATCATATTTTTATTAAATTATCGCTAATTTTCACTTACCATCAACAAAGAAGGTATCCAAGCTTGCGTTAAGTCATAGATTTTATAGAACTTTTAAGAAAAGGATTTTCAAAGTTGCGTGGAAAAGTATACACTCTTTATTTATTTATTTATTTATTGATAACCATAATGTCTCAGCCAACTTAGACACATCTCAATTAATTCCACGAAATACTTTATCACCTGCCACCAGCAACAAGTATCAGGTAATTCTGTCCAGTAAGGTTAAGAGCAGATTGGACGAAGAGAAGTCACCGAGTGTTTTAGTATGCTGGAATTGACTTTGTAAGACCCTCATGGGCTCAACTCTTCGGTCTTAACTATTTTATATAGCAAAAAGTTCTTCTCAAACGTTGAGAACTAATAGTGTACTGGTAGCATACAACACAACATAGAAGCCTATACAAAAATACATCAAACTTTATAGTAAAACATTCTTAGAAGTCCAAAAATCACTAGTAAATTCCTGGGATAACTCTGTAAGGAACCTTTTCACAATACAGTTTCCAGTACTTGCCATACCTGCAAAGCAACAAAATTTGGTTAAATTTCCCCCTTGCAAAAGAGTTTAATGTACCAAAAATAACTGATAAAATGTATATATAATAGCTTCGTAACGATCTTTAGGGACAGATCAAGACGACCTTCGGCTACTCAACTAGTTCTTTAAAAAAACAGTGTTGTCTAGGACAACCTTTCGTCCATCTCAGCTACTCTAACTGCTACGTGTTAACTCCTACCAACACATATACTGACTACTCTGCCTGTTAAGGTCTAGGCAAATGGGGTAAAAATCACCTAAGTTTTTGTCTTCGATTGGGATTTGAACCCCTAATCCCATGATTGTCAATCATTTCATTGACGTCTAGGTCACACCCTCAGGTGCCACCTCCAGGGATCTATTCTGCCACGGGGGTGGCGGAATGCCAGGATAATTATTTTGAGGATACAATAAATTTATTTTGTCCACGAGCAAAGAAATCGATAAGTTCTCAAGTCTTGTTAACAACACAACCAGCAAGACATGTATGACTATTACTAATCAATTTGATCGAGTTTATTAGTGAGGAGTGGAGAACCATATGAAAAATCCAGGTAAAAATGAGGGTGTGTGCATTCTTACTTTGCCTTGCATCGGTCATCGTCCCTTTTAGCTCGATCGAGAAGGAGGATTATTAGAAAGATGACGTAGAAGTAGGGAATGAACTGCAAGTACAAGAAAAAGTAAAGAAGGGGGACGATGTTAGATTTCAGCAATGTCAAGAACAAAATGCAAAATTCAAGAAAGATAGAATTGATTATGGAATTCTCTCTAATACGAAAGAAGAAAAATACAGAGTAATGATGTAAATGAACGCTTACGTGGTTGAAAAGAGCTGGTACACTCCAGAAAAATGCCGCTAATATTTCTGGAACATAGTGGAAATGGCGAGCTAAGCCCCACCTGCAAAATGGTTTAAACATATTATGTAAATTGTATGATGTCTCAAGCCGCTATAAGCAAAATAATTGACATGTATTATAGATCAATATATGAATTTGTTTGGCGTTAGAAAACGGGACATAAGAAAAGTAGAATAAATTCTAGATGCTTTTCTTAGAAATATAGAAGGTATTTATTCAGAATTCCTTGTTAAATGCAATCAAGTACAGCCTCCATAAGAATGAAACTGGTAATATAGGAGAATAACAATACAATTTCGTCGGTTTACAATCCAGTACAAAATTTTGCAGTTAAGCTAAATGACTGAGAACTAACTAGAATAGTTGATTGATTGCTGCATTAGAACATGCACCGTAACTGTCTCAGTAATGAAGAGAGTAACATGGATGCCATAAGCATTGCTTCCTTTACTGTCTAGTCATGCTACAGGACTGATGATTAATACTCAACGAAACAGGTGCTGTGCCGTGGAAGAAGATATGGAGAACAAAAGCTCCATACAAAGTTGCATGTTTCACATGGTTAACGACTAAGGACTATGAAGGCAAGTCAAACTCAAGAGAACTCAACAGAAGAGGGACATTATACTATGTACAAGACGCTTTTTATGTGGAGAAATGTCAGAAACTATTACCATCTATTTTTGCATTGTCAAATGACTAATCAGCTATTGCATTTATTCCTAAACATATTGGGAATTCAATGGATGATGCCTAGCAATAACCATGATCTACTACGTAGCTGGAATAAATCAGGCATGGCTAATAGCCAAACAAAATGGTGGAATACCATCCTTACCTGCGTTTGGTGGACAATTGGGAGAGGAAGGAACTCAAGATGTTTAGAAGGCAAACCAAGTTCCATCCAAAAAGATCAAAATGATCTGTAGTTTGTTATTTTGTTTTTGGTGCAAAGAATAAGTGAATGATGATGAATCAGTTTTAGATCTTATAGAAGCCTTACAAAAATAGGATTAGAATACATCCTTAACTGCTGGATTTGACTACTGATGTTTATACTTTTGCAGCACTTTCTTAGTGCTAAATTTGATACAATTATTACCTCCCCCAACAAAAATGATGTAGTGTCTAAATGCAGAAGTAAAACATCAGCAGGAGAACAAAGAAAGGAACTGACCATCCTGATGTCAGCAAAAGGCTCGTCTTTTTCTCACCAGAGGTGGTAGTGTATGCGGCGACTATCTGCATTGAGTGAAAGAACCAAGTCAAAAATCATCAAATAAGGGTAAGAGAGTTCGAAAAATAAATTCACAGATGGTATCTTTTGACCTTAGATGGAGTCTTTCCCCAGACAGTGCATTTTCCATTTGTTCTACGAAACTCTTGCCTCTGCCTGTCACAATCATAGTTGATATATATGCAGAGAAGACCAGCCACTAGTATGTAAAGGGAAAGCTGAAAAAACAGAAAGAACATTCCTCGTTAGAAATCGAAAGCAATAAAATTGTATATGCTCTCCAAGTCATTTTACTACATGTGGTTTCCTTAAGCAGGTTGATGCAATGCACCAATGATCAATTTCAGATAACACATTATCACTCAATGTTTTATAGCCAAAAATATGCCTTGCAATGACAAAATGGCAAACTGGTGCATCGTGGCAAATCATTGCAATTCTCAGAGAAATCACGTGAAAGACCATTGTCCCCAAGGAAAGACCCCTAATTGACAAAAGAAAATCAGCAACCTTTCTCTGCTTCATTGGACAATTCTATAATAAGTTTTGTTTTTCTGTTATGCAGAACATATATAATACATCAAATGAAACATGTGAAAACTAACGAAACAATCCGTATGTTGAAGTACATCCACCATCCAAGTTGTAAAATCTAGTGCAGGTCAATAAGTTTGATGAACATTAGGGAAGTAATTGTACTCATAATTCTCTCCTTTTCAGATACTTATGTCGCTATATAGCAAATGAATGTGTGCGCTCTACAGGCCATGTTAATACATGTAGTTTTTTATAGTGGATTGAAGTAACAAAAGTTTCAAAATATCACATGCTAAGATGGCAAATAAGAAACTATAACATTGGATAGTCAAACTTCTAACCGTAAAACGTATATTGCTACCAATAGGGACAGGTAAATTCTAAGGTGTGTTTGGTGGGGGCAAAGGTCGCAATTCTCGGGGAATTCAAAAGTGAAACACCATCATCCCAAGGGTAGACTATTGGTAAAAGTGAACACTCAATACAGAACCTTTCTTGGTCATCTGACAAATTCTAGAATGTGTTCTTGTTTTTCTTTTCATGAACGTTTAAAATACCAAAAATGGAGATATCATAGAAAATATAAGATACAACTCATCTGAAGTACTCTCACGAACCCAGATTGTACTAGTTCCTCTTAAGAATGTTGACTCAATGTTCTAATATCGAACATCATCATTTTAAATAAAAATATACAAATTACCAACTCTTTGACTAAAAACTTGTACTCCTTTCCTCTAATTTTATGACATTTGAATGTCGTGTTATAATTTATCCATACCTATAGTGGTAATCGAATAAAATATCAAAGGAATGATCAAATTGTCGAACCAATCGAAAAAATAATATGGTCGAGAAAAACCATATCAAAGTTATTTTTAAGAGGTTAAGCAAATGTGATCTTGAAATTGTGATAGTCATTGAGAAATACTGTTAGACTGGTGGCAAATATCTGACAACCTCTTAGTGAAAAGAGTGTCATATCAATTAGAACAGAGGAAGCAATAAAGCCAATGTTGAAGAGAGTAATGGACACCCTGAAAACTGAAAATTTTCGAAGAAAATGAAACAAAGGAGAAAAATTACACATCCATGCAACAAAAGAAATGCTAGCTTGGCGAAAACTGAACACGTTAGCCATTGATGAATGGCTGAATGGTCTCATTTGCTCATATTATCTGTTGTGCTACAGATAGTTGTGCCAGCAATGGGACTTCCGTCATACTTTAAAGGGATGAATGTTGATTGGAAGATATTCCAAATACATTATTTCGCATCTCCAGGGCTTTTCTCAGGCTCGAAACAATAAGCCTCGACTTCTGACTCAATCAGAGAGTTTGGAAGATATCTGTCTTCTATAATCTATCATGGTTTGTACTCTACACCATATGCTCAACAGTCACCCTCATTTTCACTCTTCATTATTTCCTAAAGTTCATTCGATTTAAAAGTGTTTTTGAATTACAAAAATCTGTCTACAAAGTACAAGCAACATGAAGAGATTTCTTTCACATACAAATGATGCTTTCTTGAACCTTTCACCCTCATAAAAAAAAAAAAAAAAAAAAACAACATTACTTGAGTGAAATTTTGACAGCGAGCTACTACTTTCTTGGTATTACTGCAAACAACATTTTCCATAATTTGTCTTAAGCAACCTTTCGTGCTAGGCAATGGAATGATGGTAGTAGAGTAGTCGATCTGATCTCACAAGCTATATGAATAGCACTAATTTTAACCACATTGTGGGCCGTGACTCGTCATTGAGTATTTCAGTGCATGAACTAGAGGTGAATATGGTTCACTAATAACATTTCTTAAAATAAGTTGATAAAGATGAAGACTAAGCACATGATGTGCAGGATGTGTTTGCCATAGATTAGAAACCTGCCACAGACAATAGCATGGTAATTAAGTGGAGAAGGGAAGAGGGACGAACTTATTATCCATTGAGTTTCGAACTGTACCCCAACAGCCTCGGGGATTTCTTGGTTATCAAAATAGAAGACGAAGACTAAGTAAGAACTTAGTACAAATCCCAAAATAGTAGTCGAGTATAAACATAAACAGTAAGTAATGCTTATTGGCAATAACTTTATATCTAATATGCAAATGGCAAATTCTTCTTGGATGCAAGAATACCTGAAGCCCAAGATTCACAGGTTGTTTAACAAGGTACATTCCAGGAGACGTATATATGCTTGGAACCCACACCAAGCATCCCCAACATATATAAAAGCCAGCTGCCAAAACAAATTTGAGATCCAGAGAAGATTATATTTAGGTATCCATGGAAATAAAGAAACAAGAAATGTCAGCATTTGCAATCAGAGCACTGGGAAGGTACTTGCTATATCAATTAAAAAAAACACAGTGCGCACAAACCTCTGTCATGTGCAATATCCATTGTGTTCCAGTACCCAGCTTCCCACCAAAAGAATTTTGTGACATACACCAACATCAATATCGTATTTACAAGCATGGAATCAGATACACGCCCATATTCTTCATGCTGAAAAGTAAGAATATGTTATACAAACAATCGACTGTCACATCAAAATGAAGTTCATATAAATTGACTAGGTCTTTCTATTGATAATCAACTAAAATCCAGGTTAAGAATGTTAGGGATCAAGGTGAAAGAATGAGTACATTGTTAAGACACCTAAGCTGTGATAGGGTCATGTCGAGTAAACATTATTACTCCCTTGTCCCTCCTTCTCAATTTGTTTGGCTTGCTTTCCTTTTTAGTCCATTTCAAAAAGAATTGACTCTTTCCTTTTTTAGCAACTCTTCAATTTCAACTTTCCATGTGGCATGTTTAAGACCCCTAGGGCATTTTTGGTACATTTGACATATCTTTAGTTTAACCCCACAAATTCAAATCTTCTTTACTTTCTTAAACTCCTTGCCAAGCCAAAATTGGTCAAACAAATTGAAACGGAGGGAGTACTTCAAATAATGCTCCACTGTTTTTTTCCATTATATGGTATAAGAAAAAGTGTCTTTTTCTAATCCTGTTAAAGATCTATTGACGGAAGTAAATGAATATTATATTATTTTCTTGCTTGCATGACCTAAAAACTGAACGACTGGCAAGGGATCCCAATAAAAGGGCTTGTAAAATTCACCAATTCTGGAAACAATAGAACCGAGAAATATTGGGAAAACTTCTACTTCTCACTATCCAGGACTTCGTTACATGATTTACCTGCTTTATGCAATAAGTGACGGCAAGAACTGCCCAAGACATCATACCAAATCTGCAGTTTGTGAAGACTTTAATATCGAAGTGTTTGCCGATACGAGGATAAAGCTCCATACCCTGAAAGAGTTCAGAAAGTCATTAATTATGACATCACTTTCAACTTCAGAGTTGATGCAAGTACAATATATTTAACTTCCTTGACTTAATTTGTGGTATAACTTCAGCACGCTTATTTTTCCTATAAAGACACAAAATGAAATAGTGAAGTTAACAGTTGAATTTTCAAAGATGCTTACCCAATAGAAGTCAACTATTATGTTCCCTGATGAACCGGAATCAGTGGAAGATGGTGCAACATGACCCTTATAAATTATGAATGTCAGCACAAGGTATCAGACAGGTATTATACAATGTAAAGTATAAGAGATGAAGAGGTGTACTGAGGTACTTAAAATACTTACTTTAATGTACAATAGAACACAGAAGACTAAACTCCCAAAAATAAGTGTAGAGAAAATCTCGCCCAGATGGTCATAAACAATTGCAGGATTAAATATTCCAAACCTGAAAGACACAGGGAAAAAAAAAACATAACTAGAGAGCGTGAACTGATGAGGTTAATGGACCATAATAAGCACCATTCTCACAAACAATAGCTTATAGATAAAATGAACAATCAAACAAGCAAAGGTTTTGGACGTCAGAAGTTGTTAGAGTGTCTCTTATATGTTGAGACAATGTGATGTTATCTCCTTTATATTATCTTGGATATTCCTTAAATATGCTAACTTTCGGTTTAGTTAGGTCTAAGTTTTTTGTTAGTTTTTTTTGATATGGTATAGAGCAAGCAAAGGTTTTGGATTCAAGTCTTACAACCACCCACCATAAAACAAATTCATGTGTTTGGCCCATGGAAAAAACTAGACCTACTAGGGGCGAGTTGAAGACATATTAAGTAATTACAAGTATGCCATCTCTACAAACTTTTGAAAGAGACAGTCACACAATATCAACAAATACACAATACAAAACAACAACAATAGCAATAACATAGGGGTCTGGAGAGGACAGAGTGTACGCAGACCTAAAAAGTGCACCATAGTTCGTTATTTTTGTTGTATCCTTTAGTGTCCATTAATATTTGAAAGAACTGATTTGTGTTTGTTTAGGTGAAAAATCTTTTTATCGGTTTAATACAAATTGTTGAAGCCCTAAACACAAAAGAGCATATTTTTTTTAGATTCCCTTGATGAAATTCATGTCCCCGACACTGATCTTCCCAAGTATTCTCAAGCTGAAGCTGGCAAGTGAGGATTAACGAACCCATACATAAAGAATCGAGGTCTAAAGATTCAGAAAGCAAGTCAAAAAGCAAAAATTGATGAAATCACTACCACCAGAGACTGATATATGTGATCAGTGTCACTGCATATGCTGCCATGCCATTAGCCTGCGACAAGTAGAGGATGTAAGAGGCAAGTTATACAGTTGTAGTACAATGAACATAGGAAAGACAGATCATAGCACAACAATCATTGCATCACTTAAACTCAACTAAGACAAGTTACACAAACTATAAATGCAAGATGCACAATGTACAAGTGTATAGCATAACTGCCATATACCTTATAGACAGGCCTATGTCCAGTTGGAGATATTGGGCCTTCAACTGTTTTACCAGGCAATAGAAGTTGTAGTGCCGCCTCAAATAGAGCATAACAAATGATTAGCTTCCCAGCAATCGCAGTAGGTTTTGGCCAAATATCAATTAATCCTTGCAAACCATTTTCCCTTAGATGATTGAACGTTTTCAAGATAGACCCATCAGCATGTACATTTGTATACCACCTGCAAGTAGCCCATTAAGGTCCAAAAATTAGTGCAGTTATACAATTACATTTCCTCATCAAGAGACTTCTGAACTACTGTACATAACACAGTGGAAAGATCTGTAGCTAAGACTGCACAAATCATCTGTTACTGGTGAAACATTCAAAAACTTCACAGCAATTGGATCAATTTGTAAATTTTTCTTCACATAGCATGTTTAATCCTTTCACATGACTAAATGCAAACTATATATCCTATTTATTACTCATCACTTTCTTGCTACATCATGATCTCACTATATAGGCCAATTAACAAATGTCTACGGAAAGAAACCACAGAACCATATTTTAAGATCATACTAACTAAAATTATGACTCAGCAAATGTGTACCATAACCCATAAAAGATGGGGCTGCAGTAGGTAGACTACTAGCAAAAAATAGTCTATTGATTGTGAATCCTCTGAAAACTGAAGAGGTGGAGCATAACAGATGGACATGCTTTATTTAACCAAATCAAACTCATTCGGATTAAAACGTAGTCCATGATAAATTGATATTAGCTAAAATTAGAATCTATACTTATTGGAGTAACTTGTTAACATCCCCTTCAAAAGAAAAACTTCATCCTCTCTGGTGTGTCTCTCTTTTTAGACCTCCCAAATCAAAAAGGGGTCGTTTGGTAGTTAGTTTACAAGGTGAGTTATGATGCAGGTAATAAATCATGCACAAGTATTACCATGTTTGGTTAGCAAACTAATATCAGCATAACTCTAACCAAATACTTGCATCTTTAGAGCTAAATAACAAATGAATTTCATTTACACAGTCAGTTAAACTATAGCAAGCAAATCAAACCAAAACTAAACAAAAAAACAAAAAGATCCAATCTTTAACTCATGGTACAACAAACCATTCAAAGATCTGAACTTTTACACAAGAAAACAAAAAACCCCAAAACAAGAAAGACAATAAAATCAACAAAAATAGATCAATATGAAAAGTGGGTGTTGGACTTACATGAGGATTACAAAAGGGGGTGTGAAAGATAGAAGACTGAGCATTGATCCATAAGTGATTAATGGAGAGTGTACCAACTTGTTCTCCACCATTTTTTCTTCTTCTTCTTCTTCCTCGATCAATTGAACTTTTGCTGATTTTGGGGTTTTGAAGAAAAAAATTGGAACTACAGAAGTCTCCGCCCAATATGGAATCTTGACTTATATGTAGACTTTAATTCACTGATTTTTAGTGCTTTGTGTTTACTCTCTCCACTGCAGTGGTGTGGGTCCTCTTCTCAGATTCTCTCAATTATAAAAATCTGTTGTACTGAGTAAAACGTTTGGTGTTTCCGATTTGAATAAAAATCAATTTAAATTGAAAAATTGAACTAAATTAATTTTATTTGGATTTGGTTTAGTTTTGGATTTTTCCTTTTTAAAAAGAGAAAAATTACGCAATAAAGCAAATTTATATTATTCAATTACTCATTAGTCGCGATTAACATTATACATTAATTATATGGGCTGACTTCGAGTTTGTATAATTAGTTAACGTTTGTATACGTATAATTCGCCAAAATATACAAATATATATTTATAATATATAATTATTTAACTTATATACATATACAATTCACTTCTCTCGCACGCCTCTCCGAATCTCGCTCTACTCTTTTCTCCCTATCACAATCTCGCTTGCCTTATATACAAATGTATATGTATAATATACAATTATATACATATACAAGTCACTTCTCTGCCTCTCTCCTCCCTCTCCCAAATTCACTCACCTCTCTCCTCTCTCTCCCAATCTCGCTTGCCATATATACAAATACATGTGTATAATATACAATTATCTAACCAATATACATATACAATTCACCTTTCTCCCAATCTTTTCCCCCTCTCTCTCGCATTTCTCCTCTCTCCCAATCTCGCTAGCCTCTAACCTCCATATAACATGTAGCTACGAATTGTAATTATTAAACTATAGCTATAGAGGGTAATTAGGCATTTTTAAGTGGCTATATATGAAAATTTCCCTTTTAAAAACCATAGTATTTGAATTGGTTATGATTTTGTTCGAAAAAAACCAAAGAAATAGCTTAATCAAATCGATAAATTATATACATATATTTTATTATTATACATACATAATATATTGTTTTAATAATAATTTTTTTAAATATCTTATATATTTTTTCATCAAAATTTATTTATATTTACTAATGATAGCAAAAAAAAATCCAAAGTTAGAACATTTATTTTAGGGAAAAGGTTTGAAATGTATCCGATCTTTAATCGAAATTATGTTAACAATATCGAACTTTGAAACTGACCTTTTACCCTCGTGCACTATTTAATAGTGTATTTTAAAAGGTATATATATGTCCACTAGACATCATAAATATTTCATCTTTATAAATAGTAACATGTCCACTTGGCAAATATATATCTTTAAAATACACTATTAAATAGTGTAGGGGTAAAAGGTCCACCATTATGTTTGGTATCGTAACAGCAATTTAGGCAAAATTAAAATATTTTTCAGACCATTTTTCTTTTATTTTATTGACTTCATGTATATGAGTGTATGACAATTCTTTTGCGATATTGAAAATGTCATTGTCTCATCCTTCTAGGCAAAAATAATATTTTAAAGTTTTATTCCTAGTAAATTCAATAATCAAAAGTTATATGATGTGAGTCACCGTAACGATAACAATTAAACCGACAAATATATATATTAAATTAATCTATTTGATTTTGATAATTTTAAAACTGATTATATTAATTGAATTTTAATTTAATCGATAATTGATCCAAACCGTCCCACGAACACCCCTATTTATATTCATGCTCAATTATATATGCAGAAATAAAATTATATATGCGGAAATAAACTTTAGACAGTTAATTATATGATAAATAATTAGATATGATGTAAAGTAAATAACAATATATATAATATAAAATAAATAGATTCAATCATCAATGCTCATGTATTACCCATAAACTCATAAATAAGAGTTAAACTCACTCATAATCATGGTGGGGTGGGTGGTGGTAGGTGTAGTTAAAAAAATAAAATTAAAATGATAAAATGAAAGAAAAGGAATTTTGAGATAACTATACATCATTGATTTAATTTCCTTCTTTTTGATAAATAATAACAAATACATAAAACAAGCTCCACTTGAAAATTATATTATCCTACAACTGATTTTGAAAAATAAATCAGAATTTTTAGATTTATATTTAGTTTCTTAAAAAGTTTGTCAATTATCGAAATAAAACATAGTATTATAACATTAATGCTTCATCAATCAACACCCTCACTTTTTCATCTTCACTTTCTATAGTATTTGTCAAAATTATATACAAATATTTTTAAAATAATATCTTTCATTTACCTACAAAACATAAAAAAAATAAGTAAAAAATTACTTATATTTTTAAAATATTTTTTTCATACCAAATTACACCTTATTATGTATTGTAAGTGAAGTCGATAAATCATTTTTAAAGAATCTATTTTATATGCTAGAAATGAAAAACCAATGCATAGAACACTTTGATCTTGCATATGGGAGGTGGAAGAACTTCCATGAGGTGTGTGTAAAGTTTGTCTATTTAATTGATTAAGTTTTTAGCATAAGATACAAAGTTTAATGAGCTAATCACTTGGTTTCACTAAAAATGTATTATTTTATGGTATAATAATATATTTGATGTAATTTTATAAGTAAAATTAAGATTGTGTATAAAAATATATTATTATTTACTTCGTAAAGGTAGAGAAAAAAATTATGATAATACTATTATTAGATGTTTATCGACTCACAGAGTTTGATTTTTATGGATTATACACATGCAATACTACTAAGAGTGACAATATTTAGTATCTCATTCATTTTGATTGACTGACAATAAATACTAAACAACAACGTAACACATTCAGATTATTTTCAATAGTCACTCGATGACAGAACTAACAACAAATTGCCTAGAGTGATCTTGTGACATGAAGAGGTTATACTGGACGACTAAGCATTTTTTTGTAAAAAAGAAGTAAGGCACTACTAAGAGTGATAATACTTGGTATCTCATTCATTATGATGGATTGACCACAAATACTAGCCAACAGTTTTCGATAGTCACTCGATGACAGAACTAACAACAACTTGCCTAGTGTGATCCCGTGGCATGAAGAGGTTGTTCTCGAGAGATACTGGACGACTTAATACCTTTTTTAAAAATAAAATGTAACGTACTACTAAGAGTGATAATACTTGATATCGATCATATTCATAATGGTTGACTGGCCATAAATACTAACCAACAACGTAACCACATATCTATATTGTTTTCGATAGTCACTCGATGAAGAACTACCAACAACTTGCCAGGTGTGATCCCGTCGACTAAAAAAATAAAATTTTTTTAAAGAAAAGTATAACGCTAGAAGGAGGGCTTGAACCTCCGACCTTGTGGTTAACAGCCACACGCTCTAACCAACTGAGCTATTCCAGCACATGTCCTCAACATGTATTTGATTTTATAAATAAAAAAATACAAGCTTTTATATTTGCATATTTATTTTTTATTTCTACCTCACTTTTTATTTCTTCTTAATGAAATAAATTGTGGATGGGTTGTGCCTCTTTTTTAATCATGGAGGAGTTGCTAATGCCAATTTCAGATTAAAATGTATGAAGTTTTGAGTTGTGACCTGGCAGCTAAATAAACCTTAATCATCACAAACATATTTTGCAATAATTTATCTTATTTTCAATTCGGTGTTCGAGTTCCATATTAAAGTCTCGATTAAATTAAAATTGTGCATTGCATGGATATATCATCTGGGAATAGGCCCAACAAAAATTTTCTTCATAGCTGGACTCAAATCTAAAACCTCTAATTAAGAAAAGATTAGTCTTTTTTTTTTGCCGTGGCTTCCAGGTGTCGCTTTGCGAACCCGACTATTTATACCCATCGGTTCTCGCTGTTTCAAGGCGGGTACACCATGGTTAGTTCCACGGGGCCCTGGAGACACGACCGATTTGTAATGCCTCTAGTGGCCCTGCTGAGGCTCGAACTGGCGACCTGAAAAACTTTGTGCTCAAGCCTTTACATCACAAAATAATCATAATTAACTTACTATTTCACGTAAAGAAAAAAAAACAATTCAAATTTGGAATCAATCCATATAATATGTATATGGTAATCTCAAATCTTAACTAAGAAAAGAAAATAGTCCGGTTACTAAAGTTATCTAGTGCACCAAACACCAATTTATATATAAAAAAAATTCAATAAATATAAGCTAAATGGGACTAAGAGCTCTAAATCATGAAAAGTCATAAAGTACACATTAATTATATAATATAGTGTACCGATACATGAGTCATATACTAACTATACTTATAATACACTTATATGAAGTATACATTGACTATTCAATTTTGATTAATTCAAAATCACCTCTAAATAGTCTCAAATTTTAGATATAAAATCCTGTCAATATTTCGAGTCTTTTGATCTGTAATACGCTCGAAATGATTTGCGGTACACAATTCTTTTTTTATTAAAAAAAAAAAAACAACAAAAAAGAAGAAGATTAGAAACCATTAGTGGTGAAATGGGAAGGAAGGAAGAAGATATTTTGGCTAACTTTAGTAATTTTATAAACTTGACTAAAATTTTGGTAATTGAAATATAACCTAATGGTCATTTCTTATAATTTGCCCTAAAGAATTATTTTCTTTGATAAATATAAAAAACTTGCGCTAGTTCAAGTAATGATAAAAGAGTTGGGCTAAATATTATAAATAAGATAGCCCAAGGGTAATGGGCTGCAATTTTCTCATATCATGCTTGATCAATTTTTTTTAATTTTTTCCCCATAAATCTCATTGTATTAAGAGCTAATTATATTATTTTTCTATTTCTTTTCAAATTATAAAGGTCTCTTATCAGACAGAGATTATGACATTCAAATACATAGGATGATTATAATTAAGAGTAAATGAATGCTTAAAAAAAGATTTCAAGGTTCATGCAAGGTAGTAAAATATAATTATCATAAGTTTATTAAAAATAAAATTTTTAAATAGAATATGATATATTAAATATTTATCTTATATTTTTCAATGTCAAAAGAAAATAATTGTGTAATTTAATTATTAAAAAAGACTTGATAAAATATTTTCATAAATTGAATTAATTCAGAATATTCTATTACTCGAGTGATCGTCCAAAATATCAAAATCTTTTTACAAAATAAATTAAAACACATAAAATTAATATCACTATCATAGCTTCATTTAATTTATATGTTTGGCTTGTTTCTATCCAGCTTGCTAAAGTTCTAACATCATGTGGGGACTAGAATTAAATAATTTTGTTTGGATGATAAGAGCAATTATTGGACCAACATTAATATGCATAAACAATTTAATTTTTTTTCTCTTTCTATATTTAATAAAATAAAATAAAATAAAATAAAAGAATTACTTGTGCTTCAATTAAGATTAAATGACTTAAGAAAAGAGGTAAATTAATTTCAATTGTAAATTCGTGATAAATACTCTCTCTGTCTCTAATTACTTGTTCACGTTTATTTTGACAAATTAAGAAAGGATAAAATTTATTTTTACGCCTATTGTACCCCAATAATTATTTTGTGAAAGGTAAAAAAACTTCTTTAAAAAGGTTCTTAATTCTTTTCATTCATTTATTGTGAATAATTATAGGTAATAATATGAGAAAGCACACTATTTCACTTATTGTTTTCTTAATGGTGTTTTTTCCCATTCAACAATAAACGTGGATATTGTAATTGTCTCCTAGCTGTTTATCAGAGATCGTAACTTTGTAAAAAGAAACAATGATCGTAAAATTATCTATTTCTATACTTTATTGTCTAACTAACTGAATTGAGGTTCAAATTCCCAAAAAAGAAAAATATTTTCCAATATGTCAATTTTCGATGCATCCATCTAAGGTTCCCACACTCAGCTCAATTGAAGAGGTCTAGTCTGATCTGATAAGTTTTAAGTTTGTGTCAATAATCATTTTGAGACGATCACAAATTTTATTAATAACGCTTTATCTAATTTGAAATCGTCTAAATAATACTTTGCTCTAAATTTCACACCGCGTCAATATTTTTTCACTATTTATATATATTTACTTATACTTCAATTAACATGAAATAAATTAAGAAACAAGCTTAATTAAGTGGAGGTACATTCTCTTGATTTTTAAAAATAATGGGAAGAAGATACAAGAGTGAAGCTAATTAATTAATCTAATTAAAATTAATGATTGTCACGTGGTATACTTGTGATTCGTTATAAATGCATGTGTTTTTTCAAAAGATTTTACAATAGTTTGAAATATAAATTAGGACCACCAGTGTCCTCAAGACCATATCAAGGTATCTCATATGATATAAAATGTCTTTTATATAGAAAATTAGGAAAATATTGACCATTATAAAGTAGGGAAGGAGCAAATATTGACTATTCTAAAGCAGAGGCAAAGCTAGGATATCGTAAAACGATGAAAGATTAGGCCAATATTGAATAATTATTGAACGACGGAATTAGAATATCATAAAGGAATTCAAATGAAACATCTTCATTAAAAAATTACATTATATGTGTGTGTCTACCTTTTGACTTTTTAATTAAATTCGTTTAGCAAAATAGCATATACATTTATTTTATAGGTTTCTTTAAATAATTCTTTTTTAATTGATAATTCATAAAATCAATACATTTAATTTTTCTTGTGACACAGTACTCAAGATATATCAAATTTCTAATAACTTTTTAATATTATTTTTCCGGCAAATCATTTTAATAATTTTCTTATTAAAAACCTATAATCTAGTATTGCTAAAAAAAGAGGCCCTCAAATTTGGGAGCCTAAAATAATTGTCTTTTTTTTAATAGGGACAAAACCGTCACTGACAATAATGCACCCATCTTTTTGAAATTCTAAATTCGCTCTGGTATACCAAACATAAATCTGTATACATCTATTTATTACTTTTTTTATTCCCCTTTTTATTCGTGCACTACTCATCATATCAATTTCAATTAAAAATATATCTTTATTAAAAATTATTTTTCATTAAAAATTATGCTCTTGAAGCATGTTATTTCGCTCATAATCAATTTAAAATAAGTACTATTATCTCATGTGTTTGGTTAAAACATTTATGTTTCGAACAATACATATATAAGATGTATCATGTGTATCTATTTATCTCTATCTAAAATAATTTTTAAGTTATTCATCATAGATATATAACTTATTCAACTAGTAGTAGAGAACATGTTTTGAATATATAACTCATAATCTTACAATAGATAACATGTTTGGAGAAATACATATAATGAAAATATTATTGTATCTATTTATTTCTACTTTAACTGTGTTTTAAGAATTCATTATAGATATGTTTAATTTCCATTTAAGTTCCACCTTATATTCCTATTGCTACTTTTTGGGTCATTTCTCGGTCATGGACATTTTATTCATAAATAAATTTGTACAACATTGGACTCAAGTGAGTACAATAAAAATCCACATTAAAGTAAAACTCAGCCCAACCCAATTCTAGAAACCTTTATAAAAGACCCTTCAGGTAGGGTTTTCTAATTCGACACTCTTCATTTCCGCCTCCATGTCTCCTCTGAGAGAGTTTGTCAACTAAGCCACCTATCTTCTTCATCTGTGGATCATCAATTCCCCTTTGGGTAGTGGTTTATTAATGAGCAGAGAATCAACTCACAAAGGTATATGCCTTTTCACTCCTCCCTTCTTTCTAGTTGGACTCTTCTTCTCCTCTTTCTTTCTCTCTTCAATAGTAAAGTTGTTATCTTGTAGATATCTTGGGATTTTTTCGGATTCGACACAGGTGTCTAGTCATGACTCTTAGTTGAGTAATCTCTTTGTAAGACTTCATCTTCGCTTTTTCTTTCTATTATGTTCCTTCATCCACTAAATCGTTCTTTTGTTGCTGAGGTAGATAGTGATGGAAATATCCACAATGCTCAGACGTTTCCTTCTTTACAACTCCTCCTCAAGATCAAATCTCCCAATCCATATTTGTCCCTCTGGCCCTCGAATTTTGCTGGTGACTAGCTCCTTTTGGTAAGCACATAAACATTTGTAGGACCTTAGAATTTCCTCACATTTTATGACGCTTGTAGATGGATAAAACTGGGCTAATGGAATCCTCTACTTATTGCATGTTGTTTATTCTTTTGGCTCTAATTCTTAGATTAAAGATGTGTACATTGTCACTATTTAGTAATTTTCTACATTATATTGGAAGTTGTAAAAAATTCTTAGCATCTAAAGTAATTTGTTAATCCAAAACCACATTTGCTAGCTTGTTTACGAGTTGTTTTACTTCTCTAAATAGATGCTTAATCATAACTTGTGATAGTCTTATGAGTTGCTTTATTTCGTCAATCTGAATAGCTAATTGCCATGGTATCTTTCATTTATTCGTACTAATCTTCCTTAGAATGAGTGAGTCAATTTCAAGAATATATCATGTAAATTAAGACCTTGACATCTCCTTAATGCCATTAAAATTGTAGTAGCCTCTGCCTCCATGTTTGTAGTACTCCCATGAATTGAATCTCTGCACTAATAAGATCTCCATATCCATTTCTAATGTAGAAGGCGTATGAACTTTCTCTCGGATTTCCTCTATTAGCTTCATGTGTATTGCACTTCATCCATCCTTGGTCTGGTAATATCATTCATCATTGCTCTGGTAATATCATCCATCGTCGCTCTGGTAATTCCTCTTTTACTATCAACCGATGAATCTTTGGTTTGTATTTATGTATCTTGACTATTATTCCCTCCCTCTCTATTGGGACGCCGCTAAGTCTAGGTATTTTATTTACCAAAGCCAATGAATGTATAATCAGTCTTGCTGAGTAGATATTTGTATCCCACTTTTTTGCCATGTCTTTTTTCTTTCTAAACTCCCACATTAACAGAAAAGAATGGATTTGTATATGTACCTTAATTTTGTTGCGAATGGTTCATTTCATTCCACCACCATCTAAGGTCAAACTGTATGCTATTGCTTTTTTTTTTTTGAATCTAATGAAGTGGTTTATATTTAGGTGGAACATAAACTCTTGTGCGTAGCTTTCACAATAGTAGCATCTTGAGGCCAAATGAAAGCATCCTCTTCCTTAGGTTTCTTCCGGTTGCAAAATCCCTCCCTCCCTTGCCATATCCCTCCTGGGAAACAACTTATTTTTAAAAAACAAATTATATATTTTTAATATCAAATAGTGTTCAACCATTCAATGTTTATAGTCTTCTATTTTTTTCTCATTTCAGTTCAGATGCCCATTTACGATAACTGGGTCACTGTTTTAGGCATTCAACATGGTTGTACACACTTTCTCCAGCTTCCATTTGTCCCACTCTATGTTTAAAGTCTTGATTTTTCTGATATCGTGCCAATCATTTTTCTTTATTCCATCCTCCATTTCTGGTGTATCTTTTCATTTCAATATCTTTCATCCCCGTAACATTTTTTGTGAAGTATAATGCTTCTTACTTGGTCTAGTTATCAAATCAAAATTTGGAGTTTCCTGATATGATTTTTCATCTTATCTCATGTTCATCTCATCCCTTACCTCTATTATTTTTTCATGCACGTGAAGATCATCTAGCTCTCGCAATAATGAGTGTTGTTGTTTACACTATTTGTTCCACATGAATGTGCTCCACCTTGTCGAGACCCTAAATCTCTATCGTAGCCTCTTAAGTAAGGGTTTAGTTACTTCAGCAAGGACTGATCTCAAAACCCACTCCCCATTCCATCATAGGAAAATGTATATCCTCCCACACAACCCAATGTTTTCCTCTGTCACGACCCAAAATGAGCTGCGAGTGGCACTCACACTTACTATTCTAGGTGAGCGAACCAACAAATCCAAACCCCAACATTTACCAATATTTCAACCATAATGAACAAAATATAATGCGGAAGACTCAAAACTCATTAACGAAAATCGAATTAAATAACTTCTAAACTCAATACTTATCGTTCCCAAAATCTGGAAAGTCATCACATCAAGAACATCTCTCCTCAAATTACTAAGTTAATAGTATTTAAACTAAAATAGTAAAAATGGGCCATGTCCGAACTGTCAAAGACATCAGAACGTGAAGTCATAAGAATTTCATCCCGAGCTAGGAACACAATAGCTCACCGTGAAATCTGACGTGCTGAGACTGCTAGAGTTTGAGACCGAGTCGACAGTCCGATGGCACGCTGTGTTTTGCACTCCACAAATAACAAAGAAGAAATTTTTACAAGTAGGGGTTCAGTACAAGGAAACACGTAACTGAGTAGGTATCATAGGCCACTCAAAATAGAAAGCAATATATACTGAATAATTTAAAATCACCATAGTACTTACAGTGACGAATCAACAAGGTACATTAACCATTTTCAACAACACCACAGACCTGAGGACTCAAAGCCTCCCACACCATACCCATTTGGGAAATAGATCTATAAATTGAGTTATATTAACAGAATTCCAAGATTTTCTCCTTTCTTCTCTTTATTCTTATCGTGTCGGACGTTGACATCTCTACTTGCGTCCCCTATACTAACGTGTTGGACGTGACACTCCGATCCTGTATTACTTAACCGATGTCTCCTGAACGTGACACTCTGATCCATTCTTGCCTACCAGTGTCGGACGTGACACACTCCGATCTCCCTATACTGACGTGTCGTAACGTTAACCAAACCGCTATCCCCTATTAACTACGTGTCGGAACTGACACCCGATCCCCTACTCTTATTAATTTTTTATTTTCATCAAGTCTTCGTTCTGCCGAGGCGGTCATCTTAACATAGATGATCAAGATTAAAGATTCAACAGTATCAACATTCTAATCCCCACTATTACACAATTACAAAACCCCATACAACCCACATCAAGAATATAGAAGACCTTTACCATACCACCCATACATAATCAATCGTCTATGTAAGAGTTTACTAGGAAAGATCATAAACCATAACCTACCTCCACCAAAGAATCGTGATCGAGCAAGCATCTCCCAATGCCTTTTTGCTTTTCTCTTCGGATCTCTCTTTCTCGCTCGTTCTCCCTCTCTGCTTCTTTTTATTTTTCTTCTCTCTTCTCCCAATTCTTTTTCTTTTACCCTAATATCATATAATTAATTATAAAAGTGAATAAAAGTAACCCAGCTATTATTCAAGGTTACCTCTTTTAACCCCCAATTAAAAGAATTAATTAAACTTACAACTTACCCCTAATTTCATAAGTTTGTCATGAATAGTCCAAAACACAACCCCTTGAAAACTTTTTAGCAGAAATCCACCGTCGCGGTTACGCAGCTTGTGGACGGCCCGTCGTATCTCGACGTTCCGTCCTGCAAGGTCCGTCACAAAGTTCAGAGAGTGAAATTTCAGTAACGAAATTTAGTGACGGTCCTGTCGATCTCGACTGCCCGTGTCCTGCAGTTCCGTCGCGATTCAGGAGGTCGCTCCATACTCAGATTTTTCAGAGTAAGTGTTTTTGGAACGAGGCCCTCGACGGTCGCATGAACCCATGACGTACTTCGCCTGAATCCTTCTACCCAGTCAGTTAATTTTTTCCGCAAAAATAATTCTACTTTCTACTACTGCTCTGATCACCGACTAAACAGGGGTTGTTACAACATCCTTTTTCTCTTCTTGCTCCCCCTGTTTTTAATTAAAAAATAGTAAAAACTTGGTGCATTTGTTTTATGATTCGTCTAGTAGGGTTCATGGTTTATAGGAGATACACTGACATATATTAGAATGTGTGCGATCAACAATATCATCTTCCATAGGATAAGAATTCATTCTGCCAGCCTATAATTCTTTTTGCCATTTTCCTCAGTATATCTTTATAGTGTACCTTGGTCTTCTTTCCATAATAAACAGGACATTCTAGGTACGTAAAAGGGAAAGTTTTCATTTTTATACCCTTGAGTTTTTCAATCTGATTCCCCCCGCGGGAGGTGTTTCTTCATGCAGATCAAAGAAAATTTTGTCCTTATTTATCATTTGGCCAGACACCTCTTCGTACCTCTTAAGTATCGACATCATTTTATAAATGAATATTTATCTCCAAATGCAAATAAAATTAGAGTCCAAAGCCAAAAGGAAAAAAATTGAGAATAAATTTCAAAAGGCAACGAAAAAAAAGGTTGAAACAAAAATGAAAACATAAAGACTGAAGGATGACTCTGTGAAATTTTATAGAGTAAGGTTCAGCTTAACATGCGCCTTACAAGGCGCATGGGAGTTGCGCATGCACCTTACTCCTTACCAATTCGTGAGTCATACAAAGGGCTACCATAATCTCAAATCTTCACTTTTTTCTTTTTCTTCACCTAATATTTCTATTTCTTTTGCTTTCTTCTTTTTGACAAACACTTATTTTTATTTGAGAGATCTTTTTCATAATCATTACATGTCATGTTCATTAATAATTTGTTAGATTGTGTGGAAAAAAATTAATTTTTTTTTATCATATATTTATATAGGTAGTGCATTGTTTGGATTTGAATTAAGAGTTATTATTGTCTTAACTAGGAGATTGTCTACTTAAATTGATCAAACTACCATGCTTCATATTGTGCATATAAAGTAGGATATTATATTCCTAATATTAAGTTATTAATGAAAGGTCTGCTAATTTTACTCCCTTCCAAAATACTTATTTTATTCTGTTTTTAAGGGTCAATTTAACTATTTTCAAAGTTAAATTAGATTATATTGATTAAATATTTTAAAAAATAAAATTTTTAATATAAAAAACTATATGAGAATACTGTAAATTGCATTTTATTTCTTATCAATATAGTTAAAAAAACACTCATATAGTTTTTTATATTAAACTTTTTATCATAATATTGAATTAATGTAATCTAATATAGTTTTGAAAGTAAATTAATCAAATTGACTCATAAAAATGAAACAAAAACAACTATTTTAGAAGGAAGTAAAAATTAGTAGATATTTCATTAATATACCTTAATATTGTGTTTGACCAATTTAAGTACGTAATCTCCAAGTTAAGACAAATATATAATAACTCTTAATAAAAATTCAAACAATGGCCTACCTATATATAAATATATGACAGAGTGTTCATTTTTTTTGTCACACAATCTAATAATTGTAGTGCACCTGGCCCATTGATTTTTACCGAAAAAACTCTCTAAAAAAAAAAATTTAAAAATCAATGTTGGCAGTGAGACTAAAGCAAAAGAAATAGAAGAATTCGGTTAAGAAAAAGAAAAACTATGAAGATTTTAGATTGTGCTAAACCCTTTGGAGAGCTTCTCATAAAATTGGTAGAGGCAAGAACTTGACTGTCATGCACGCTTACAGGAGCAAGCGACCTGACCTTACAGTATCAAAACTGTCGTCCTTGCACCCTGAGGCGCATGTCAAGCTGCACCTTACTCTCTAGAAGTACACGGAGTCACCCTTCCATTTAAATGTTGCCCTTTTGGTTCCAATCTTATTTTTGTTGGCCTTTTGAAATTTATCCTCAATTTTAAAGCCCTTTTAGCTCCAGACATAATAAGATTGTATCATCAGCAATCTCCAAATTCCACCTTGGCATTCCATATCCTCTATAACTCTCATCTTCATGTATGCGGTGTTTCTAACCCTCTTACAAGCACCTCAACTGCAATGATAAACAAAGTGGATGACATAGGTCCCATGATCACCTTGTTTCAGTCCCCTCTTTGAAGTGAATTTTTTTTGTGAAATATTATTTACTAGAACCGAGTACCAATTGTTTGAAATAAGCCTCCAAATCTTGTCAATGTAAACTCTAAGAAACCAAACTTTTGTAGAACTTCATTAAAAAAATCCAAGACACTATGAGTGTGTTTGGTATGAAGGAAAACATTTTGTGCAAAATGTTTTCCAATTTTCTCATATAAGTCTTGGAAAATGTTTTCCAAATCAACTCATTTTCCTCAAAATTAAGGAAAATTATTTCCCTTCAAAAATTAAGGAAAACATTTTTCAAAACTCTCTTCCATTTCTCCACTTCAAATTACATTTTTTTTTTTTTTTGCAAGAAACAAAAAAAAAAAAATCAATTTTAAAAATATTTTCATTTTCCAAATATATATTTGTTAACCGGATCCCTGACCCCCATCCCACCCATCCACTACTGACCAGCCCCCCACCCCCACCCCCACCAACCCCCTCCCCTCCCAAAAAATTTGAGTTCTTTTTTAAAACCCCGCCCGCCCACCCCCCCAGCCCCCCAACCCCACCACACACCCCCTAAAAAAATTTGTTTCTAAAAAATTTTTCAATCCATATTATTTTCTACTCTAGTAAAAACTCAAAGATGTTTTCTCAAAAAAAATTTCATTCAGAAACCAAACACTAAAAATCATTCTAGAAAAATATTTTCTACTCACCAACTAAACATGAGAAAAATAAGCCAAAAATCTACTACTTATTTCGAAAACATTTTTTTAAAAAACATTTTCCATGAAAAACATTTTCTTTCGTACCAAACACACCCTATATCATATGTCTTTTCCATCACCAATTTTATGACAAAATTTGTTCGGTCAACAAGGCATTTGATGTGATGTTTCTTCCCTTAACAAATGTCAATTGGTTCTTGGAGATAATCATTTGGAGCCACTATTCAATTTTCTAATAAAAATTAAAAACTAAAATTTACTAAAGTTGTGCCTTGCTAAAGGCATTTTGTTGTACTTAGTCGTTATAGTTATAACATAATTGCGTTTCATGACAAATTTTATGTTTGTTATGAAATTTTTGATTCGTATAATTCGCTTTATACATTCAATTTTAAATATAAATTGTATATAAAACATTTCAATTTTTTTTGTATGTGTATATGTAGACAACCATGTTCGTCTTCAATTATGATGACTAGGTTTGTATATTAGATGTTATTTGTATATGCATATGTGTTTTTGTTAGGCTAGTCCATTGTATATGTGCATATAGCTGTAGTTTGTATATGTACGTGTTCTTTGTTTAAGTGTATATTTGAAATTTATATGCAAATAAGAAATATTATTAGCAGTAAAATCTATAAGTATATGTTTCTTTGTTGTGTTGTTCAATTGTATATGTATATACGTGTAATATGTATATAAATAAAATTCGTATATTGACTATTATATATATATATATATATGAATTCACAATGATCTTTTCAAAAAAATTTATCCAGATCCACAGAAAAAACATATAAAATTGTTCTCGACATGTTCTTGGTGGTTACCTGAAATTTTAATAGCACACTGGGGAGGGTAATTGCGACAATTCAAAATTCAAAAATAATGTTGGTGAGAGGAAACTAATTTGGGTGAGACCGCCATTTTCTTGTCCTTTAAAGGAACACGTAATTCGATTAAGTTGAAATGTCGCTCAGAGAAATTGCTATAGATAGCAAATTATATGGAAAAGTAGCTGCAAATTTGAAATAAGGTAAACTATAGTTATAACATTTAATTTAAATTAATAGTTTGCTATTATATATAATTTTCTTTTTTAGTGTAATTTACATAAATAGCTATAGTTTTAGGGTCATTAGATTGAAATAGTTATAAATTTCATATTTAAAAATAGGGAAAATTGTATATAATAGCAACCATACCCTATAAATAAATGTAGTAGCTATTGGTTGATTTAATTGTGTTCCATAGCAAACGTTTTGCAGAAAATTGTCAGGCGCCTCGTCTCCCAAATATCGTGCTCGCCACTCCTCCTCTCCTCCAATCTCTAACTCGCTTCTTCACTTTTTAATACAAACACAAGTGTATAAAAATTGTTTCTAATTTTAACAGAGAAAAATGGGTGTCAATACATATCTTTTTGTCCCCTCACTCCCCCTCTTCCAGATCTCGCTCGCCACCGACCTCACCACTCGCTCCTTTCTCCTTATACAGACATGAATCGAAATTGTATAAATTGCATTTCTGTTTTGGTATAAAGCGTGAGAAAATTATATATCACTGCCAAGTACAATATATTTTTCGTCCTATACACTTTATAATTATACCATAAATACTCCCCTGCCCAGTTTCTTTGGGGGGGGGGGGGTCCTTTCTCTCTTTCTCTTTTTATACAATTTTCAAATGTGTATCTAATTTCCTCTTTCCCTCGTTTATTAAATACATTCGATTCAATTGTCTATATTCCTTGTCAATCTCTTTGTCTTCTCTCTTTCTATTTTTATACAACTTCAAATTTGTATATAATCGTTCTATACACTTATAATAATACAATTCGTTTTAGACACTTCCGTTTTTTACAATTTTCTCCCAAGTGTCTTGTCTTTTCTTGTTTTATATACAATTGCTTCAACTGTATATGTCTAGCGAATTATACAGTTTTCTCTTGTTTGCTATGGAGCGCAATTATGCAAAGTTTGCTATAGCATACAAAGATGAATTTTTTATCCTGCTATAATGTGAAAGTTGGCCTTTAAAATACTAACACACTTTGTGTTACATACAATGGCTTATATCATACATATGTCTTTGTTTTTTTAAATAAAAAAATACAGTTTAAATTAATTTCTCACTATATAAGGTTACTAGTTAATGTAATTAACACATGCTTTTTTTTAGCCCTTAAACTCACTATTTGCCCTTTAATATGTAATTGCCCCTACCTTTTAGAATTATTATCTGTTTAAAATAAATTATATTTGCGTCCTTTCAAGGCCGTAAGAAAAATACACATTCAATGGTTACCATACAGTTTTTGATCTATTATTTCAAAAAATGAGAGTAAAGAGAATTGGTAATGTAGAATATAGTATTGAACGGAATAGTGTTGAATGAATACATCTTCGTATTCTGATTTAATGACGATATGTATATTAATGAAAAGAATTATTTTTTTTGTGAGAACAATAATTTTCGTGTATCATTGATTATGTAATCAATTTATTAGTATTGGATGTATGTACCCTTTCTTATAGAATTTATAAATGAAATTCGTTGTTGATTGTTTGCAGGTTTTCCTGTCAAGTGATTACATTTATTCCTTAATTGATGAAGCGGAAGACGTTATCGTATGCTTGGAAAAAGAAGACTTGCAAATGCAACAGTTTTTCAAGTTTGACGGAATCTTGGTGCGCACATGCGTTTGGAGGGTGTTGAGAAAAAAAAACATTCTTTCCAGATGAACATTGTTCAGAAAGACTTTTACAATGCCATAATAATATTGTAAACATATGAAAGTGTCTGTGGTATCCTCATCCAAAGTGAATGGAATATACATGAACACATTCTACTAAAGTTGTTTTTTCCACCAAAATACACAACTACCTCCGAAAGCCACAAAACCAACAGGAGAATTCATTAGCGAGTTAACTTAAAGGAAGAGTCGAATATTGTAGTACCTGTCGAAAATGTTTTCACAATAGGCATTCAGTCGACTTGCGACACGGAATACAATAAGGACTGTACGCCATTATTGAAGTGGTAATTTTAACTGAATTATCGTTTATGTCCGAATAAATGAACAAAAAAATCTTATTTGCCTTGTTAAAATATTTTTGTTCTCTGTTTGCTTGCGTACGATAAATTTAACTTGAATATTATCCCATACCTATTTGACATATTAATATGATCTTACATCTACAACATAACACTCAAACTACTAATAATAACGTGTGAATATAGTTTATACTTGATGAATTATGTCGATGGAATACATATATAAAACAAGTATACTAGTTGAAAAAATTTAATTTTCATATAATATACATACACTTATAAAAATACATATACGCCTACGATTTCTTGATAAAAACCACTTAAAACATATAATAATGTAAATTACTACCAACATTTTACCGTATGTTTTATCACTTTTAGAAGTTAAGTATCCACATTTCTTTAAATAATGAATTGACAATAAATGAATATATAACTACTTTGCTATTTTTTTTTATATGAAAAGGGATAACTCCTACCTATTACTCCATGTATACTTTTTAAATATGTTGATAAAAAAACAAACACAAACTAACAATAAAGTACCAAAATCATATTATCATGTGTATACGTTTTCAGATAACTGTACATTTATACCAATACATACATTTATCTCTTCCTACCATGACTTGAATGCAATACCCCCACACAAAAATTTACCAAGTAGTTTGCACAACGTAAAGCAACATGGATCATATATAAATAAAAGAGTTTGATAATGATTGACAAAAAAAACAAAATATTAGTTTTGTAAACCTAAGATAGAAGTTCCAAAATTAACTAGGTCAAAACTAATCATCCTAACCAGTTGACTATTATCCATTTCTTGCGGATGGGCCCGATCATTGTGTTGCCTCATTCTCCTAACAACCCCTTCTTTCATCTTCTTCACTGCATAAATTTCCGAATAGTGTTTCTTATATGATGCGGTGTAACTTAGAATGAAGGTATTAAGCGGAATTACCTTCACCTTAGATCACCTTTAAGGTACTCTGCAAATGTCTAGCTAGCTAAATCTCACGATCCCTGATAAATTAGGAACTACATTATTAATAAATAGATATTGTTTTTTTTTAAAAGTATATACTGAGATGACCACATTTGGCCACCAATCATCCTTCCGAATGAATTACAACATACCTCCAAACACACTAGAAAGTATTCAAAAATGTAAAGGTAATTCAAATAACAACCGTAGAAGTATCAAAGTTCATGGTATGTCAACGCTGTAAGTAGGTCAATGGCTATACGTATGCACAATTATACTAATTTGTAAGGTATATCCATCCCCATAATTTACTTGTTCAACTTACACTACTACATGCATATTACTACAAAATCTTACTACTTCTTACTGCAAAAATCATCTGAGAAAACAAAATGAACAACATAACTCTATCCATAAAGAAATAACAAAATGTAAGGTATTCAAATACAATATAAGATAATCTCAAAGTAATGGTAGTGGTATGCCCCATACTATAAATATTCAATGGTTATATGTGTGCTTACAATATACTATTGAAGGTATATCCTCTCATACTAAATCTAAAAGTGGTAGCATTCAAATGCAGATAGAAAGTATGATTCCGGCACAAACAATATTGAACCACCCTCTAACTTCAACTTAATAATATGCCATATACTAGAACTATTAACCTTCAAAGAAAAAAGAGGGAAAAAATGGGAATTTAGAATATACGTGTTGAAACTCACAATAATTAACCACCGAAATTTGAGCAAACTCTTGATTGTGAGGATTTTGATGGGCAAAAATCTGTGATTCTGTGAAACTTCTAGGAGAATGAAATGATTTGAGGAGTACCAGAATGACTTTGGGGATACAACTTTGAACTTATGGAAATGAACGAGAGCTTCATAACAATGGGCATGAAAGAGCGCTGTGCAAATGGAAATAGTAAAATTTTATGAATGTGACTTGTATATTGGTTTTTAGTTCGTTTAAAATATACCCATAAAATATAAATAAATACTAGTATAGCTATATTCTTTTAATATATCTGTTAGTTTTGACATTTTTTATAGCTTTTCCTAATATCATTGTTTGTTATTTGTTGAAAATTTTTCATTTTGTTTTTATAAAGTGTACTTTTAAAATTTCTTGAGATGCAAAATAGCATATATATTTTTTTATATATGGTTTCTTTTAATAATTTTTTTCAATTGATAATTCATATAACCAATGTATTTAATTTTTCTTGTGACATGTTATTCGAGATATATCAAATTTATAATAACTTTCCTTTAATATCATTTTCCCCACAAATCATATTTAATTTCTTATTAAAAAACCTATAATCTAGTATTACTAAAATAAACGAGGCCCTCAGCTTTAGGAGCCTAAAATGAATTGGCCTTTTTACTTAAAGGGAAGCGTCCCCCCCTGAAATGGTGCACCCGTCTTTTTGAAATTCAAAATTCTCTTATGTATTATCAATACATAAATTTGTATCCATCTATTTAAAACACTATATACTTTTTTGTTCCCCTTTTTATTAGTATACTACTTATCATATTAATTTCGATTAATAATATATTTTTATGAAAAAATATTTTTCATTAAAAATTATGCTCTTGAAACACGTGATTTGCACATAATCAAAATACATGTTTATGAGTTGTTCATAAGATGCATCATATTTAATCTCTTGGTTCTGTATAACTATGTATTACATGATGTATTTATTTAAGGAAAAATTATATATAATAGCAACTAAAACCTAAATTCATGGAAGAGCTAGGGTTTGATTTAATTGTGGCTCCATAGCAAACAGTAGCTAAATTTGCCAGCGTCTCTCCCCAAAAATCCTCTCTCGCCACTCTCCTATTCTCGCTCACTCTCTCTCGCATAATACACAGAAGTGTAATAATTTCTGTTTTTCTGTTTTGTATAAAGCGAGAGAAAATTGTAATATACACATGCAAAATGTAATATCTTCGTGTTTACCCTTAATTATACAATTTACAACATGTCCATTCAAATATTGCAGAGAAAAAGGCCACGATTATACAATTGCAGTGAAATCAATTTTCTTCTCCACTTTAATCCAACAAAAGTGTATATATTGTGTTTCTGTTGTTTTGTATACAGCGTTGAAAACATCTATCTTCTTGCTATCCACTTCTAATTAGCAATATCATACATTTAATTCGATTCAACTGTATGCAAACAATTATACAATTGCAGTGAAATAGGCCCCGAATTATACAATTTAGGCCAGCGAATTATACAATTGTTATATGTAATACAAATTATACAGTTTTAATGTTTGCTTGGAGCGCAATGATGAAAGTTTTGCTACAGCATACAAATATGGAATGTTTTTTGTTTGCTATATGTGAAAGTTGCCCTTTTATTTATCGATTGAAGTAAGTATTTTTATTTCAGTGTTTGGTTCAAAAATGTGGGTTCGTAACAGTGTGTGTTATATATATATATATATATATATATATATATATATATATATATTATATATATATAAATAATAGATATATATATGAATGTTCATGTGTATCTATTTATCTTTTATCTTAAAATAATTTTTAAGTAGTTTACCATAAAATACTATATTATATATATATATATATGAGATGTATCGATGTGTATCATTTATCTTTATCTAAAATAATTTTTTAAGTTATTTTACACATAACCATAAATATGTAACTTATTCCACTTTTTCGTAGAGAACATTTTTAAATTTTTTAAATCACAAAACCACTTAACCTCCCCCCCATAATCTTATATAATGGATAACATGCTTGGAGTAATAAATATAATGAATGTATGTATTATTGTATCTATTTATTTCTACTTTAATTGTGTTTTAAAAATTCATTATAGATATGTTTAATTCCCATTTAAGTTCTACCTTAAATTCATATTGCTCCTTTTTTGGTCAATTTTCGGTCATGGACGTTTTATTGATGAATGAATTTGTACAATACTGGACTCAACTGAGTCCAAAAAAAATTCACATAAAAGTAAAATTCAGCCCAGCCCAATTCTAGAAACCTCTTTTAAAGACCCTTCAGGTAGGGTTTTTCTAATTTGACATTCTCCTCATTTTCGCCTCCATATATCCTCTGAGAGAGTTTATCAACTAAGCCGTCTGTCTTCTTCATCTGGGGATCATCAATTCCCCTTTTGAGTTGTGGTTTATTAATGAGCAGAGAATCAACTCACAAAGGTATGTGCCTTTCCTCTCATCCCTTCTTTCTAGTTGGGCTCTTCTTCTCCTGTTTCTTTCTCTCTTAAGTAGTAGAGTTGTTATCCGGTGGATATCGTGGGATTTTTTGGATTCGACAGAGGTGTCTAGTCATGACTCTTAGTTGAGTGAGCTCTATGTAAGCCTTCATCTTCGCTTTTTCATTCTATTGTGTTGTTCCTCTTGAAACTTCATCCACTAAATCATTCTTTTGCTGATGAGGTAGATTGTGATGGAGATATCCGCGATGCTCAGACGCTTCCTTTTTTACTCCTCCTCCTAAAGACCAGTTCTCCTAATTCATATCCGTCCGTCTGGCCTTCAAATTTTGTTTGTGACTCCTTTTGGTAAGCACATAACATTTGTTAGGTAGCTTAAATTTCTTAAATTTTGAGGCCGTGGAGATTGCATTAATTAAACTGGCAAACGGTAATCATACATCATTGAATATTGTTTATTCACCTGGCTCTAATTCTTAGATTAGAGATTTGTGCAGTGTCACTATTTAGTAATGTTCTACATTCTATTAGAAATTGTAAAAAAATAAGAGCAGCTAAGGTATCTGTTGAATCAATACCACAATTGCTAGCGTGTCTCACAAGTTGATTTGACTTTCTAAATTAAGATTAAATAATTTGTAGTTGTCTTATGAGATGGTTGTTCTTCCATCTGACAATGATTGATAATTGACATGGTATATGTCATTATCCGGATAATCTTCTTAAATCGAATGAGTCATTTTCAAGAATTATATCATGTAACTTGAGATTTTGACATCTCTTTAATTTCATTAGGATTGTAGTAGCCCTGCCGTCTGCTGTATTAATCCCAGCATGGAACGCTTTGCACTACTAAGATCTCATAGTCATTTCTGTGCGGAGGGCATAACCGTTCTCTCAGATTTCCTCTACCAACTTCATCTATGTTGCACTTCATCCATCCTTGCTCTAGTAAATTCATTCATCCTTGCTCTGGTAATTCCCCTCTTACTGTCAACCAATGATTCTTTAGTTTATATTTCTGTAGCTTGGCTATTATTTCCTCCCACTCTGTTGGTACCCCAATTCATGGGTATTTTAATTTGACCAAGCAATGCATGTATATCATGGTCTGCTGGAGTAGATATTTGCATCCCACTTCATTGTCATGTCCTTTTTTTCATAAATCCCACATTAACAGAGAAAGAATGACTTTGTATATGTACCTTAATTTTGTTGGGGATGGTTCATTCCACTGCCTCTATATCAACTGTATACATAGCTTTTGAGCTAGTGAAGTTGTTATAGGTGAAACATAGTCTCTTGTACGTAGCTTTCACAACAGTAGCATCTTGAGGCCAATGAAATCGTCATCTTCCTTAGGTTGTCTTTGGTGGCAATCCTCCCTTGCCATACCCTCCATGGGAAACAACTTATTTAAAAAGGTATATATTTCAATCAAATATTGTCCAACCATTCTTGTTGTAGTCTTCTTTTTATCAATAATTCATATGCAGATTTTACTGAGAAATTGTCACTATTATTAGGCATCTAGCATGGTGTATCACTTTCTCCAGGTTCCACGCTAATGTTAATCTTGATCTTATGATATCATGCTACCATTTTTCTTATTCCATTCTACATTTCTGGTGTGACTTTTCACTTCAATATATTTCATCCCCATAACATTTTCAATGAAGTATAATGCTCCTACTTGATCCAGTTATCAAATCAAAACTTGAAGTTTCATGATTTAATTTTTCATTTTATCTCATGTTCAGTCTCATCTCTTACCTCTATTATTTTTTCCATGCACGTGAAGCTCATCTAGCTCTCGCAATAACCAAGTGTTGTTGTTTACACTATTTGTTCCACATAAATGTATTCCATAAGATCCTATCGAGACCCTAAATCTCTACCATAGCCTCTTAAATAGGGCTTATTTACTTTATGGAGTGATCTCAAAACCCACTCCCCGTTCTATCTTAGGAAACATATATCCTCCCACGCAACCTAATGTTTTCCCCTTTGTCCCCCTGTTTTGTACCAAAAAAAACTTAGCAAAAACTTGGTGCACTTGTTTTATGATTCCTCTAGTAGGGTTCATGGTTGATAGAAGATACATTGACATACATTATAGAACGTGTGCGATCAACACTTGTCATCCTCCATAGGGTAAATACTCATTCTGCCAGCCCATGATCATTTTTGTCATTTCCCTCAGTATATCTTTATAGTGTACCTTGGTCTTTTTTCCATAATAAACAATACATTCTAGGTACGTAAAAGGGAAAGCTTCCATTTTTATACCTTTGAGTTTTTTCAATCTCATTCCCACCGTAGGAGGTGTTTCTTCATGCAAATAAAAGAAATTTTTGTCCTTATTTATCATTTGGCCAGACACCTCTTCATACCTCTTAAGTACCCACATCATTTTTATTACAAAATATTTATCTCAAAACACAAATAAAATTAGAGTCCAGATCCAGAAGGGCAAAAAGATTGAGAATAAGTTTCGAAAAGGTAATGAAAAAAAGGTTGAAACCAAAAGAAAAACATTAAGATAGAAGGATGACTCTTGAAATTTTATATGCAGCCTAACATGTGTCTTACAGGCGCAAGGGACTGATAATGTAAGTAGCAGGTCGACTTGCACCTTGTAAGGCGCATGGGAGTTGTGCATGCACCTTATTCCTTACTAATTCGTGAGTCATACAATGGGCTACCATAATCTCAAATCTTCACTTTTTTCTTCTTCTTCACCTAATATTTCTATTTCTTTTGATTTTTTCTTGGTGGCAACACTTATTTTTGTTAATCATCACCTGCATATTCATTAATAATTTGTTAGATTGTGTGCAAAAAGAATAAACTTTTGTCATATATTTATATAGGTAGTGCATTGTTTGGATTTGAATTAAGAGTTATTACTGTCTTAATTAGGAGATTGCCTACTTAAGTTGGTCTAACTACCATGCTTCATATTGTGCATATAAAGTAGGATATTAAATTCCTAATATTAAGTTATATTAATGAAATATCTGCTAAGTTTATTCCCTTCCAAAATACTTATTTTATTCCGTTTTAAGGGTCAATTTAACTAACTTAATTTCAAAGTTAAATTAGATTATATTGATTCAATATTTTAAAAATAAAAAATTTAATATAAAAAGTACTATATGAGAGTACTATAAATTGCATTTTATTTCTTATCAAAATGTAAAAAAAAATAGTCATATAGTTTTTTTAATTAAATTTTTTATTATTATATTGAATTAATGTAATCTAATATAACTTTGAAATAAAGTTAGTAAGACTGTCTTAAAAATGATATAAGACAACTATTTTGGAAGGAAGTAAAAGTTAGCAGATATTTCATTAATATACCTTAATATTGTGTTTGACCAATTTAAGTATGTAATCTCCAAGTTAAGATAAATAATAACTCTTAATTAAAATTCAAACAATGGCTTGCCTATATAAATATATGACCAAAGTTCATTCTTTTTGTACACAATCTAATAAAATTATTAGTGACATGGCAAGTAAAACGAAAAAAACACTCTAAAAAAAATTAAGTGTTGCCATGAAGGAATAAATCAAAAGAAATAGGAAGAATTTGGTAAAGAAAAAGAAAAATGGAAGATTTTAGTTGTGCTAACCCTTTGTATGGACTATCATAAAATTGGTACGGAGCAAGGCACGAACTCCCATGGTCTTACAAGGTGCAAGACTGACCTGCGACCTACACGGGTATCATGTCAACTTCGCCACAATGTACGGACGCATGTCAAGCTGTATTTTACTCCATAAAAGTTCAACGAGTCACCCTTCCGTCAAATGTTATCCTTTGATTTCGACCTTATTTTTATTGTCTTTTGAAAAAATTATTGAACTCAATATTTTGCCTTTTAGTACCAGACTTACAAGATGTTATCCTCAACAATCTTCAACTTCCACGTTGCACATGCCATATCCTCGATAACTATCAATCTTCATTTCGATTTTGTAAGTTTGATAAATTGACCTAAATTCAGATTAAATATATTTACACAGTTGTCCCAATAGATTGAAGGTCAAACGAGCCCCGAAGCGAGCATACCCCTCATTTCGACGTTTCGGGTGCACTATAAGCCCAAACCATTTTCGTGGGTGATCCGGATTCCGACGTCAAAAATGTTCCAAATTTTTTTATGGACGTTTGTCAAGACTTGTCTAGATCCGGTTGGCCCTCACGGACCTTCGACCCCATTTGCAGGTCAAAGAGCCCCGAAGCAAGCATACCTCATTTCGAGATTTTAGTGTGCCTATACCAAACCATTTTTGCGTTGATCCGGATTCCGACGTTAAAAAATGCCAATTTTTTTGTCAGCGTCCGTCAAGACCTTTTCTATGCATCCGAGTTGGCCTTAACGATCCTTCCGTCCATTTTGAAGGTCAAACAAAACCCGGAAACGAGCATACCCTCATTTCGACGATTTCGTGTGAGTATAGCCCAAACCATTTTTTGGGTGATCCGCATCCGACGTAAAAAATGCCCAACCCAAAAAAATTTTGTTGTCGACGTCCGTCAAGACCTTGGGGGGGGGTCTATGCATCCGGTTGGCTTCACGATCCTCGAGTCCATTTTAAAGGTCAAATAGCCCCGACGCGAGCAACACTTATTTGACGATTTTGGTGTGCCCTTATAGCTAACCACTTTTTGGGTGATCTGGATTCCGCGTCAAAAAATGCCAATTTTTTTGGGACGTCCGTCAAGACCTTATCTATGGCATCCTGTTAGCCCTCACGGCCCTTCCGACCCATTTGAAGGTCAAGCGGGGGAGGGGGGGGCGATTCCCCTGGGGGGGGGGGGGGGGGGGGGGCGGACCCTGGGGGGGGGGGAGAGCCCCGAAGCGAGGCCTACCCCTCAGTTCGATGACTTTTGTGCGCTATTGCCCCAACCAATTTTTTCGATGACGGATTCCGACGTCAATAATGCCAATTTTTTTTGGACGTCCGTTCAAGACCTTTTCTATGCATCCGATGTCCCCACGGACCCTTCCGACCCAATTTTGAAGTCAAACGAGCTCGAAGCGGCATACCTAATTCGATTGATTTTCGTGTGCTATAGCAAACCATTTTTTGGGTGATCCGGATTCCGACGTCAAAAATGCCAAATTTTTTTGTGGACGTTTGTCAAGACCTTGTCTATGCATCCGGTTGGCCCTCACGGCCCTTCAGACCCATTTTGCAGGTCAAACGAGCACCGAAGCAAGCATACCCCTCATTTCGACGATTTTCGTGTGCTATAGCAAACCATTTTTTGGGTGATCCGGATTTCGACGTCAAAAATGCCAAATTTTTTTGTCGACGTCCGTCAAGACCTTTTCTATGCATCCGGTTGGCCTTCACGATCCTTCCGATCCATTTTTAAGGTCAAACGAACCCGAAACGAGCATACCCCTCATTTCGACGATTTTCATGTGCTATAGCAAACCATTTTTTGGATGATCCGAATTCCGACGTCAAAAATGCTAAATTTTTTTGTCGACGTCCGTCAAGACCTTGTTTAGGCATCCGGTAGGCCGTCACGATCCTTCCGATCCATTTTAAAGGTCAAACGAGCCCCGAAGCAAGCATACCCCTTATTTCGACAATTTTTGTGTGCTATAGCAAACCACTTTTTGGGTGATCCGGATTCCGACGTCAAAAATGCCAAATTTTTTTGTGGACGTCCTTCAAGACCTTATCTATGCATCCTGTTAGCCCTCACGGCCCTTCCGACCATTTTGAAGGTCAAACGAGCCCCGAAGAGACAGACCCTCATTTCGGGACAATTTTAGGTGCTATTGCCCAAACCATTTTTGCGAGATACGGATCTGACGTCAAAAATCCAATTTTTTGGAAGGCCGTCAAGACCTTGCTATGCATCCGATGTCCCTCACGTCCTTCCGACCAATTTTGAAGGTCAACGAGCCCCGAGCGAGCATACCCCTCATTTAGATGATTTTCGTGTGCTATAGCAAACCCTTTTTGGGTGATCCGGATTCCGACGTCAAAAATGACCAAAAAATTTTTTGTGGGACGTTTGATCAAGACTTGTCTATGAATACGGTTGTCCCTCACGGCCCTTAGACCCATTTTGCAGGTCAAACCGATCCCCGAAGCAAGCTACCCCTCATTCGCCGATTTTCGTGGCTATAGCCAAACCATTTTTTGGGTGATCCGGATTCCGACGTCAAAAATTGCCAAATTTTTTTGGCGACGTCCGTCAAGACCTTTTCTATGCATCTGGTTGCCTCAGATCATTCCGATCCATTTTGAAGGTCAACGAACCCGAAGCGAGCATTCCCCTCATTCGACGATTTCGTGTGCTATAGCAACCATTTTTTGGTGATCTGGGATTCCGATGTCAAAAAATGCATATTTTTTTGTCGACGTCCGTTTCAAGACCTTGTTATGCATCGATTGTCTCACGGCTTCCGACCACCCCCCAATTTTCGAAGGTCAACGAGCCAAGACAGCCCGCCACCCGCCAAGAACCACACACCCCACTGCACACAATTTCGCCGGATGCTAGATTGAAGCAAGAACAATTTTGGGGTGATTCGGATTCCGACGTCAAAGAAGATGCCCAAATTTCTTGTGGGGACGTTTTTCAAGACATTGTCTATGCATCCGGTTGACTCACGGCCCTCAGCTAGACCCATTTGTTGCAGGTCAACGCGCGGCACCGAAGTGCAAGCTATACTCCTTACCTTTCGAGATTGTTCGTGGGCACAATGACGTATCGCAAACCATTTTTTGGGTGATCCGGGATTCCGACGTCCCAATGCATTTTTTGGTAAGCACACGTGCCCCGTGGTCAGCCCTCAAGAATCGCTCGGCAAGTAACCCAGGCCCTTGCGATGCACTATGGTGGGAATTCACCGAAATTAATTTCGATACCATTTTGAACGGTCAAAACGAACCCGAGAGACGAGCGACTAGCCCCTTAATGTCGACGATGTTCGTGTGTAAAAGGCAAAACAATTTTTTGGGTGATCTGGCAACGCCTTGGTCCGAGCGACAAAAAAATGCCAAATTCTTTCTTGACGCCGTCTTGCAGACCTTTGTCATATGCCTCCGAGTCTGGCTCTTTTCAGATCCTTGCCCCGAATCCCAGCCCTTTTGAAGGTGCGAACAACGAAAGCACCCCGAAAAAGAGGGCCTATTAGAACAACTTATGTCGACTGATTTTTTGAGTGTGCCCTTATAGCAAAACATTTCTTGGTGAGAATTAGACCTGGCGGAGTTCATCGGACGTCAAAAAAATGCCTACAATGATGTGTGGATGATGTTGGATTCCGTTCAAACCTTGTCTATGCATCCAATTGTCCCTCACGACACTTTCCGATCCATTTGAAGGTAAAACGAGCCACGAGAGCGAGCATAACCCCTCAGTTCGACGATTTCGTGTGCTATAGCAAAATTTTTGGGTGATCCAGATTAAGACGTCAAAAATTCCAAATTTTTTGTGGACGTGCCTTCAAGACCTTGTCTGTGCATCCGGTTGGCAAGTCCTCAGCAGCCCACTTCAGATACATTTTGAAAGGTACAGATCGAGCTCGAGCGAGCCCTACCCCTCATTTCGACGATCCTTTGTGTGCTTAGTAGCGAACCACAGTTTTGGTGTGCTGATCAGAATTCGACGTCACAAAAATGCCAAATTTTTTTGTGGAAGTCAGGATCAATAGACTTTGTGCGATGCATCCTGGGTTGCCTCAAGACTTCTGACCCGTTTTGAAGGTTTAAAACGAGACCCGAGCGAGTATACCCCTCATTTCGACGCATTTTCGCGTGCTACAAGCCAAACAGCATTTTGGGTGATTCGATTCCGACGTCAAAATGCCAAATGTTTTTGTGACGTCCGTTAAAGAACCCTGTTAGCATCCGGTTTGCCATCACGGCCCTTCCGATCCTACGCACATCTTTGAAGTCAAACGAGCCGGCGACAGCGAACGAAGGGCGCGCGAGCATACCCCTTCATAGTTCGGGAACGAGTGTTCGGCAGCTGCTTGAGCAACCAATTTGGGGGGAGTTGGGTAATCCGGTGCGCCGGACGTCAAGCGAGCCTAGGAGGCAAATTTTTTAATGGATCGTTTGCTCAAGACCTTTTCAGACTAGTGCATACCGGCAGTGGACCGCATCAAGGTAGCCTTGCGGCCCCCCCCCAGGCGCGATGAGAAGACCCGATTTTGAAGGCAAAGGAAGCCAATGAAGCGAGCAGACCCTCATTTCGACGATTTTCGGTGCTATATAAAACCATTTTTTGGGTGATCGGATTACGACGTCAAAAATGCCACGATATTTTTTTATGGAATCGACGTCAACATTAAAGCCACGGGTATATGCATCCGGTTGGCCTCACGGCCCTTGTCCGCATCGCCATTTTGAGGTACAAAGGGCCTTGAAGCGCGCATACCCCGATTTCGACTGAGTCGTCGGTGCTATAGCAAACCATTTTTGGTGATCGGATTCCAGACAGTCACAAAAATGACCCAATATGTTTGTGGTCCGTCTGGTCAAGACCATGTGTATATGCATCCGGTGGGCCATCACGAGCCCTTATACCATGTCCATTTTTGAAGGAGGGTTTCAAATCGAGCAGCCCGCGGGAAGGCGAACAGGCATTACCCCTATTTCGAACGATTTTCGTGGGCCATAGAAAACTATTTTTGGGGGATCGCAGATTCCGACGTAAAAAATAGTCACATTTTATATGGACGACGTGAAGACTTTTTCATATGCATCCGGTGGGACACCTCATGGATGATTCCGCCAAGCCATTTAAAGGGTTAGACAAGCCCTTGAAGCGAGCATCACCCCTCACTTTTCGCAGAGTTTCGGTATAGTGGTAGTTAGCCCCCAAAACATTTTTATCGGTGATCAGAATTCCGACGCAAAAATGCCAAATGTTTGTGGACGTTCGTCAAGATCTTTTCTATGCATCGGTTGGACGCCTCCATGGGCCCATTCCCATCCGACATTGTTGAAGGTAAAGGTAGACACCCGAAGAGGAGCAATACCCCCTGCTTTCGTACGCTCTTTTTTCGTGGGACTACTAGCACAACCCATATTTTGGGGTGATCGGAATTCACGACGTCAAAAAATGCCCAATATTTTTTGGACGTCCGACAAGACCTGTCTATGAATCCGGTTTGCCCTCACGGCCCTTCCGATCGATTTGAAGGTCAAACGAGCCCCGAAGCGAGCATACCCCTAATTTCGATGATTTTCGTATGCTATAGCAAACTAGTTTTGGATGATCCGAGATTCAGACGTCAAAAATGCAAAATGTTTATGGACGTACGTCAGACCTTTCATGCTTCCGGTTGGCCCTTCATGGCCCTTCCAATCCATTTTGAAGGTCAAACGGCCCTGAGGCACGAGCATTACTCTCCTCATTTCGATATTTCGTGTGCTATAGCAAACACTGTATATTTGGGGAGTCCGGATTCCGGAGAAGGTAAAAAATGCCACAAGGATGTTTTTGTGGACGTGTTCGTCACAAGTTCGTTTATCTAGTGAATTCCTGGTAGGCCCTCACGGCCCTTCCCGACCAATTTTGAACGAGGTCGGCAAACGAGCCCCGAAGCCGGCGATACCTCTTAGTTTCGACGAGTGTCGGGGGCTACAAACAAAACACATTTTTGGGTGATCAGGATTACCAAGTGAAAGCAGCCGACAGGGAAAAGAGAATTCGCCATATAAAATTTTTATTGTGGACGTCAGCTTGTTCACAGCACAATGTACGGTCGATGATAGTCTATGGCAGAGTTTAAACCAGGTCTGGTGGGTCCTGTGCACGGGCCGTGACACCGCTTCCAACCCGCAATAATAGGCCCCGCGATGAAAGAGAGTGTCAACCAGCCCCGAAGAGATGAGCCGATTAAGGAGGGAACAGCCAGCGAGAGCAGGGCATTGGTAGACGACAAGGCAAGAAATTTCGTTGGGAAGGCCTCCTATATAGCCGCAAAAAACTGCATTGTTAGGTGTGATCGGATTACACGGACGTCAAATAAAACTGACCAAATTTTTTTGTGGGACGTCTTTGAAGACCTGTTCTATGATATCGCGTGGCTTTGGCCTTTCGAACCATTTTGAAGGTCAAACGAGCCTTGAGCGAGCATACCCCTCATTCGACGATTTTCGTGTCTATAGCAACCATTTTTGGGGTGACGGATTCCGATGTAAAAAATTGCCAAATTTTTTTGTGGAAGGTCGTCAAGACATTGTCTATCATCCATTTGGACCCTCCGGCCCGTTCGATCCATTTTGAAGGTCAACCGAGCACGAAGCGAGCATACCATCTTTCGACCGATTTTCGTGTGCTATACAAAACATTTTTTGGGTGATCCAGATTCCTTCGTCAAAAATGCCAAATTTGATGGACGTCCGTCAGACCTTTCTAGGCAACCGGTTGCCCTCACGGCCATTCCGATCCATTTTGAAGGTCACAAGATCCCTGAAGCGAGCATAACCCTTATTTCGACGATTTCGCGATGATATAGCAAACTATTTTTTAGGTGATCCGGATTCTGACGTTAAAAATGCAAATTTTTTTGTTGGACCCCTAATACCTTGTCATTGCATCCGGTTGGCCCTCAGGCCCGTCCGATCCATTTTGAAGGTCAAACAAGCCCCGAAGCGAGCATACCCCTCATTTCGACGATGTTCGTGTGCTATAGAAAAACAATTTTTGGGATTATCCAGATTCCAAAGTCAAATAAATGCCAAATTTTTTGTGGGAATTCTGTCAAGACCGTGCTATGATACGGTTGGCTGTATAGGCTTTGTCGACCCATTTTGACAGGTCAAGCGAGCACTTGAAGCGCGCATTACCCCATCATTTCGACGATTTTCGTGGGCTATGCAAAACCATTTTGGGTGATCTGGATTCGACGTCAAAAATGCCAAATTTTTTTTGTGGAGTCGTAAGACATTTTCTATGCATCCAGTTGGACCTCACGGCCCTTTCGATCCACTTTGAAGGTCAACGGACCCGAAGTGAGCCTACCCTCATTTCGAGATTTCGTGTGCTCTAGAAAACCATTTTTTGTGATCCGCGATTCACGTCAAAAATGCCAAATGTTTTTTGTGAACGTCCGTTAAAGACCTTGTTAGATGCGTCCGGATGGACCTCACGCAATTCAGATCCATTTTAAAGGTCAAACGCCCCCGAAGACCAAGCATACCCCTCTTTGACGATTTTCGTGTGATATGGCCACACTGTTTTTGGGTGATCCGGATTCCGACGTCAAAAATGCCAAATTTTTGTGTGGACGTCCGTCAGCACCTTGGCTATGCATTCGGTTGGCCTCACGGACCCTTATGATACATTTTGGACGTCAAACTAGCCCGAAGTGAGCATACCTCATTTCGCGATTTTCGTGTGCTATAGAAAACCATTTTTGGTGATACGGATTACGACGTCAAAAAGCCAAATTTTTATGGACGTCCGTCAAGTCTTTTCTATGATCGATTGGCCATCACGGCCATTCCGATCATTTTGAAGGTCAAACGAGCTTCGAAGCGAGCATACCCCTCATTTTGACGATTTTTGTGTGCTGTTGCAAACCAATTTTTGGGTGATCCGGATTCCGACGTCAAAAATGCCAAATTTTTTATGGACGTCCGTCAACACCTTTTCTATGCATCCGGTTGTCCCTCACATCCCTTCCGATCCATTTTGAAGGTCAAACGAGCCCCGAAGCGAGCATACCCCTCATTTCGATGATTTTCGTGTGCTATACCAAACCATTTTTTGGGTGATCCGGATTTTGACGTCAAAAATGCCAAATTTTGTTTTGGACGTCCGTAAAGACCTGGTTTGATCCGGTGTTGAACTCAGGCCCTTCCCGACCCATTTTGAAGGTCAAACGAGCTGACCCCTAATTTCGACGATTTTCGTGTGGTTATAGCCCCAAACCATTTTTTGATGATACGGATTCCGACGTCAAACTTCCAATTTTTTGTAGACGTCTGACGACCCTTTCTCTGCATCCGGTTGTCCCTCACAGCCCTTCCGACCCATATTAAAGGTAAAACGAGCCTCGAAGCCAGCATACCCCTCATTTCGACGATTTTCGTGTGTTATAGAAAACCATTTTTTTGATGATCCGGATTCCAACGTCAAAAATGCCAAATTTTTTTTGGACGTCCGTCAAGACCTTGTCTATGCATCAAGTTGTCCCTCACGGCCCTTCCGACCCATTTTGAAGGTCAACCGAGCCCCGTAGCGAGCATACCCCTTCTTTCGACGATTTTCGTGTGCTATAGCAAACCATTTATTGGGTGAGTCTGCATTCTGACGTCAAAAATGCCCAAATGTTTTGTGGACGTCTGTCAAAGACCCTGTCTATGCATCCGGTTGGACCTCACGGCCCTTACGACACATTTTGAAGGTCAAACGAGCCCTGCAAGCGAAGCATACCCCTCATTTCAACGATTTTCGTGTGATAGAGCAAACCATTTTGGGTGATCCGTATTCGATGGTCAAAAATGCCCAAATTTGGTTTGGACGCCGTCAAAGACCTCGTCTATGCATCCGGGTTGCGCCCTCAGGGCACTCTCGACCCAGTTTGAAGGTCAAACAAGCCCCGGAAGTGAGCATAACCATCATTTCGAGATTTTCGTGTGCTATAGAAAACCATTTTTGGAGGTGATCCAGATTACGACGTCAAAAAATGCCAAATTTTTGTGGACGTCCGTCAATACCTTTCTATGAACATCCGTGGCCCTCACGGCCCTTCGATCCATTTTGAAGGGCAAACGAGCCCCGAAAGCGAGACATACCCTTATTTCGATGTTTTTGTGTGCTATAACAACCATTTGTTGGGTTATATGGATTCCGACGTCAAAAAGTGCCAAATTTTTTTGGGACCATCCGTCAAGACCTTTTCTATACAGCCATTTGGCCCTCGCGGCCCTTCCTATCCATTTGAAATTCAAACAGCCCGAAGCGAGACATACCCCTCATTTCGATGATTTTCGTGTTTACTAGTGCAAACCATATTTGGGGTGATCAGGATTCGACAGTCAAAAATGCCAAAATGTTTTTGTGGACGTTTGTTTTGTTTTACGTCAAGACTTGTCTATGCAATACGGTGGCCTAGCGGCGGTCCTTCCGACCATTTTGAAGTCAAACGAGCCCATGAAGCGAGACATACCCTTATTTCAACCACTTTTCGTGCTTCTATAGAAGAAACCATTTTTGGTGATCCGTATTGCCGATGTCAAAATGACCAAAGTTTTTGTGGTATGTCAGTCAAGAACACATCTAGCCATCC
>JAKWJA010002489.1:3547095-3731319 GCA_027704765.1 Solanum habrochaites | reverse complement strand
TCGAAATGAGGGGTATTCCTCGCTTCGGCGGGCTCGTTTGAGACCCATCCAAATTGTCTACAAGGCCGTGATGGCCAATTGTTTTTGCATAGACAAGGTCCCGTGAACGACTTCCCCCGGAAAAAAATTTTTGCATTTTTTACGTCGAATCCGGATCACCCAAAAAATTGTGGTCTACTATAGCAACACAAAAATCGTCGAATGAGGGTCTATCTCGCTTCTGCTCGGTTGAACCTTCCAAATGGGCTAACACGCCATGATGGCCAACCGATTCATAGACAAGGTCTTTTAACCGTACGTCCACGAAAAAAATTTGTTGGCATTTTTTTATGTCTAAATCCTGATCTCCCAAAAAATGGTTTCAATAGCACACGAAAATCGTCGTAAGTGAGGGGTTATGCAAGCTTCAGGGCTCGTTTGCCTTCCAATTTGTGTCGGAAAACCCGTGATTTCACCGTATGCAAAGACAGGGGTGCTACAGGAAGTCCAAGGGGGAGAGGAAGAAGTCTTGACGGACGTACACTCAAACATAATGGCATTTTTTGACGACGGAATCACAGATAACCCAAAAAAATAGTGTGCTAATAACACCGAAATCGTCGAAAATGATGGTATGCTCGCTTTCGGACTCGTTTGACGCCTTCCTAATGGGTCAACAGCCGGATGGCCCCCGTAATTAATATACAAAAGGTCTTGATGACGTCCCCCGAAAACATTTGGCATTTTTGACTTCGAATCCGATCACCCAAGAAATGGTGTTATATGCACACGAATCGTCCAAATGAGGGGTTATGCTTGTGCTTCGTAGCGCAGTTTGTTCTGCCAAATGGTTCGGACAGCCTGATGGGCCAACCGTATAATAGACAAGCGGGTTTATTGCGGACGTCCACGAACACATTTGGCAATTTTTGACGTCGGAATCCCGAATTCACCCAAAAAATGGTGTGCATAGCACACGAAAATCATCGAAATGATGGTATGCTCGCTTCTGGGCTCGTTTGGTACCTTCCAAATGGGTAGTACAAAGCCGTGTGCCACCGTATTCATAGACAAGGTCTTGACGGACGTCACGAAAATATTTTGCATTTTGGACTCGAATCCGGATCACTCCAAAAAATATGGTCTACTATAGAACAACTGAAAATCGTCGAAATGCGGGGTAATGCTCGCTTTGGTGCTCGTTTGACCTCCAATGTTGTCCAAGCCGTGATGGCCAACCGTAATGCATAGACAAAGGTCTTTATGGAATACTCTGAAACAATTTGGCATTTTTGACGTCGGAATCCGGATCTCCCAAAAAATGGTGTGCCAATAGCACCCGAAAATCGTCTAAATGAGGGGTATGCTCGCTTCGTTGCTCGTTTGACCTTCCCAAAGGGTGGGTTGGAGGTTGGACAACTCCTTTGGCTATCGTATACATAGACAAGGTCTTGAAGGTACGTCACAAAAAATTTGGCATTTTTTACGGTCGGAATCCGGATCACCCAAAACATGGTTGTGCTAAATAGCACATAAACTCGTTCCCGAAATGAGGGGTATGCTCGCTTCGGGGCTCGTTTGCTCTTCCAAAATGGGTCAGACAAGCCGTGATGGCAAACCGTACTGCATAGACAAGGTCTTGTAGACTGGACGTCCACAACCATTTTGGTATATTTTTTACGTCCGAATCCGGATAACCCAAAAAATGGTTGGTATTGTAAACACGAAAATCGTGCGAAATGAGGGGTATGCTCGCTTCCAGGTCGTTTGACCTTCCAAATGAATTGGGTCGAACAAGCGTGATGGCCAACCTTATGCATCAGACAAGGTCTTGAACGGATTTCCACAAAAAATTAAGCATTTTTGACTTCGAAATCCGGATCAGCCCAAAAATGGTCTGCTATAGCACACAAAGATGTCGAAATGAGGGGTATGCTTCGCTTCGGGGCTCGTTTGACTTTCCCAAATGGGTCGGACCGCGTGAGGTCCAACCGGTATGCATAGACAAGGTCTTGAGCGGAATGACCATTAAAAAATTTGGCATTTTTGACGTCCGTAATCCGGATCACCCAAACAATGGTGTGTGTGTAGAGCACACGAAAATCGTCGAAATGAGGGGTATCCTCACTTCGGGGCGGGCTCGTTTGAGACTTCCAATGGGTCGGACAAGCTGTGATGGCCAAGACATACGCCTATACAAGGTCTTGACGTACGTCCACGAAAAAAATTTGGCATTTTTGACGTCGAATCCGGAATCACCCATCCGCAAAAATTGTGTGCTTATAACACACGAAAATCGTCCAAATTAAGGGGTTATGCTTGCTTTCGGGTGGGGGCCGTTGGACCTTCCAAATGGGCGGACAAGCCGTGATGGCCAACCGTATGCATAGACAATTATTGACGACTCCCTGAAACATTTTTGGCATTTTTGACGTCGGAATCCGAATCACCCAAAAAATGGTGTGTTGTTATAGACACGAAAAAATCGTCGAAATGTGGGGGTATGCTCACTTCGGGGCTCGTTTGACCTCCAAATGTGTCGTACAGCCCGTGCATGTGGCCAATCGTATGCATAGAAAAGGTATGTGACGGGACGTCCACCCACAAAAACAAAACATTTGCATTTTTGCGTCGGAATCCGGATCTCCCAAAAAATGTTTTGCTTACACACGAAAAATCGTCGAAATGAGGGGTAATGCTCGCTTCGGGGCTCTGTTTGACCTTAATCCATTGGGTTGGACAGTCGTGATGGCCACCGTATACATAGACAGGTCTGTTGACTGACTTCCACGGAAAACATTTTGGATTTTTGACGTCGGCATTTGGATCACCCCAAAAATGTGTGCTAGAAACACACAAAAATCGTCGAAATGAGGGTTAATGCTCTCTTCGGGCTCTTTTGACCTTCCAAATGGGTCGTACAAGCCGTGATGGCCAACCGTATGCATAGACAAGGTCTTGACGGATGTCCCACGCAAAATTTGGCATTTTTGTGGCGTTCGGAAATCGTGGATCACCCAAAAAATGTGTGTGTAACACACTAAATCGTCCGAAATGAGGGTATGTCACTCTCGGGGCTCGTTTGTCCTTCCCTGGGTCTACAAGCCTTGATGGCCACCGAGTATGCATAGACAGGTATTGACGTACGTCCACGAAAACACATTTGGCATTTTTGACGGTCGGAATCCGATCTTCCAAAAAATGGTTTGCCTATAGCACACGAAAATTGGAAATGAGGGGTATGGCTCGCTTCAGGGCTACTTTTGACCTTCCAATGGGTTGGACAAGTCGTGATGGCCAACCGTATACATAGACAAGAGTTTTGACGGACGTCCATAGAAAAAAAACTTTGGAATGGTGTGGTAACTTCGGAATCCGATCACACCCAAAAAATGTGGCGATAGAAAACAACAAGCACACGAAAATCGTCGAAATGAGGGGTATGCTCGCTCGGGGCTCGGTTTGACTTCCAAATGGTCGTACCAGCCGTGAGGCCAACCGTATGCATAGACAAGTGCTCTTGTACGTATGTCCACGAAATTTGGCATTTTTGATGTCGGAATCCGCAATCTCCCCAAAAATCAGTTGGCTATAGCACACGAAAATCATCCCAATGAGGGGTGATGCTCTGGTTCGGGGCTCTTTTGACCGTCCAAATTGGTTTGGGAGACAAGTTGTGATGGCCAACCGTATACATAGACAAGTCTTGACGGACGTCCATGAAAAACATTTGGCATTTTTTTTGACGTGGAATCCTGGATCAACCAAAAATGGTGTGCTATAGCAGCTGCTAAATGTCGAAATTGAGGGGATAATGCTCGCTTCGGGGCTCGTTGCCCTTCCTACCTTTTGAAGTCACCTAGCCCCGAAGAGATCATACCCCTCATTTCAACATCAACATTTTCGTGTGCTATAGCACAACATTTTTGGGTGATCCGGACTTCGACGTCAAAAATAGCCAAATTTTTGTGAAATCGTCAAACCTTGTCCTATGGCTCCGGTTGGCCATAACGGCCTTTCCGATGCATTTTGAAGGTCAAACGACCCCGAGCGAGCATACCCCTATTTCGACGATTTCGTGTGCTATAGCAAAGCCCCCCCAATTTTTTATAGTGAACGTATTCCGACGTCAAAGGTGCCAAATGTGTTTTTTTGTGTACGTCCGTCAATACATTGTCTATGCATCCGTTTGGCCCTCACACAGCCTTTCGAAACCCAGTTTGCAAAGTTCAAACTGAGCCCCCGAAGCGAGCATACCCCTCATTTAGACATTTTATTGTGCTAGAGCGACCATTTTTTGGGGTGATTTCGGATTCTGACGTCAAAATGCCAAATGTTTTTTGTGGCGTCCCGTCAAGAACCTTATCTATGCATCCGGTTGGCCCTCACGCCCTTTCGACCTATTTTTGAAGGTCAAAAGAAAGCCCCGAAAGCGAGCATCCCCTTCATTTCTGACATTTTTCGTGTGGCTTATAGCAAATCATTTTTTGGGTGATCCAGATTCCGACGTCAAAAATGCCAAATGTTTTTGTGGAGGACGTGTCCGTCAAGACCTTGTTTTATCATCGGGTTGGCTGTCCCGGCCTTCCGATCCATTTTGACGGTCAAACGATCAGCTTAAGCGAGCTACCCCTCATTTCGACATTTTTTCGTGTGTTATAGCAAACCATTTTTTGGGTGATACGGATTCCGACGTCAAATCCCAACTGGTTTTTTGTGGACGCCGTCCAAGACCTGTCTCTATATTTCCGGTTTGTCCCTCACGGACCTTCTGACCCATTTTTAAGGTCAAACAACCGACCCCGATGCAAGCATACCCCTCATTTCGGACGATTTTGTGTGCTATAGGGAAACCATTTTTTTGGTGGATCCGGATTCCTTCCGATTGTCAGAAAGAATGGCCAAATTTGTTTGTGTACGTCCGTCAAGAACCTTCTATGCATCCGGTTGGCCCTCACGGCCCTTCCGACACATTTTGAAGGTCAAACGAGCCCTGAAGCGAGCATACCTCTCATTTCGACGATTTTCGTGTGCTATAGCAAACCATTTTTTGGTGATCCGGATTCCGACGTCAAAAATGCCAATTTTTTTGTGGACGTCCGTCAAGACCTTGTCTATGCATCGAGTTGGCCCTCACGGCCCTTCCGACCCATTTTGGAGGTCAAACAAGCCCCGAAGCGAGCATACCCCTCATTTCGACGATTTTCGTGTGCTAAAGCCTCCAAATCTTGTCAATATAAACTCTAAGAAACCAAACTTTGGTAGAACTTTATTAGAAAAATCCAAGACTCTATATCATATGTCTTTTCCATGACAAATTTTATGACAATATTATGATACCTGTTCCTTTTCTGAATATCTCACAAAATTTTATCACTATGCAATTTTCTCGTGAAACAATTGGAATACTATTTTCTTCATGAATCTTGATACAAAAATTAAACTAAAATTTACTAATGTTGTGCCTTGCTAAAGGCATCGTTATAGTTATAGTTTGCATAATTGCGCCTCATGGCAAATATTATGTTTGCTATGGAGCTTTTGATTTGTATAATTCGATACATACATTCAATTTAAATACAAATTGTTCAGTTTTGTATAAATTTATTTATTCAATTGGCTAAATTGTATATAAAACGTTTCAATTTTTTCTGTATGTGTATATGTAGACAACCATGTTCGTCTTTAATTATGATGACTAGGTTTGTATATTAGATGTTATTTTTATATGCATATGTGTTTTTTGTTAGGCTAGTCCATTGTATATGTGCATATAGCTGTAATTTGTATATGTACGTGTTCTTTGTTTAAGTGTATATGTGAAAACTATATGCAAATAAGAAATAGTATTAGCTGTAATTTTTTGTGGACGTCCCAAACTCTTGTCTATCATCTGGTTTGGCCCCATGGCCCTTCCGACCCATTTTGAAGGTCAAACTAGCCCCGAGCGAGCATCCCCTCATTTCGACGATTTTGTGCTATAGCACCCCATTTTTTGGTGATCCGGATTCCTACGTCAAAAATTGCCCAAATTTTTTTGTCCCATCAGCACAATAGCTGCAATTACAACAGCCGATGAAACAGACCGCCATTTTCTTGTCCTTTAAGGAACATGTAATTCGATTAAGTTGAAATGTCGCTCGAGACCCCACAAAATTAGTCTAATGAGATGGCAAATTTATTGAAACGTCGCTTCAAATTTTGAAATAAAGTAAACTATAGTTATAACATTTAATTTAAACTAATAGTTTGCTATTATATACAATTTTCCTTTTTAGTGTAACTTACATAAATAGCTATAGTTTTAGGGTTAGTAGATTGAAGAGTTTATAAATCATATTTAAAATCATAGCTACACACAACTTTGTGGTTTGTACAAAATGTGCTATATCCATACCATATTTTCGTTTTTTTTATACAAAAATAACATTTAATAATTAATTTCACCACTATGCCTTGGTAGGGGGGCGTGGTTAATTCGTTAATTAACTACAATCAGCTTTTTTTTAGCCCTTAAACCCCTAATTTTGGCAACTCTTAAATGATACTTGACCACTAACCTTTTCTGAATTAATATCTGTTTAAAAATAAAAATTATGTTTTGCCTCTGTCTTAAGCCTAAAAAAATCAAATTCCAATGGTTTACCATCACAGTTTTTTAATTCTGTTTTTCAAAAAATAGAGTAAAGAGAATTGGTAGGTAGAATATAGCATTGACGGAATAGTGTTGAATGAATACGGTATATTAATGAAAGCTTATTTTTTGTGAGAAAAATAATATTTTTTTATTTCAGTTGATTATGTAATCATTTATTTAAGTATTTGATGTATGTATACTTTCGTATAGAATGTATAAATGAAATTACGTGTTGATTTTAGGTTTTTCTTTCAAGTGATTACATTTATTCAGTAAGTGATGAAGGGAAGACCTATATTGTAATCTTGGAAAAGAAAACTTGCAATTGCAGATGAACATTGGTCAGACTTTTACACAAGGCATAGAATAAATATTAAAACCATATGCAGTGGTCTTGTAAATCCTCAGCCAAGTAAATGGAATATACCTGAACACATGTCTACTAAAGTGTTTTGTGCCACCAAAAACAACATACCATCCCGTCCGGAAATGCCCAAAGAAGCAACAGGAGAAGTCATTAAACGAGTTAACACTTAAAGGAATAGTAGCGAATTATTGTTTTTGTAGTACTTGTGGAAAATTTGTCATAATAAGGCAGTTCATGTCCGAACTACAACACGGAAATACATATGAAGACCTGATATATGTCCCATTATTGAAGTGTATTTTTTAGCTTTATTAATCGTCTGTCGAATAAATGAATAAAATAATTCTTATTTGCCTTTTAAAATATTGGGTTTCTTTGTTGGCGCTTGCTTAAATTATAAAATTAACTTGAATATTCAATCTCAATACTCTATTTGATATTTTATTAATATGTATCGACACAACTCTAATAATACGTAATATAGTTAAATACTTGATAATATATGTCGATGAATACCATAGAAACAGGTATACTAAGCGAAAAATTGGTTTAGTAATACTTACATACAACTTATAAAAATACATATTACGGCTACATATTTCTTTCTTTTGGTGTGATGATAAAAACCCTTTAACAACATATAATAATGTAATTACTACCAAGACATTTACCGTATGTTTATCACTTTTTAAGAATGTTAGAGTATCCAATTTCTTTAATAATAATTGACAATAAATGATATAGTAATACTTGCGTATATTTTGATATAAAATACTCTAGCATACATTTAATACTATTGATATGTTGAAATAAAACATACACACCTGAACAGATAATTTACCAAAAGCATTATCCATGTGTAAATAACATTTTCATCATGGAACTGTAACCTTTATACATACATACATCTATCCCTTCGAACAGTACCCTGAGGCAAAACCCCACAAAAATTTTTACAAAGTAGTTTATCAAAATATTAAAGCAACATGATATATATAAATAAAATATTTGATAATGTTTTACAAAAAACAAATAAAATATTAGTTTTAAAACCATAAGATAGAAGTTCAAAATTAACTAGGTTTAGAACCTCATCCTAAACAATTTGACTATATCGATTTTTGGTGGAGGCCTGATCATTGTTTTGCCTCTTCCGCTAACAACCCCTTCTTTCATCTTCTTCGCACTGCACATTTCCATAATAGTGTGTCCGTACTGATGCGATGTAACTAGAATCAAAGTGATTGAGCTGGAATACACCTTCACCCTACTCACTTTAGGTACTCCTGGCAATGCTAGCTAACATATCTTACATCCTGATAAATGAGAAATACATTTCTTAATAAATATGATATTATTTTTTAAAAGTATATTTAGATAATGACAACATTTGCCACGATCTCTTCAGAAAATCAATGACAACATAACTCAAATACACTAGAAAGTATTCAAATATAAAGTATTCAAATACAGTAAGAAGGTTTCCAAAGTTCAATGGTATGTCCAACCTGTAAAGGTAGTCAATGGTTAAGTAATTGCCACAATCTACTAATTTGTAAGTTATATTCCTCCCATAATTTCTTGTTCAAACTTACACTACATCATATTACTACATCTTATCTTATTACTGCAAAATCATCTTCATAAAACAAATGACAACATAACTCTAAATACAACTAAAAGAATTTCAAAAAATGTAAAGGTATTCATACCATATAAGATATTCCAAAGTGTATGGTATGCCACACTATAAAGATTCAATGGGTTATAGTGTGCGACAATATACAATTTTGAAGGTATATCCTTCACATACTAATATTGGAAAAAGTGTCAAGGTATTCGAATACAGTAGAAAGTATTGTTCCGGCCCAACGATCTTGAATACACACCTTTAACTTCAACCTTCATAATATGTCCCATATACGTAGAACTATAATAAAACTTCCACCGAAAAAAGAGGAAAAATGGGGGCTACGAATAACTTTTTGAACTCAATAATAATTAACCACCGAAATTGAGCAAACTCATGATTGTGAGGATTTGATTGGACAAAAAGCTGGTGATTTATGTGAACCGTTAGGAGAATGAAAATTGATTTAGGATAACGAAGTGATTTGAGGATAAACAATTTGAATTAGAAACTGAAAGAAGGGGCTCAAAAGTTAAATAGGAAAGCGGTGTGAAAAGTGGGAATAGGTAAAATTTTATGAATGTGAATTGTATATTGGTTATTTATTAGTTAAATATACCCCTAAAATATATATAAAAGAATAGTAATATCTATAATTAAATTTTAATCTAAATGTTAGGTTTGACATTTTTTTAGCTTTTTCCTAGTATCATTGTTTGTTATTTGTTGAAAATTTTTCATTTTGTTTTTATAAAGTGTACTTCTAAAATTTCTTGAGATGCAAAATAGCATATATAATTTTTTATAAATGGTTTCTTTTAATATTTTTTTTCAAATGATAATTCATATAACTAATGTATTTAATTTTTCTTGTGACATGTTACTCGAGATATATCAAATTTATAATAACTTTCCTTTAATATCATTTTTTCCCACAAATCATATTTAATAATTTTCTTATTAAAAACCTATAATCTAGTATTGCTAAAATAAACGAGGCCCTCGGATTTAGGAGCCTAAAATGATTGCCTTATACTTAAAAGGGGCAGAGCCGCCCCTGACAATGGTGCACCCGTATTTTTGAAATTCAAAATTCGCTTGTGTATTATCAATACATAAATTTATATCCATCTATTTAGAACACTATTTACTTTTTTGTTCCCCTTTTTATTAGTACACTACTTACTCAACTTTTAGTAGAGAACATGTTTTGAATAATACATATATTGAATATGTAACTCATAATCTGATAATGGATAACATGCTTGGAGTTATACATATAATGAATGTATGTGTTATTGTATCTATTTATTTCTACTTTAATTATGTTTAAAAATATCCATATAGATTTTTTTTGTAAAAAAAAAAAAAATTTTTGGGGGTTTTAATTCCCATTTAAGTTCTACCTTAAATTACTATTGCTCCTTTTTTGGTCAATTTTTGGTCATGGACGTTTTATTGATGAATGAGTTTGTACAACATTGGACTCAACTGAGTCCAAAAAAAATTCACATAAACGTAAAATTCAGCCCAGCCCAATTCTAGAAACCTTTTTTAAAAGACCCTTCTGGTAGGGTTTTCTAATTCGACATTCTCCTCATTTTCGCCTCCATGTATCCTCTGAGAGAGTTTGTCAACTAAGCCGTCTGTCTTCTTCATCTGGGGATCATCAATTCCCCTTTTGGGTGTGGTTTATTAATGAGGCGAGAATCAACTCACAAAGGTATGTCCTTTCCTCTCATCCTCTTCGAGTTGGCTTCTTCTTCTCTTGTTTCTTTCTCTCGTCAGGTAGTTAGAATTTTATCCGGTGGATATCGTGGGATTTTTTGGATTCGACAGAGGTGTCTAGTCATGACCCTTAGTTGAGTGTGCTCTATATAAGTCTTCATCTTCGCTTTTTCATTCTATTGTGTTGTTCCTCTTGAAACTTCATCCACTAAATCGTTCTTTGCAAATGAGGTAGCTAGTGATGGAGATATCCACGATGCTCAGACGCTTCCTTTTTTACTCCTCCTCCTCCAGATCAGTTCTCCCAATTCATATTCGTCCCTCTGGCCCTCGAATTTTGTTGGTGACTCCTTTTGGTAAGCACATAACATTTGTTAGGTAGCTTAAATTTCTCACATTTTTGAAGCCTTGTAAATTGATAAAACTGGCTAAGGTAATCTATACATCATTAAATATTTTTTATTCACCTTGCTCTAATTCTTAGCTTAGAGATTTGTGCAGTGTCACTATTTAGTAATTTTCTACATTCTATTGGAAGTTGTGAAAAATTATTAGCAGCTAAGGTAATCTGTTGATCCAATACCACATTTGCTAGCTTGTCTACAAGTTGATTTGCTTCTCTAAATAGATGTTTAATCATAATTTGTAGTTGTCTTATGAGCTGTTTTATTTCTTCAATCTGAATTGCTAATTGCCATGATATCTTCCATTTATCCGTATTAATCTTTCTTAAATCGAGTAAGTCATTTTCAAGAATTATATCATGTAAATTGAGATCTTGACATCTCCTTAATTCCATTAGGATTGTAGTAGCCTCTGCCTTCATGCTTGTAGTAATCCCATGCGTCGAACCTTTGCACTAATAAGATCTCCATATTCATTTCTGATGTAGGAGGCGTATGAACTTTATCTCAGATTTCCTCTACCAACTTCATCTATGTTGAACTTCATCCATCCTTGCTCTAGCAATTTCATTCATCCTTGCACTGGTAATTCCCCTCTTATTGTCAACCAATGATTCTTTGGTTTGTATTTTTGTTCTTGGCTATTATTCCCCCACTCTGTGGTACCCCAATTCATGGGTATTTGAATTTGAACAAGCAATGCTGTTATTCATGGTCTGCTAAAGTAAGATATTTGTATTCCCCGTCCATGGGTCATGGTCTTTTTTCCTATACCTCCCACATTAACAGAGAAAAGAATGGGCTTTGTATATGTACCTTCCTTTTTGTTTTTTTTTTTGGGGATGGTTCATTCCGACTGGCCTCTATATCAACTATTACATTAGCTTTTTGAGCTAGTGGATTGTTAGAAATAGGGTAAAACAAGTCTCTTTGTCGTAGCTTGCCACAACATGTAGAATCTTTAGGGCCAATGAAAATCGTCATCTTCCTTAGGTTTTCTTCGTGGCAATCCTCCCTTTGTCCCCCCCACCCCCCCCATACCCTCAATTGAAACAACTTATTTAAAAAAAGGTATGTCTTTCAAATCATATTGTTCCAACCATTCTTGTTGTAGTCTCTTTTTTCACATAGTTATCATATGCAGATTTTAAACTGAGAAATTTGTCACTATTTATTATAGGCATCTAGCATGGTGTATCACTTTCTCCAGGTTCCACGCTAATGTTAATCTTGATCTTATGATATCATGCCAACCATTTTTCTTATGCCATTCTCCATTTTTGGTGTGACTTTTCACTTCAATATATTTCATCTCCATAACATTTTCAATGAAGTATAATGCTCCTTACTTGATCCAGTTATCAAATCAAAACTTGAAGTTTCATGATTTAATTTTTCATTTTATCTCATGTTCAGTCTCGTCTCTTACCTCTATTATTTTTTTCTATGCACGTGAAGCACATCTAGCTCTCGCAATAACCAAGTGTTGTTGTTTACACTATTTTTTCCACATAAATGTACTCCATAAGATCCTATCGAGACCCTAAATCTCTACCATAGACTCTTAAATAGGGCTTAGTTACTTTAAGGAGTGATCTCAAAACCCACTCCCGTTCTATCTTAGGAAAACATATATCCTCCCACGCAACCCAATGTTTTCCCCTTTCTCCCCCTGTTTTGTACCAAAAAAACTTAGCAAAAACATGGTGCACTTGTTTTATGATTCCTCTAGTAGGGTTCATGGTTGATAGAAGATACACTGACATATATTATAGAACGTGTGCGATCAACACATGTCATCCTCCATAGGATAAGTACTCATTCTGTCAGTCCATGATCATTTTTGTCATTTCCCACAGTATATCTTTATAGTTTACCTTGGTCTTTTTTCCATAATAAACAGTACATTCTAGGTATGTAAAAGGGAAAGTTTTCATTTTTATACCCGTGAGTTTTTTCAATCTCATTTCCACCGCGGGAGGTGTTTCTTCATGCAGATAAAATAAATTTTTGTCCTTATTTATCATTTGGCCAGATACCTCTTCATACCTCTTAAGTACCCACATCATTTATATTACTAAATATTTATCTCAAAATACAAATAAAATTAGAGTCCAGATCCAGAAGGCCAAAAAGATTGAGAATAAATTTCGAAAAGGCAACGGAAAAAAAGGTTGAAACCAAAAGGAAAACATTAAGATGGAAGGATGACTCTTGAAATTTTATATGCAGCCTAACATGTGTCTTACAAGGCGCAAGGTGACATGATACTTGTAAGTCGCAGGTCAACTTGCACCTTGTAAGGCGCATGGGAATTGTGCATGCGCCTTATTCCTTACTAATTCGTGAGTCATAGAATGGGCTACCATAATCTCAAATCTTCACTTTTTTCTTCTTCTTCACCTCAATATTTCTAGTTTCCTTTGCCTTGGTTTCTTGGTGGCAACACTTATTTCTTTGTTAATCAATCAACTGGCACTTCTTAATAATTTGTTAGATTGTGTGCAAAAAGAATAAACTTTTGTCATATGTTTATATAGTTAGTGCATTGTTTGGATTTGAATTAAGAGTTATTACTGTCTTAATTAGGAGATTGCCTACTTAAATTGGTCAAACTACCATGCTTCATATTGTGTATATAAAGTACGATATTAAATTCCTAGTATTAAGTTATATTAATGAAATATCTGCTAAGTTTATTCCCTTCGAAATACGTATTTATTATACTCCGTTTTTAAGGGTCAATTAAAAATACCTTAATTTCATTCAAAGTTTAATTAATACATTGATTCAATATTTTAAAAATAAAAATTTAATATAAAACTATCTGAGAGTAACTATAAATTGCATTTTGTTTTCTTTCTCAAAATGTAAAAAAAATAGTCATATAGTTTTTTTGATTAAATTTTTTATTATTATATTGAATTAATGTAATCTAATATAACTTTGAAATAAAGTTAGTAAGACTGTCTTAAAAACGGTATAAGACAACTATTTTGGAAGGAAGTAAAAGTTAGCAGATATTTCATTAATATACCTTAATATTGTGTTTGACCAATTTAAGTATGTAATCTCCAAGTTAAGACAAATAATAACTCTTAATTAAAATTCAAACAATGGCTTGCCTATATAAATATATGACCAAAGTTCATTTCTTTTTGTTACATAATCTAATAAATTATCAGTGAACATGACAAGTGATATTGAAAAAACTCTCTAAAAAAAATCAAGTGTTGCCATGAAGAATAAAACAAAAGAAATAGAAGAATTTGGTTAAGAAAAAGAAAAATGAAGATATTAAATTGTGCTAACCTTTGTATGACTCTCATAAATTGGTAAGTACCAGCCAAACAACTCCATTGCGTCTTACCAAGGGTCAAGCCGACCTGGAACCTTACAGGTGTCCATGTTCAACCTCACACACCTTGTACGGCACATGTCACGCTTTATTTTATACTCATAAAAGTTAACGATCAACCCTGTTCCTCTAAATTAATTATCCTTTTGATTTCGATCATATTTTTATTGTCTTTTGAAATTATGCTCAATATTTTTGCCCTTTTAGTGCCAGACTTAACAAGATTGTATCATCAACAATCCTTCAGATTCCACCTTGACATTCCATATCCTCTGTAACTCTCATCTTCATTTCGATTTTTTAAGTTTGATAAATTGCCTAATATTTCAGATTAAATATATTTACACAGTTCTCACCAAATAGATATAGTTCAAGTAATATATTTAATGAAGATCGAAAAATCTCACTTATAATAAACGTATAAAATTAAAATTATTATAAAATACATATTTTAAAAAATATATTTTAAACTTATTCCAAACTTATTGGATCATTTTTGTCCACATAGTACTCCTACTATACTAGTGTATCTTTGAAAAAATTAAATTAGTCAAATTGTACAATATATTCAAAAATTAACATACCATGTTAGCACAAATGGAAAAATGGTTCCAAATAGTAGTAACAATGAAGTAGCCAACTCAAAAACACAGATAGATAATGTGTGTCATTTAGTGAAATCACCATGTGCACAAATTACAAGCCAACTTCACATTATTATGTCAACATGATTTGGTCAATGACCTAAATATTTTAGAAAATAAAACCGATCTCATATCAGTTGTTCATATTATTAAAAATAATTATTTAAATTAATTAACAATTTATAAAATTTTCATTTTACGCTTATAATTAATTCTTTTGAATATAAACAAGTCTGTAAAGTTTATAAAAGATTTCTTAAAATGTAAATTAATAAATATTATTTTTATCTATGATACTTAAGAGGTATACATATATAAATCATACATGAAATAACTAATAAGTACTCCATTCATTAGGATTGCACTTATTTTAACAAACATATTTTTTGTCTAAATAATACTATCTTGGGAAACGGATAAAAAATATTAAAATATATTTTAAATGGGGGGCATATGCATATATTACAACAAAGTTCAGTTCACCAATATCCTAGTATAATAATGATGGCAGGTTTGGCTGCCTTGTTCCACAAAACATTGCCATTTTTCTCATTGGTTCCCAATATACGATCTGAATTACAAATTAAAATTAAATAATATAAATTTATGAAATAACGTTAAAATTTTATCTGAACATATAAATTAGACTTTTTAAAAAAAAAAATTCATAAACATAAAAAAAAGAAAAATCATAATTTGGACATTCCTTTTAGTTTTTAAAGAATTGAGAAGACAGTCTTTTAGTATCATTTTCATCTTTCGACTTTAGATTTGGATCTAGATTTCATTGAATGATATAATTGATTGATGCATTATTTGAACTACATTAATTTTCTTTTTCCATCATTTGAAACAAAATAAAAAATCACCTTCGTCTTTCATTATTTTCTGTATTGTTATAAAAATATGTGATAGACAAAATTTATTGAAATTTTATAATTTTGATTATCATAATATAGAATAGTGTTCCAATAATATTTATGCTCTAAAGTAGGAGAGATTAATCCATATCATATATGTGTGTGCGCAATTATAATTTTTAATAAATTTATATAATTAATTTTGCTTAACCTTCTCAATTATTTTTACTTAAATTCAAACCCAAACCAAAATATATACATTGTTAATGTCAAAATTTTGTTTAATTTAATTCAATTTTCTTGGTTCAATTTTCGATTTTTCCATGAACACTTTTTCCATTCAACCCTTGAAAATGTATGAAGCTTAAATAATTATCTAATCAGTAACCACTCAAGGGACAAAAAGATATTACAATTTTTTGCATCATAATTAATATTGGTGTAAAGTCATTTCAATAATAATAGAGTTGAAGTACTAATTGTTACTTTAGAAACTCAAGAATTCTAAGTGTACTCCCTTCGTTTTATTTTATATAGTCACTTTTCGGATTTCAAAATTTAAACAAGTTTATTTTTTACCATATATTTTTTATAGATCTTTTAAACATTTTGAATTATCAATTATTGTGACTCATAGTACTTTTTACTTTGTTTACTAGTAATATATAAATTTCAATTTTAAAAAAATTGAAGATCCTATACGTAAATTTTCAATCAAACTTAAATTGTTTGACTCTCAAAAAATAAAAAATGTCATATAAATTGGGACAGAGGGAGTAATTGTTTTCAATTATACCTCAATACTCTTAATATTAAAGAAGAAATAATTTCTTATACTGCTCAATTCTTAAAACACATCTACTCCCTCGGTTCACTTTTATTTGTCATGTTGCGCTTTTCGAAAATCAATTTGACTAATTTTAAAGTTAAATTAGATTACGTTAATTCAATATTTTTTTATAAAAAAAATAGATATTCAAAAACTATACGAAAAGTACTATAAATTGCAACTTTTTGCATATTGATCAATATGATCAAAATATATATCGTAAAATATTGGTCAAAGTTCTTATAATTTGACTTTAAAAAAGGAAATCATGACAAATTGTGGATGGAGGGAGTATTTGAAATAATTTAGTAAACTATTCCCTTTATCTACTTTAGTTGTCATGATTTTCTTTTTTAGAGTCAATACTCAAGATTTTGATTGATATTTATGATCATCTTTTTTTTTATCATCTTGAACTATACACATTTTCCCCTTATCCGTCCGTTTCCATTAGTTTCTTACTATCTAAATTTTTTTATTTCAAAATATCCAATTAATAATAAGCCTATTTACTTTAAAATTATCAATTAAAATTTCGAAAAGCGCCATATGACAACTTAAAAAGATCAAAAGAGTATTTATTATTTTCCTTATTAGATGTGAAAAAAATAAATTTACAATTAAAATGAGACAATTCGAAATGCTTTACACGGAAAATTAGTTTAGAACTGTTGTGGGGGGGGGGGGGGCCCAAATAAATGGTTTACTGACAAAAATCCAAGGGTAGAATAGTAAATAAAATATTATTATATAATAATTATCATGTAAAACAGACACATATTAAATTATAATTATACATTGTATATTCATATTTTTTCATATAATAAAATTTTATTATCTAACTATAAAATTTGTAAGCTCATAAAACGTTGCAAAATAGAATATGTGTTTTCAAATGTACATACAATAAATTATGTCACCAAATCCGTGTGATATAAAAATATATTATCTAATTATAGTTCAATATTTTAAAATAACGAACAACTTCTATAGTTAAATAATAAAATTTATTGCTAATTCTATTTAACTGATAAACTATTATAAAATTCTACTTGTTATGATTTACTAGCAATTTAGTAATGGATTAGCTATAAAAATCATAGTTAATAATTTCAATTTTAGAAAGATAAAAAAGTACAAAGGCAACACCACCATAAAGTAGAGTTCGGAGTGTTTAAAATAAAATATTAATAAAAATTCCAAAACGGTATGTAAAATTTTATATTAACTAAAACTGCAAAATCGCTGGAACAACAGCGATTTTCCTTTTTCCTCCACCGAAAAAAGCAAAATCGTTGTTACTGCAGCGATTTTACAAAATGTGATTTTTTTAAAAAAAAAAATAAATTCAAATCGCTGCCTAGGCAGCGATTTCCATTTCTAAAAAAAAGTGAAAATTGCTGCCTAGGTAGCGATTTGAATTTTTTTAAAAAAAATCACATTTTGCAAAATCGCTGCAGTAGCAGCGATTTCGCTTTTTCCGATGGAGGAAATCGTTGTTGTTCCACTGATTTTGCCTTTTTTGTTAATATAAAATTTTATATACCATTTTAAAATTTTTATTAATATTTTATATTATTTAGGCTTCGGACTCTCATAAAGTAATTAAAATTGTTTTTTGAAACGAATAAAGTGGAAAATCAACTTTTGCTTACTTTATTTTAAGTAGCTAATAATCTACTAGTTTAGTGGTGTACCATTAGTCTTATTATATTAATTAATTTGTACTTTTCTACTCAAAATAAAAAAATAATGTTAAAGCAAGTCATCAATCGTGCTTTAAAAAAAAGTATTTTTATGAGGGGTCAGTTTATAACTAAATAAAAAAAATAAAGATAAAAAAGGAAAAGATTTCAGAGGATAAAATTTGTAATAATTAATTAAACTAATGGTCCCAATATTTGTTTTATTAGTGCACCTAATTCTTTTGAACTACATTAAATTGATGAGCGGTTTTTTTTGTTAAATCAAATGTCATTTTTAGTTGAAGCAAAGATTTTTTATCATAATTATTCATTAAAAAAGTATTTATTAATATTCAATATTTATCGCGAGTTTAAAGATATTATCGTCAAGTTGTTGGTATTTTATATGCATATGAATTATTCAATTTCATCGGATCCATATCAAGTCGTTTACACAGTTCGTGTTGATTATTATTTGTACGACATGAAATTTCACTTATCTTAGGACAACTGAAGTTATTGTCGTTTTTCATGATTTTCATGCAAAACTTATAACACTTTTCCTTTTCCTCGACCTTTTAACACCGGAGAGGTGTCCGACGCTATATATCGAATTACCACTTAGTACATTCTTGTGTTTTTAATAAACAATCAGTACCCCTTTATATGCCGTCGTTGTCCTAATCAAAAAATAAGAGAACATCCCTCTCCAAAAGTTACGAGATCATTTTGCTAATTAATTATTTTCAGTGTGATCCTAATTTATGTGACATACATTCTTTTTTTTTAGTCATTATGAACAAATGTACATATTTCTATTTTTGATAACAGTTTTAATTCAAACTTCTCATTTATCTTTAATGAAATAATTTAACAATACATAAATTTATGCGACTATTCTAAACCACAAGTTTCAAATTCTTCTCTTTTCTTTTCCTTTTAAATTTTATATTAGTCAAATATATTCACGTAAATTGAGATGAAACGAATATAACAATAAAAAATCAAAACAGAAAATACATATCATCTAACTATAATTAAGTCATAAGAAATAATAATATGAGAAGTACATATCTAGTATTTATTTATCTGATATAAAATCATGTGTAGATAATTGTTTTGCACTATTAGAGATAATTATTTTGCTGGTCGGTGGTGTGATTTTTTTCTTTTAGTGTTAATTAATTTTAAGATTCAATGAACCTTTTGAGCTTATCTATCATCTAATCACACTCTAAATGTGAATTATTTTGGAAAGCTAGACATAGTTGGACCCTTAATAATGAATTGTGGGGTATTTCTAATATTGTGTCATAAACTTTATTTGATTATCATGAGTTTTAAAAACTTGTCTTTATTATTTATCTTTAAAATATGATAGATACATCCATAATTGATGATAACAAATCTTTTGTCATTATAAAAATTAATTCAAATATCGAGTTGAGTTAGAAATATTGTTGTTGTTCTTTTAGGAATCCCGGAAATTGGGATAATCCATATTCACAGCCTCTGTTCTTCGGGTGATCATTCTGTGGTGAGCATTTTGTGCGCACTGGATAAACCTCCCACTGTGTAATAACCTACAAACCACACAGAAAATGTAAACTGCACTAAGCAAACCCTATGCGACAAGCTCGACTCAAAAGACATTGAGGGGGGATCGATCCCGAGTCATCCGTGTGGAGTATATTTTAAATTTAAAAATATAATATTATAATATTAATGATTCACATATAAGAATGTTTGGGTCACATCAAATATGAATTAATAAAAAAAATGAGTAAAGTGAAAATGACCTATTAAAACGAATGAAATTAGTTTGCACTCTACTCCCATAAATGAAAAATGTTTAAGCAAGTCATTAAGCTAATAGTTCCAATATTTGTTTTAATTCACCTAATTCTTTTTTGAGTCCATTTAAATTGAGGTGAGATTAGTTTATAAAAAAATAAAAAAGGAAAAAATAAAAATAAAAGAGGATAAAATTTGTAATCATTAAACTAATGATCCCAATATTTGTTTTTATTTCACCTAATTCTTTTTAGTGCATTTAAATTGAGGTAGGGTTTTAGGTTCAACCAAATGAGTGATTTTAATTCTCCCCTACTACATGTATCTAAGTGCTATGTCATTTCTAGTTGAAGCAAATAAGTTTTACCCCAATAATTTGTATTCGATATTTATTTCATCAAAATAGTATAATTTAATCATAAGAATTAAATATTAAAGTTCTAACTATGTTTATATAATGGAGTAAGTATATATATACAAATCTAGCTATCATGTTCGAAAAAGCTCGATAACTGATTAAATATATGAAATGTAAATATTAGAGGTGTGTTTGGTTTAAAAAAAATGCTTTTAACGAAAATAAGTGATTTACTTAATACTCTAAGGTAATTTGATAAAAGGTAATTTGATAAGAAAGCAGAAAATATTATTTTTTAAAATTTTATGTGTAATCTAGAAAAATATATTGAGAAAGATGAGGTTAACTAGCTAGCTAATTAGCATGAATGGAACCAGAACACTAGCTAGGAGGCTCATCCAAATCCTCGTCTTCGAAAATATATTATAAATGTCAGCTTCGCCAAAATGGTGAAAAGTGAGTGGAATAAAATATATTGAAAGTATGATAAATACTTATCTGATCGGATGTTTACGTTAAATTAACTCAATTTACTATAGTTAAGTGATTTAATGTAGTAAATATATATGCATTAATTAATAGTGACTAACTTGTATAAGTTTATCGGGTGTAAACATTTTGTGTGGATCACTTTTATTATAAAGAACACCAGAAAAATGAAATGTCACTCGTGAAACTTATTTTCCTACTTTCCTTTACCAAAGTTCTTTTCTAATCTTGTAACCACATTTGTCCCATATTATTTGGACCTTATTTGTCTTTTTGAACAAATTAAGAAGAAGAACTTTTTCTTCTCTGTATATACCTCATTATTCCTTTTGAAAAAATGTAAAACTTTTTGGAAAATCTTAAAAATTTTTAATTCAATCCCACTTCATAATTAATAAAAATAAAATAATAAACTTATTATATCAATTACTTTCTTAACAATTGTGTCCTTTAAAAAATGAATGAAAGACGACATTAAAACAATAAGCTTAAATTTTCATAAAAGATAAAATTATTAAAAATTGTTGATCAATTAAATATTCAAAAGTAAAAGTTCCTCTCTTAGTCTCTACCAAACACACCCAAGTTTAAAGGCACAATATTTAATTAACCAACAAAGATGAATTTTATCATAATAATTACTTTCTCCGTCCGATATTGTTTGTCATGGTTTCTATTTTTAGATTCAAACTATAAAACTTTGACTAACATTTTAACATGTATTTTTTCATCATATTAATATGCAAAAAATTATAATTTATAGTACTTTTCATATAGTTTTAGAATATCGAATTCTTTTGTTTAAAATATTGAATTGATGTGATTCAATTTACCTTTGAAAATTAGTTAAATTGACTTTCGATAAACGTAACATGATAAATAATTCTGGATGGAGGGAGTAAATAAATAAATAAATAAGTGCTATTTATATCAGGAGAAATTTATAGCAATTTGACAACACAACTAACTTTTTTGTTTTTGTGTTTGCCTTTTGTCTATTTGAAGCATATATCTCTATATTGTCCCATAGTATTTGTTTAAAGTAATATTTTATAAGGATATTCTTTTTTTTTTCTCAAGCACCATCCTTTTTCATAAATATTATTTTTTCTATATTTAAACTAACCAAGTTATATTAAAATACCACACAAAATTACCTAAGAAGAGGAGAGAAACATTACTAAGATGATTTGTATACGTGAAGACGAAATGTAAAAAAATATTATTATAAAAAAGAACTTAAAAAGGTGATTAAAAAATACATAATACGTTTACATTGATTACATTTTTTTTGAGCAAAAAATACATCGGAGGAGTTATCAAAATTTTAAGTTCCAAATTCATAATAATTTAAGCGGTGAATCATAATAGGAAGATTATTATACAGTTAATAATAATTTATGGATTACTATATAAGAATTGCTTAATATTGAGACTTCTTTTTTTAAGATAGTCTTATTTTCATGCATTATTAATATACATATTTTTTAGAACTTTTTATTTTGTATAAAATTTCATATATTATATCAAATCTCAATACACCCAAATATAATTTTCGATTAATTACAAAAGGATTATATACTTATAATTTTATACAAAGATTATTCTTGTTTTCCTCTTCTCATTTGGATTTTTTTTTTTTAATGAGAAGTTTATATTTTCGAAAGAGAAATGTATTTTATTAAACTAATAAATTGATTTGCAATCCACTAAAAAAAAAAAAAAACTGAAACTGACATATTTACAGGGAATTTATATTCCCTATCCTTTATAGTACTTTCATTTCGTACTTTACCTTTTTTTTGCGGTAGATTTATTTTTTAAATTATGAATCTATATATTTAAATATTATATTCATTAAAATAATATAATATAACGTAACAACACACAATAATTCCATTAATTCATATTAAGTAATTTATTAAGATATTAACACACCCATTAATAAAAATACTGAAAAACACAAACTAAAATCTTTTTTGATTTATTATTCTTTGGATTATTTTCAAAGTAATGTCCTAAAAATGTAAAATAATTTTTAAATATATTAAACAAGGGATTACTATGAAAAAAAAATTCCAACTTTTTAAAAACTTTAACTTTTTTTTACTTATTTTAAATTATTAAAAAATTCAACAATCTATTTAATTTAAATTAAAGGGAGTACAATAATATATACATTAAATAGATTAGGAAATAATGTGGGACAACTATTCAAACAGAGTGTAACTAAACATGTACTATTATAATTAAATATGTCCATGTGAGAGAAAAACAGAATTTGTACTGACTAATAAACTAAACCTACCCCATATCCATTATTAGAGTAATAAAAACACATCTTTCGATATTAATAATAGGGAAAATGCATAAATATTTCTTTAATCTATGTTTAAAATTTTGAATACACACTTATATTATATTAAGGTTCTGTTACTCTCTTAACTTATTTTAAGTAATTTTTCTCTATCCCTTTTGGGCCTACATAGAACTTAGCTTGGAAAAAAATCACCAGCGTTGGGCCCACCAGATAGTGTCCCTAGGCAAAAAAGGAGTAGAAAATTATTAATCAAATACGTTCAGAGGATAATAGGACCTTTAGTTAGTATACGTGTGTCCTCTGAGATTTGGACAATAGATTTGAGGGAGTCTTGTGCATATCTCTAATAATATAAAAAGTCTTCGTTATTCTCTTTCTTTTCAAAATAAGTATTACTTTCAAAAAAAAATAATATCACTTTTTAAAGATCCAAGATAAAAATACTTATTAGTTTTAATTATACTTTTGTAATTAAAAAAATCACTTTTTCGGATAATAATTATTTTTTTAAGAATATCTAATGAATAAAAATAACTTAATAAATCGTACCTTGTATTTTTGTTCTCTTTAAATAAAAGTTAAAAACACATTGAAGGTATCATAACTTTCAAAATTCATGCCAAACTATGTTTTCAAATTTCATGCCTGAATTATATTACGTGAGAGTTTCATACTTAAATTATCATTAAATATTTATCAAAATATATACTTAACTGTCATTATTTATCACTATTTCACATGAGAAATATTAAACATATGATAATTAAAATACGTTTTGATATTTCTGATTTTCAACTTCATTTCATAAGAAAAGTAAAATGAGGTAAAAAATATTTATTTTAGATTTTTCAATCGGTGTTCGATATTCAGAATTCACATTGAAACCCCTGCTAAATCCGAATAGCAAACTGCCAAGGGTGGACCCCCGTGGCTGTTAGGGTTGTCAAATTCGAGAAAATTACATCAAATACAAGTAAAATGATATACAAAGTAATTAAATAACAAACTTTTTGACATCCTTGACAAAATAGATTATTGTAGCCCAACAATTGCAAACTCTTTTGTTTATCTTTTGTAAAATTTCTGACTCTCCCACTATGTTAAGGATATAACAATTTCATCACGTCCCACTATATTAGTAAAGTAACATTTATATTGAAACGAATACAGTATTATAATATTATAATGGAAAAATAGTTTGAAATATTTGAACTTTGATTAAAATTGTTATAACAGTACCGAACTTTGAAAGTGACTTTTTACCTCTCTGTATTTTAAAAGTTTATATATATCCATGTAGACATTATAAATATTACATAATTTTAAATAATAACGTATTTACGTGAGCACATGTATTTTTCCGACCCTTTTCCCGAATTATAATTAATGGATGTTCTCCCACACATGGTTGAATAGTTTTTTTAGAAAAATGTGACAACTGTTTTTTTTCAGATCAGCCTCTTTGAAGACGAAAACCAGAAATCAAAGCAATTCTACTCCTAATTTATAGCAGTAAAACGAAATCAAGCTTTCCATTTTCTTCTCTCTTCTTCCATTTTTTGACTTAAAACCAAAAAGGGTCCTTCAATATTCCCCTAAAAGTCTCATTTTGATTCAAATCTTACCATTATTGGAATAAAGAAACAACTTTTTTGCTGTTTAAATGTCATTTCTTGAATACCCAAATGGCTATTTTGATTCAAATGAAGCAATCTTTTGTTGTTTAGATATCTTTTCTTGAATACCCAAATGGTTATTTGAGTTTCATTGTTACCATTATTGGATAAAGAATCAATTTTTTTGCTGTTTAAATGTCATTTTAAGAGTACCCAAATAGCCAAATCTTACCTATTTTTGATAAAGAAATTGTATCTGTGTGTAAATTTTTGTCGGTATGGTAATTTATTTCCAAATGTGTAGGAGAAAATGAAGTGGGGTTTGGCTGATGATGAAGAAAATGTATAGTGATCGATTTTGTCTTCTTTTTTGAACAAATTGGAAGTTTTTTTTTTCTTTTAGCAAATGGAGTCAAGAATGGATCAGTATGAGATTATGGAACAGATTGGTCGTGGAGCATTTGGTGCTGCAATTCTGGTGCATCACAAGCAGGAGAGAAAGAAGTAAGGAGTATAGTTTTTTTTTCTTTTTTTGAGCTTTGAATTTCTCATTTGGTTTTGTGGATTAGCAATTAGCAGTACGCGGCACTTCTCATTTGGTTTTGTAAAATTTGATTTCTGGGGTTTATGGAATTGATAGGTATGTGCTAAAGAAGATTCGTTTGGCTAGACAAACAGAAAGATGCAGGAGATCTGCTCATCAAGAGGTACATTTTTTTTGTTCCTTTTAATTGGTTAAGGGTTTTACTCTCTCTATCTCTACGAGGTAGAGGTAAGCTCTGCGTATACTTTACCATCCAGACGTACCTGGTACAAGTTGTTGTTGTAAGGATTTTACCTTTTGTCCTTTTGTTTTTACTTGAGTTTACTATATAAGGAGTGAGAGGGGTTACTTACTCAGAAGAAAAGATTCTTTAGCTATATCTATAGAGTATAATGTCCTTACTTTCCAGATTCTGAAATTGCATATGATTAGCTACTGTTGGAGTTTGACTTCCACTTCTGGTTTTTTTCTTTGATTTCATTCTAAGTTGGACTATTCATTGAGTGCTTAAATAGGTTATTTGAGTTGATTTATCATGTGGTCACTTAGTCAATAGTTATTATCCTAGAAAGTCATTTTCTTTGTTGTTTCTATGTTGAAGAAATTTGGAGTCAATAAGATAGGCGTCTCTCTTTGATAAATAATAAATATTAGATGAGTGACCATTTGAATGGTTAGCATAAAGTCACTTTCTTTGGTTAAAAAAATTGGCATCGAGAAGAAAGTTGACTTTTTGGGATAATAACTATCTCATCTGGGAGATTAATCTGGGGTTATTTGAAAACCATAGACTCTCTAGATATCCCAGCTTTTGATTTTTTCTAATCTTCTCTTGCTATGGAAGCTTGTTGATTGTAGTGGATATCAGTTTTATAGAGATTCCAGATTCGAAATTCATCCTGTTCTTTTAATTATAAGGGGAGCTTCATGAAGAATACATTGCACTAATCCATATCTTTCTTTTAATTATAAGGGGAGCTTCATGAAGAATACATTGCACTAATCCATATCTAGCTTCTTAAGCTTTTCAAGATACATTACATGTATATATATTTTTTAATCTGATAGTGACTTCATTTCACGTCATAGTTTTTGGGGACGTAATCCAAGATTTTAAACAAAGGCGTAATCCAAATTTTGATGTGCAGATGGCGTTAATTGCACGGATACAACACCCGTTTATCGTAGAATTCAAGGAAGCATGGGTAGAAAAGGTGAAAAGAATGAAGTTTTGGTCACTGTGGACTTACCTTCTCTGTGCAGATTGTAACTATTTTGCTCTTTGTGTTAATCATAATGCAGGGTTGCTATGTTTGCATTGTTACTGGCTATTGCGAAGGTGGCGATATGTAAGTTTCTTAAACAACTGAAGTTATGTTGACATAGTTTCTACTATTATTGCTTTGATAATTAAAAAAAAACATTTTTTTTATAGGGCTGAACTGATGAAGAAAGCAAATGGACAATATTTTCCGGAAGAGGTATGTTGCCATATTATTAAACTTATTGTTAGTTAACTTTAGATTGTAGATCACAGACATGGCCAAAAGAGTTTATAGCTATTAGAACTTATGAGATGAATCGTTCACTTCATAGGTGTTACTGTATGATTTATCTAAAATAACCTTCAAATAATCAATATTTTTTTTGTTGACCATTTAAGTTTATGTTTGCAGAAACTTCTGAAGTGGTTCACTCAACTACTACTGGCGGTAGAATATCTGCATTCAAATTATGTGCTGCACCGTGACCTTAAAGTATGTAATTTGATATTTGTTAACATGTTGGTGTTTACTGTTCTCTCCTATTTTCCTAAGATAATTTTACGTCTGTTCTGGCAGTGCTCAAACATCTTTCTCACCAAGGAACAAGATGTTCGCCTTGGTAAGTTCATGCAGGTGTTTTTCACTGAAGTTGAGATGAATGCAAGTCTAATTTTGACAATACTTTTTGTTGCAGGGGATTTTGGGCTTGCTAAAACATTGAAGGCAGATGACTTGGCTTCTTCAGTATGTGTCTGATACATATATTGCCTTTTAAATTACTGTCCAACGAAGTGCAAAAATTTGCACTATAGGTACCATAATTAGTATTGTTTGATATGGACATTATCGAAACTTTAGATAGGGCTACTAACTTTAGTTTGCACCTGTAGAAAAGTATAAAACAATTTGGTTGACATTCTCAATTGTTTAGAATATGACATTGAAGTTTGACATACATTTAGGTGATATGCTCCTTTTAGTTAACTATTTTTGACATAAATATTAATTAGTTAGTGATCTAAGGAAAAAAAACTGGCACAAACTCAAGGATTTCCATATGATATACAATAATTACTATAATTTTATGTATGTTGCTGCTAACTTACAGACACGATACTAACAGAGAAAGCAAACCAAGGATGCAGAGTGGTCGACTCGACCCCCACCTCAAGTTCAAATAAAGGAAAAAACATGAAAAGAAAAATGAAAGAGATGTCATTTACAAGTAGTCATGCAATACCTGATCAAAATGAAGTAGTTATGCAATAGCTTAGGATGAAAGAGACACTTTAGGATGCTGATGATGTTTTTGTTAAATATTCCAGGTAGTTGGAACGCCCAATTACATGTGCCCTGAACTTCTTGCTGACATTCCTTATGGTTTTAAATCAGATATTTGGTCCCTAGGTATGTAGCTTTCTTTACCTCATGCTCTCTCCATCAAAGTAGTGCATTTATATCAAGCAATGCTATATGACAATGGTGTACATTGTATGAAGTACCACATGTACATTTATTTGTAATTTTGTGGGAAGATACCAGCATATATATGTCATCTGACTTTATGAGAAATTATTTCTTCACCAGGTTGCTGTATGTATGAAATGGCTGCTTATCGACCTGCATTTAAAGCATTTGTAAGATTCTTTTTCTCCTCTTCTCTATTACTTCTATGTTCATGGCAACTCTTGGGGTCTTTGATGAGAAAGAAATTGAGCTACCCCATTTGTTACTTGGCTAATTTCATACGTGGACCACAAATAATAGTGAAACTGCATATATTAGAAAACTTAATAGTCCAAGTTATCCAGCTGTCATTGTTGCTTGAAGGTCTACTGACATTCCAGATTTATATTCATTATATAAATGCATTTCAGTACTTCTGTAATGTGAAAAGTTCTGGATGTAACCTGTTTTAGATCTGAAGGATATTACACTCACAATGTGGTGCAGTTTTCTTATTGAAGTAAATAAGTGAACAACCACGTCCATGAACTTTTCCTTGTATCTGTCTTCCTTTAAGTTAAGATTGCACTGAAAGTGTTTCTTTAATCACGATTCAGGACATGGCGGGATTGATAAGCAAGATTAACAGATCATCCATTGGGCCTCTTCCATCATGTTATTCTCCATCCTTGTAAGTCTGACATTTGTTCGTGTCACTGCAAGCATAACTTACATTTTGGCTAAGGTTTTGTTATTCTTGATCCTTGCAAGAGAATCATTTAAAGAAAAAAATTGCTACAAAAAAGTTAAATCACTATGATCTGTATAGGCCTATTATAAAGAAAAAAGTTGTTACAATAAATAAATAAATGAAACAGAGGAATATCAGATCGTGTGTACTTTCTGATCCTTACGGCGGATGTTACGTCTTCAAGTTTTGGTATATTGTCTTTTTACAACCTTTAATTCATTTTTTCACAGAGTGTTCTTGATTTGACTTTCGCCTATTACACTTGGGACAGAATGTAAGTTTAGTATATTCTCTAGGATGATGTGCTTAAGTCTCAGTAGTGAATGTATTCAATCTAAAGGTATTTTTCCAATTAGTGTCTACTTTCGAAACAGCCTCTCTGCCCCACAAAGGTATGGGTAAGGTCTTTGTACATGCTAGCCTCCGCAGACACCACTTGTGGGATTATACTGGGTATGTTGTTGTACTGTCTACTTCAATTGTCATGGCAGTGAATTTCCATAACTTTCTGGATTTTTATCTCTTAATTTGAAGCGGCTGAAGCATGTTTCGTTATTGTCCCCTTCCAGTTTGGATGCCAGGGTAAATTGTGGAGAAGTTCTCTGTTTACCATGTTCCAGTTGAAAGTCAAGTCAAAACTCTATTTTAGCTTTTTGAGTTTACTTGTGCTATTCCTTCTTTTTTTATTATTGGATTTTTGTAGCAAATTTCATCAGCAATCTGGTTTAGTTTCAGTTGTTTGTCGATTATTCACGACATAGAATAACCCATATAAAAGTTAATTATAGTATAAAAAGCTTAACTTGAATAGAATTCATTGATTAGTATGTGACACTACGGCAAATGCTCAGCTTAAGTAGTTGTTGCAATTATCAATGGATCTTAGTTCCAATCTTGATACTGATACACTTTTCTTCTGTTATATATTGTTTTTCACAGGAAAACACTTATTAAAGGCATGCTAAGAAAGAATCCTGAGCATCGTCCCAGTGTAAGCTTACCTTGACTTGCTCCTACTTCACTTGTGTCAGATTAATACTTCAATCATTTGACATCAACCTTTCCAGGCTTCCGAGCTCCTGAAGCACCCGTATTTGCGGCCGTATCTTGAGCAATACCGACCATCCTTTATAACTCATGTAGGAAACTATCCTGAAAAACCTCTCACTACTGGCCGCGACTCAAGAAAGAATATGGCAGAAAGCCAAAGTAGTACAAGTTCCTGTAGTGATAAAGATAGTTTGAAGTCAAAGGAGAAAAACATCCAAAGCAGGGCTTCCAATTATGATTACAGGGGCACTGATGTTGATGTGGCATTTGTTGACGATGATATTGACTTTAGGCAACTTCATTCCTTTGACGAAGATACTGGAGATGATGCTTTTCCTGAAGATACAGATGAATTTGAATCTAAGAACATTATTGATGATGAGAGGAGATGTGATGCAGAAGCTAAGCAACCTAGAGCAATAAAAAATATTATGCTGGCTGTGAAAGAAGGAAAAATGAGAGAGCATAGCTCCCCAATGAGGGGCAACCGACCGAAGATTGGTGCACAGAAAGCTAACGCTGAAGCACCACCAAAGGTCCCAAAACCAAGTTCAGTTGCTCCTTCTAAACCCAATGCAGAGATGCCATCTCCCGGATCAACAAAGGCTGGATCTGATTCCACCAAAAGGAATCATGGACTGCCTGCTTTAAAGCATCAGGTGATTAGCTATCTAATCTTCTTATCTCCATTAGTATTTGCATATTGGTTTATATGTGAAATTTTTAGTGACCCTTTCCTTGCAGTTACCTGTCATCGATTCCAGTCCCAGGACTAAACCTAGACATGAGGGTATCTCCTCGCCTGCTCCTTCAAAGCATGTTGCTGAAGATGGAATTCCTGCAAAGCAAAGACTGCGAACACCTCCAAACTTTACTAGACGGCCATCATTCCCCAGAAGGACAAAGCAAGTGGGGCATGATGCCTCAAATACTCCTAACAATAATGTTAAGTCTGGTTCCAATGACAATTCTCCGTGTCTTGAAAGGACTCCTGATTCTACGCCTGATGGATTCCATACGCATGCTACAAATAACTGTGTGCAACATTCTCGAAGAGTTTCATTTGGAGCTTCAAAAGAAACACAAGCAGAAAGTAGTGTTTCTGCTTGTTCTTCTGTGTCAATTCAAGGATTTGAACTTTGTGATGATGCAACAACTCCTTTTATGAATTTAACGGAGCAGATGCTCCAAGGTCATGAAAGAGCTACTGAAACTGAAACCACGAGATCAAGGCCCTCTTGGTCTACCACTAACTCATCTCACTCGGAGGTTGCTTTTAGTTTAGGGGAGGAAACCCATGATAATAAGAATTCTGAACCATGCTCCATCGAGAAGTACGACGAGCATCACATTGTGGATGTTGGTGCTTGCAATCAGAAATCAATTTCGACTGTGGCCACTGAAAGTGCCTTCCCTTGCTCCAAAGAAATGTCCGTCTTTGAAGATCATTCTACAGCTCGCAGACTTGATGTTATGACGGATCTTTTGCCTCTATCAGACCCCACTTCAACATCTTCTGGGGACGATAAGTTTATGGTGAAGGTGTCATCCTCAACAACAGAAATTGCCTCTCCCATTGCTCCCCCCGTTTCATTCAGCCAAACTAGTCTACCACACTCAGATATCACTTCAAAATCTGATGACGATGACAAGTTTATTACAATGGAACTCTTGTGCACTCCCACTGAAAGTACTACTCCTTCACTCCCTCCTTTTTCACCTGCTCTAAATAATTTGTTGTCAGAGAAGGGAATTGCTCCAAAAACTATGGTTCTTGAAAAAACAGCTGCTTCTCAGCTTACACCAGCTTCTGATGATGTCATACATGTCATACGGCACAGTAGTTTCCGAGTGGGTAGTGAGCAATCAGTGATGGACTCCGTGGAGAGAAATGTTGATGTTGGGCAACCAATAAGTGTGGTTAGAGATGAAGTTGATAATAACAGTCGAGATGCTGTTGGGGCTCCAAATGCTTCTACTTCTGCTGGATCAGTGATTCTTAATTCCAATATCCCTGATGGTGTCCATAATAAGGAGATTGATGTAAGAAACCACAGCATTCCTACTTCAGCACAACGATTAGATTCTCCAGAACCAGTTGCAGAGGAGGAAAGGCCAATGAAGGAAATGTTAGATGTCAAGTCTTTTAGACAGAGAGCAGATGCACTTGAAGGTCTACTTGAACTATCTGCTGACTTGCTGGAACAAGACAGATTAGAAGAGCTTGCTGTTGTTCTTAAACCATTCGGCAAGAACAAGGTCTCACCGAGGGAGACAGCTATCTGGTTAGCCAAGAGTATGAAAGGAATGATGCTTGAAGATTCTGCGCGAAATTCATGATCCATTATGCTTGTTTTATAGTGTTGCTCACTTGTTATTATTTTTTCTTTATGTCATTCAACTTCCTATTGAATTCGCGAAGAGAAGCAGTTGAAGAGGTGCTTTAACTTTGCTTTTTCACATTAGTATTTATGTAATTCATTCACTTCTGTAATTGTATATAGATAGATAGAAACTTTGAATAAATCTTTGATGTGCAAAATGTAAGGATGTTTTGATATTTGATGGTGTGCATTGTTACATTTCTTGAGTAGCACTTCCTTTGCACAAGACTCCTTCCTTCCTTCCTTCCATTACCTTTAATGAATTATTGGCTACGACGGTAAACACTCCTCACTTTCAACCATGAGGTTGTGACTTTGAGTCATTAGAGGAGCAAAAAAGTGGGCCCTTTTAGAGAGGAGGTAAAAAAATATGTAAACAAAAAACCTTTAGCCTATATTAGGTACTATAGTTACAACTTGAGAAAATTGTAATTCGTGGTTATAGTTTTCTCATTCTCGCTATTCGTTTGATTTATATATAACTCGCCTTGTTTGTATAAATCCAAAATTTTGTATATGCTTGCTCTAACTATTTGTAAACGATATATGAAAAATTATAATAAATTACTCTATTTGTGTATTGACAGCCAAAATATACAAACAGAATTGTGAAAAAATCATAAATGTATAAATATAGAATTTGTATATATTTACCCTATTTATATTTTCACAAGCAAATTACACAAAGGATACAAATAAATAAACCGCAGTCTCCATAGCAAACAAAACTATAGACATTATAACTATAGAGCTTTATTATATCTATTCTGTTTGCTATTTCTAAAATTTTCTCTAAAATTGTACTAACAAATTATACCATATTGGAATCTTGATTTTGTGAAACTATTTTTAGCTAATTTTTATTTTGTAGTTTAGCTAAAACTAATTTTTTTTTCATTTAAGAGTGTCTAATTTTTAAATAGTTTTGAATAAAGAAAATAACTCTTTAATTTTTTTTATTTTTTTTTATTGTTTTTAGATCTCCTATATATAAAAACAAAAATATTTGATGACAAGAGCATAAGATTTAAAGCAAACTTGTGAAAGACCAGAGAACCAATTAACCCACTAAAAACTATGAAAAAATTGCCTAATGTAACTTGATTATGCCCTCATAATTACACCTTTTAGATAATTACAAAATATAGCTATATTTTATATTTTATAGTTGATACACATATTTTTATAATCGTCTTTAATAGAGAGTATTTTATCTTCTAATATAAAAATTTTTTATGCGAATTTAAATTTCAATATAAATACCATCGAGTAAAAAACTAAAAAAAATATGTACATGTATAGATGCTATATGTTGCACCAATATATACATTTTTGAAAGAAAAATATAATAATATTTTGACAGTAGTAGTAACACTACACGCCGCGTCGCTGTGTTTTTCCTTAAACTAAAATAACAAATTGATATTGACAAACTTTTTTAAAATTTTACTATTAAATATAAATAAACTATGATAATTTTGATAAATAAATAATTCCTTTCTCATAAGACCACCATAATGGGAGTTATTTATAATTTCTTCATAAAATATTATATTTTTATATCGTAACATTTTACAAATTATAATTTTTCTTAAATATTAGCTCGTCTAAGCACACCAAACCCCTCGTATTTTAATAATTTTTTTCGATTTCAATTTATTGATCGATTCGATTTTTAGAGCCGTCCATATACCCAAGAAGAGACCTGTTGGATTCCGGCCCGCCAATTTAAACAACCCACTGAACTCTACTCAACTGGAACTGAAACGACACAGTATTTTTGTCTTCTTCCGGCGAACTTGCTCTTCTCCGGCGAAGTCTCTTCATAGGTATACCTTTATCCCTCTATACTCCCAATTTCATCCCTCGAAACAAGAAAAAACCCTTAATTTGTGTTGTATTCCTTGGCCCTCATATGATAGATTTTGGGTTTTAAAAAATTGCATATTTGGATTGTATTGCAATGTTGTTGTTTTTTGTAATTTTTTTATTTGATTGTGTTTGAATGTGTATAAAGTTTGTAACTTGGATACCCAAGGGTGTGGACTAGTGTCAATTGGAAGTTGAGAATTGTGAGGTTTTGAGTTCAAATCCCAGTAGAGACGAGAAATTGTAGGTTTCAAGTTTTGGTGAGCAAATTTATTGTGTACATGTGCTGGTGGTGTATGAAGTGTGTAACTTGGGCACCCCAAGGTTGTGGCAAGTGTTAATGAAGTAGGTTGATAATCATGAGGTGTTAGGTTTACATCCCCATTTAGACAGGAATTATTTCTTTCTATCTGTTCAAATTTTGGTGGATAAAGTTATCGCGTACATCTGTTGGTGGTTGTGAGGTGTAGAGTGTGTAACTTGGGAACCCAGGTTCATGTTGTCGCTAGGGTAATAAAGAGGTGAGAAGGCATCGATTTTGGTGTCCAGGTCCCCGTATGAACAAGAATTATTTATTTCTACATGTTCAAATTTTGGTGGACACTTACATGTGCTGGTGGGAGGTAGTAGGTACCCTGGCCCGTTGGACACAACGGTTGTATAAAAAAGGGGAAGTGTGTAACTTGGTGTTCAATTGGTCATTAGACTGATTATGCAATGAGTTGTTTCAATATTTTTACAAGCAAGTTCTTGCACAAGTCTTTCAAATTTCATTGTTTTTCTTGTGGTTATTTAGAAAAGTTACTTATAGTTATCCTTTATGTACTTTTATTCCCTCTAATCCAATATTTTGTCTAACTGTGATTACGAGGAAAAGAAAAAGTCCCCTGCAACTTGAAGCAATAGTTCCAAATTCGTATATCTTTCATTTGGAGCGACCAGAACAATAATTTCAATGGTTAAGCGATGCATGCCCAATTGATTCGAAAATCAAGAACTGATACGCCATTTTAAAATAACTAATAAAAATATGTATATAAGAGTTCATTAGAGCATGCTGCTGTCTGTTCTTCATGGGTACTGAAATGAGGTCACCCAGTTTAACCACAACATTGTCCATGGACACTAGTAAAGGAGAACCATACCGATGGAAAAGAAAGGCGTGAAATTGTTTTCCATTCTTATTATTAGTAGAAAGCATGATCTTTCTGTAACTCTTCTCTTTTAACTGAACTGTACTCATAGGCTTGGTGAAAATTTCCAGAATTGGAGCCAACAAGAGAAGCATCTCTGATATGGCTTATGGAGGCACAAATGTCAATCCATTGGCAGCAACAGGTGGTTCAACAACAGTGAGGCAGGTGAAGCTGGAAAAAGAATGTGAGCTCCGAGTTGAAGCCAGCGCTGACTCGCCTCTCCGTCTTCGGCTCCTAACTGGCACGGCTGAGATTTTTGGGACTGAAATCCCTCCTGGAATCTGGCTCAACTTCCCTCCAAGACTTAAATTTGCAGTATGATTCTATATCCATCATCTATTAATGAAATGAATGTGTGCCCTGGAATGATTGCTTTACTGTGAAAATCTTTGCTGGATGAATCTAGTAAATGCCTCAAGTTTCATTAATATATCTTTTGCACGTGAGTATCAATTTAGGTTATGTTTGATAAACAGAACTGCTTACTGACATACAAGGATATGAAAAATTCTTTCTAGATTTACATGGATTAGAAAGAGCCTAGCTAGATGGTGTAGTTTCCAGTTTCCACTAGGTGGGAGCTATTCATAATTGCATGGATAACCCCCCCCCCCCCCCCCCTCCTCTCCAAATGCTTTGGTCTAGGTAAGATCGCAACCATCGTGTATGTCACGGGTTCAAACCTGCCTAACACAAGAGCATGGTATATATTTTATTGGATAAGGTAAAGGTTTACTAAATAACTGAGTACCAAAGGTAGAGAGGTGGGCCCATTTCCACTGAGTTTGGAACTGTGCACCATTGGCTCCTTGGAGATTTCTCGGGTATAAAGAGAACTGCTATAAAAGGACAGGAGAAGGTACAGAAGGCGTCCTTACTAAGAATATTGGACATGTTCTTCAATCAATACTAGTCAGTTGATTGAAATAGAGATGCTGGATTGGAAGAAGCAGTGGGCTTGTGGGGAGTTTCTTTTGATGTTTAGAACAGAAGAAGGGTTTTGCAGATTGTCCTCTGGAAATTTTAACTTGTCATGAGAATCGTTCTGCAATCACATTTGGGTTGAACTCCCGAGTTTATTGAGTAATTCAAGTTGTATTAATGTTAGGCTACACTAAGTTGGTGCTGAAACTGTTACTCGGAAACTAGCAAAAAATTACTTAAGGAACTAACAAAGTCAATCGAAGAAGCATTCTTTACAAGATCTGACTTAAATGCCAAAAAGTGCTGCAGTAAACAAATTAACTTTTGTCTTCTGTATAGGGTTTATCTTGCCTTGCCTTGCCTTCACACACTTTTTGTTTCTTTCTCTCCACAAGGTTCAGCAAATATCGGCAGGAATGGGTATACCAAATATTTTTGAGTCCCTTCTTAGACTTCTCTCTTCCAACAAAGAATCAGCTCCAGATGGTCCTTGTCATAGCCCATGGTACCTTGGATGCTCAAAAAATAGGTATCACAACTGAGATGCTAAGAGACAGTGTAAGCAGTTTATGAATGATGTTAAAATCTGCTGCTAAGTGCAACCTTAAAAGAAGTAAGATGCTTCAACAGTTTGGCTGTGGTAGGGGAACTGTGTGTAGTCCAATACATGGTATTTGTGGATACAGTATTTTAGTTTGTTATTAATCTAAAGAAGAATAATTTGGATATATTTGACTCTTCGGGGTGGCCCAGTGGTTTGAGCTTGGACTTCCATGTTGGAGGTCTCAAGTTCAAAACCCCTTGCCAGCGAATGCAAGGTTTGCCTTTTGGGTCGAGCTCGTCGCACCACGCTTGCCTAGTGCGGGTTACCTTCCCTATGTGATTTGCGAGCTATTGCATAGAAGCGGGTGTTTCACCCTGTGCGCACCCAAAGGGTAGAGGCTGCGGGTTTCCCTTGTCATAATTTTTTTTGGATATATATGTGGGAGGTTTTATTACTTTCGAGGTGGTCTTTGGAAGACCTGTAAATTTGGTTGAAGGTTTGCTTGTTTGTGATAATTGATGTTACAAATACTAGTAGTAGGTTAGGATACTTTGTTGTACAATTGACTTAATTTTTTGCTACCTATTGTGACTACCTTTATAAGCTAGTTTGATGCAATATCTTGTGTTTGGGGGATGTTAGAAGTCTCGTATTAGTTGTGGATGGGTAATTGATTTTCTTGTATGGTTGTAGATAATCCTCATAATGACGTTTGGGTTGAGTTAGGCCAAATTTCTCCTTTTTAGCATGTTATTAGAGTTGATGAAACCATCTCAATGCTTGGTTTACCCGATGTCCTCCCCCCCCCCGCCCCACACACCCACCCAATAATATATTGTCCATACTTGAGATGTCTCGTCTTGAGCATGTTGCTGGGTGTTAGAAGTCCCACATTGGGTGTGGGATGGGCAATTTGTCTTCTTATATGGTTTTGAAGAATTTTCACCTTATAACTTTGTGAGTTATTTTTTGGGTTCGAGCTAGAGTCCTTTTATTAATAGTAGATATAGCTTGCTTCATACAAAGAATACTTATCAACTGGTGGTTTGCTAAATTGACAGATTGTTCTTTGAATAGCATTCTGATTATTTTCTAACATTGTTTTGGTTACATGGCATTGTTGGAGCAGTATTGAGTCCTTGAGCAGGTGGTTATGAAGATTTCCTAACTCCTACGAAAGGTATAGGTTGTGGAGGTTTTGAAGTGCTGTGATATGAATTGAGATAAACCATTGATGTGCAAAGACAATTCATGCTCCTCTTGGTATTACCTCCTTGAAAGCGCAAGGATGAATTGAGGAGTACATATTAGATGCAAGGTGGAAATGGTGAGAAAATAAGTTCCAGACGAATTTATGGCCTGTAGACACCTCTAGAGATGACCGTCAAAAAAAAAGACACCACTAGAGATGACTACCCAAAACTCTTGAGAATTGTTTTTGATGAGAATATTATGGTAGCAAAAGACTCTGTTCTTTCAAGTGATGAACAGATGATACATTAGCGACTAAGTAGGTTATATGAGTAGGTGAAGTTGAATGTGGGTGGTGATACAATTCGTTATGAGGTAGACTAGAAGGGTAGGTTATTCAATGAAAACTTTCTATTCCAGATTGTCTCAAGGAATGGTTGAGCTGCACTGTTTCATGATGAGAGATATGGAAGGAAAAGCACCTGTAAGGGGTCATTTCGTATGTGGGATGGGATAAGCAAGGTTATCCCATGGGATTATTTTGTCCCGTCTTCTATATGGGATAATAATCTCACCATTTTAGTACAAATTGTGGGATAAAATAATCCTGAGATTAGCTAACACCTCAAAGCAAACATGTTATAAAGTTAATCCCAAATTTTATCTCGAGATTATTATCCTTATCCCACACACCAAACGACCCCTAAGAGTATCCTTTTTGGGTTAGAGAACATCTTAGAGCAATCTTGAAAGTAGATGACCTGCACAGAAGAGGGAGACTGTTGCAACAGATTAGGACAGTGACAGATGGTTCACCAAGCAATCATTATCTTCTCACGGAGTAGCCTAAGTGGACTAGGCATTTTTCCTAGCTTTGGCATGGACTAGGTAATATGAGAAAAAAGAAGGATTTGTGAAGTGGAGAAGTAGGGTCCCAATGCCTCAGCAATATTTGGGACACTACTCCCCTTTGTATAAAATTATCTCTTTGTAAAGAGAGACGGAGAGTGCTTTGAGTGTCAAGTTGTTGTGCATAAATTTTAGATAATAGCTAGTTAAGCGTCTTTGTTCTTTTGGTGTATATGTTTAGATGCAAGTTGTTTAGACAGTTTTTCGGTTTTGAGAGCTTTTGAGATGTAATCTTTATATATCACATTTGTGTCGCAGTAATTATTATGTGCCAAATATTTTATTTTACCTTGGAAAATGCAAAAATGTATTTTCGTCTGGAGTGGTTCTTTACTTCAACGTCTGTTAAAAGTGAGTCAAACTCTTTTCTAGTGGAAATAAGAATAAGAATGGCCTTATAGATGTCTTACTCAAGATTTTGCATCTTGTGAGAATATCTATTCCTTTATTTTGACATGTTCAAGTTTTTCAATCTAGGTTTTTACTTGGTATGGAGCCACAATCGAGATGGACGGTTCCACTGAAACTGATTATACAGCAGATGAGGTGTGGCCTCTCTACCTATCTGAACTTTTTTTAAGTTTCTGCATTTTTTTTATATCAAATGGTAAACTTTGATCTAATTGAGCTACACTAAACCGAATGACTCAAGGCATTTATATTTTTCTCTTTCTAGACGCCGATGATAAGCTATATAAATGTCCATGCTGTACTTGATGGAAGAAGAAATCGTGCCAAAGCTTCGCCTAGTGATTCCGACACTTCTCAGGTATTATTTGGTTATTGTTCAGCGCAGAGTAAAAGTCAAAATTCAAAAGGTTCTTTTTATCTTGCTTTATCATTTATTCTTCTAGTCTTCTGTTTATGGGGTATCCAAAAACCATCTGCTTTCTCTGATTTACAAAATCACTGACAAACTTTGTACCATGGAGGATGTTTACTTTTGTAGGGATGTGTGTTTATGTGTTTGAGAGAGAGAGAGAGATAACTATTTGGTCTTCTAGTCTTCTGTTTATAGGGTATTACGAAACCAACTTCTTCCTTACAAAATTACTGATAAACTCTTTGTATCATGGAAGCTGTTTACAATTGTGTGAGAGAGAGGAAGACATACTAGAAATGCTTGGCACTAGTGATTAACATGTCTCAATGATGGTATTATATGGTTAACGAATGCGGAAGCTATATAAAAGCTAAAATTGCAAGCTAAGCTACATTCACCTGGCTAGTTCTATCAAAGGCATAAAGGCGTTGAATTCGATTGGGCTTTAGGTGCAAACCATAGCTAAAGAACTAACTTAATGAAAAAAAATACAATTGAAAGGAAAGATGAGATATATATATATATATTATGTGGCCCAGTGGTTTGGGCTTGGGACTTCCATGTTGGAGGTCTCAAGTTCGAAACCCCTTTGCCGGCAATTACAAGCAAGGAAGTTTCTGTGATAAACAACCCCATTACTCTCAAGGAGTAATTTAGAAGAAAATCTCGACAACAAAAGATAAAGAGTCGATTCTGGACAAACAACTGCTTACAGCATTGTCTAGCAGTTATATTCCTAGTTAGTTTAGTGTCAGTCTTATCCTTTTAGTTCTTATATTATATTGTAATCATGAATTAATTATTTGGTATATGTAAGTAAGAATTTTTAAAAAACTACTATTTTCTGGCGTCTGTCCTCTCCCATCAAGGACAACTTTATCTGTTATAGGTTGCGGTATTAACAACGTGCAAAAAACTATTTTCAGTAAATATTACTTGCTTTGTTCTATTTTAGAGGGATCTCTACTTCGATTACACTCAGTTCTGCCTGGTCGGGTTGTTACCTCTCCGGTGGGGTTTGGAGCCTATTGGCCATGGACCGCGGGGGTTCTTTTCACCCCTCTTGCGCCACCCAAAGACTACGCGATGCAGTTTCCCTTGTCATAAAAATAATATATATATAACCAAGAAATCCTCATGTGATCCGCCCTTTGGACCAATCAAAGCCTTCTAAACTCGGTCGATAATGGGTCTGCCCCTCTTAACCTTCTCCACTTAAATACTGGGCTTCAATATGCGTGGTGTGACGCTTTAACCTGCGACCTAAGCCACAAATCCTCCACCTTTTTCCACTCTAGCTAGGACTCGGGGGCAAGAATTTGTCTATCAGAGAGTGACCCTGCTAATCTGCAGTAGTATATCCAATAGTTTGCTCATGTCCTTGTTCTTTGTAAAATAGTCCTCTCGCTAGAGCATATTTTTATGTATTAAGATTAACTGTTTTTGAGTGACTATCACAAGCAGAATCCAAGAAATGACCTACTACACTTACTAGGGAGGCAGTTTCGTGTAGAGTCACAGTGAGATACTTTAACTTGCTTGCCAAACTCCCCTAACCTTCTAGAAGTTAAAGTTGAACAGTTGGGTCCATCATTGTATTAAAAGGTCTGTAGTTTTTTTTTTCCAGACTCATTGAGAATATAAGTAGCATTTCCTTTGTGAAGTGATAATTCCTTATTTGGATTGAGCAATCTTAATATAAGAACGTACCCACCAATCCAAACCATGTCATTGGTCTACAAAGGGTGTTTGTTATTAAAAAAGGTTGATGGAGCCCATTTAATATCTTATAGGAGTTTTGGTGGGAGCAATATAGGTAGAGGAAGAGACTTACATATGGTGTTCATTGACCTAGAAAAAGCATACGACAAGGACATTGAGGCGATTAAGGACATAATAGTGGAACCAAGACCCGAGCAAGGACAATGAGAGGAGACTCAGACCACTCCCCAGTTGTGATGGGATTGCAGCAGGGGTCAACTCTTAACTCGTTTTTATTTGCCTTGGTAATGGGTGAATTATCGCTACATATCTAAGCGGAGGTGCCATGATGTATGCCATTTGCAGATGGCATAGTATTGATTGACAGGTCATGTGGCACAACCAATGATGGTAGAGGTTTGGAGACATGCTCTGGAGTCTAAAGGGTTTAGGTTGATCAGGACTAATAGCCTTTTTAGACCAGGTTGTTGGAGAAAATAAGTACTTTTAGGGTGCAGCAGAATCTGCTTTTCAGAAGCTAAAAAAGTAGCTTTTCCCAAAACACTTTTAGGAAAAGCATTTTTGAGAAAATAAAATTAGAAGCACTTTGAAAAAGGTTGTCCAAATGTGCTTTTAAAATTTTATAGCTGAACAAAAGTTGTTTCTCACCAGAAGTACCTTTTTAATAAGCAACAACATACCCAATGTAGTCGGCGTCTGGGGAGGGTAGAGTGTACGACATACCTTACCTCTGCCTCGAGGTTGTATACTATAGACCCTCGACTCAAGACAAAAATAGTTTAGAGAAAGATGTAATGGAAGTGTAGAGACAATAGATAATAACAAAACAGTTGATAGTAGCAGAACAATACTACACCAATAATCCTATAATCTAATTATAGGAGACTACCAGACTAAGAGGTAATATGTGAAGGATAGAAGCCTGCTTCTGTGTACAATGATACTTCATCCTTTTGGTAAACGGAAGATGATAATTCACTTCAGATGATTGGAATCGGAAATGGCTTCTCTTAGGGTGCTCTGGCAGACTTTAAATTATCCTAGTTTTGATATATGTTGAGGTTTTCTATTCTAATCTTATTCTTTCCTTCTTTCTGTTAATTAATCATACGGATAACAGAACAGTCAGAACTGCACGTGTTTCATTGACAAGTTGTAACATACTTGATTTGTTCAGGGCCCAAGAGTTATTGTTGTGGGACCTACAGATTCTGGCAAGAGTACTCTGTCAAGGATGCTTCTTAGTTGGGCTGCAAAACAGGGATGGAAACCTACTTTTGTTGATTTGAATAGGGTACAAGATCGATAACCTATTCCTTAGGATGGTTGATGCTTCACCCAATCGAGTTGGCCTACGTCACAGTTGAGAATTCACTGAGAGCCTATGGTCTACTTCTTTGGCCATGTGACTCCTAGGTAGAAATTTTGTACCTTAACATTTATCTTCACATCGTGCCTCTTATACATGATAAAGTTTGTATGAAGAAAACTTGCTTTAGCACTTGCAGTTTAAGTTTGGCATATTTACTAACTAAGCCCGATCAACAATTTCCTTAGTCTTACACAGTTGCCAACATAGATCCAGTACAACTGGTACTCGTCATAGGAACTTGCATAAGACTTAATGGAGACAAAACTTTTCTGGCAAATGCGGAATCTCGAGCCTCTAGTGCGAGGTCATAAATACAATTGGTTATCGGAGTGGATAGAGGGATGTTGGTTTATGATTGGTATTCAAGCTCAATTCTGTGGGTTTCTTTTTTCAGTATAATAAAGAATGTGTGTGTAGTTCTCATTGTAGGCTTTTGTGGTCACTGTTCAGTCTTATTTTGCAGTTGCTACTCCATGCGATTGATACATTCAATGCCACAGTTATTCTTGTCTTGGGTCAGGTATGTTCCACTACTGACAGTGAAGTCCATTGTATATGAGAAATTTTGCGTGTGAAGGCATTTGATATTATGATGTAATTAATATAAACGGAAACCCTAGTCCTGTGAACCAGGGTATTAAAATTCTCTCGGACACTTTATTGGTTGGAATACTCTCCCATTAGGCAGTTGTAGATGAAGTACTTTCCTTGGAGTCTTGTTACTTCAGTTAATCTCCATTCTCCTAGAATGAATCTCTTAGTGGTTTAGAAGGTTAGCAAATAATGATGTATATTGCTTAAAACTTCCAAAAACTGGATATGGAAGTAGTGAGTGCGTTGTTTCTTTAATGAAGAATGATACTTCACTAATGGAAGTTGGAACTCTTTATTCTTTATGATGTCATCACCATGCATCAATGTGTTCTAGATTAAGTGATGTACCTTTTTCTCCAAAAATAAATTAATATAGAAACTATATCTGAAATAAGGGGTATTAAACTTGAAGAAGAAGCTTTGCAGTAAATAAAGCATTCTATTTTTGATAATTTCACACTTCTATTTATGTTGTTTGGCTTTGGGTGAATTGTTAGCTATCACCGACAGTTTTCCTCCCCCTGTATCACCTATACTGAGATGTAATGGGCAACCCCCACCCCCACCCCTAGACAACACAAAAAAAAAAAGGAAATAGAAACAAACAAGTAATTGACCTCAAGAACTAGTATCCATAAATTGCTTTTCTGTAGAGCTATTCTATACACAGTAAGAGTTGGATCTTATTTCTATTATGCGGTTGGTACTTTGTGTAGGAAAAACTTTGCAGCATGCTAAAAGATGTATTGAAGAATCGGCCCAATGTGGATGTGGTGAAACTTCAAAAATCTGGTGGTGTTGTATCAAGGAATGCTAAAGTACGGCAGAAAGCAAGGGGCTATAGAATACGGGTACAGATTTCCTTTATAGCTTAGTAATAAAGAGAGTTGGGACTTGGTCCCAGTTCATGCACTGGGACAATGCTTGCTCTTACTTAGTATGGTACTCTTACTTTTCAGCTTATACTTGTAATGCAAAACCAACATTTTTTCTATCTTTGCTTCTTCTCCAGGAATATTTTTATGGCCCTTCGAATGATCTTTCACCACATTCTAATGTGGTGAACTTCAGTGACTTGTTCATCTACCGAATAGGGGCTTGTGACAACAGCTCCCCGCTCAGCCTTGTATTCCTATTGGGTCAGAGCCGGCTGCAGATCCTATAAAGAGTGGTTTCCTGTTAGTAATCAGCCGAGGGACTTGCTCATTTTGGGTATGGTCATGTGTTCATAGCCAACTAGAACAAGACCTCAAATAATTCCAGGTAGGCTGATCAAAGGTCAAGAATAGTATAATCATTGACTAATATTAAAATTTATGTTTAAACAATACACTCGTTAGGCTATTTTGGAAGGTAACTATTTTGTTTACAGCACAACAACGGAGGGATTGATGCCTTCACGAGAACTATTCGCCCCACTCCCTGCATAAATCTTAAATCTTTTAAATTGTTATGAGAATCAAGAGTATAAGAAACTCTGTTTCATCCCTTACTGATGTAGCTGGAAAGCTCTTTATTCTTTTTTGGCTCTTTTAACAGTTGTCGTACCATAACAATTTTCTTGTTGTTCTCCATATCTTATCATTTACTTCTTTTATTTCCATGTCAGTAATGTTGCTGGATTCATCTATGTAACCGACATAGACTTACACAGGTTTGTACTCAAAATGTCTTCTTATTAGACAATAAAGTTTACGATTCTGAATGCTACTATGATCTTTATCTTTGATTATCTCAATTTTCAGGAAAAAGATAACATACCTTGCACCATGTGCTGGAGAACTTCCGAGCAAAAACTTAATTGTGGCAACCTTAACATGGATCGAAAACTGAAGGTGTATAAGTGCAGTAGCCATTGGTTTTTCAGTGTTTGAGCTTTGTGATTCCTGTAGAGAAAGTGGGACAGCATGGAAACGCCCGCTAAGCTTTTGGTGTCGTAGAAATTAGTAGGCTTTTCTGTGATGACTGTATTATACTACTGTACCATAGGTGTTAAGCTCTATGGAGAAAAATCGATTGTACAAATAGCAATAGCTCCTCATCTTTTATACTGCCAAAAGATAGTTTCAGTTGTCTTTTGGCATCATTGGAGTTTAAACTTAGCAGAAAATATTTTGACATCCCTGAGTTTCTGGAAAAGCATTAATGTTTATTCTCATTTTTGACATCCCTGAGTTTATACTTAGCAGATAACATTGTGTGACTTTCTTTGTATGAAGTTAGTATTATTATTATTTTTTCGATCTCCCTCCCGGTGTCTGGTACCCATATTGTAGTCTGACTGAATCCGGATTTGCGCTAGAAAGTCCTACATTGGGGGGTAAAGTGCTTCATACAAAGGTAAAGGTGACTTCGTACTCCCTAGACTCGAACTCGAGATCTCTTCTAAGGATGGGATGGGAGCACTAACATTCCATTGGAACAAGATGGGAGTACTTACCATTACATCATAGCTCTTGTTGCTTCGTTGAAATTTTTTTCTGTCTTGTTTGATAGATGAAATGGCATAGCAAATAGTACATGAATATGGGAGTATATGACAAGATATATCAATCACTAGAGGTGTCAAATGAGCGTGTTATGTTGAATTTGGAAGGGTGTGTGTGTGTGTTCTAAAATGGGTTAAGAAATGAGTCATGATTTAACCAGTTTAATTCTTGTTAAGTTTTTTAGTTTGAGGAAACAACTTTAGGTTAAGTTTGTTAAAAGAGATAGACTTTAGTTTGTATTTTTAATATTGTTTTTGAGTTATGCTTTTTATTATTTGTATTTTTAATATCGAATTTCAGTTGCTAAATCCTTGTTTATTGATTTTAAAACTTGTTTATACACCTTTATGGTATTTATGCATTACCTTTTTCGTTTTGTAAATATTTAAATTTATTAATGGAAATACTAAAGTATTTAACATCTTATGATTAAAAATAAAATAATACCCCTAACCTACTCAAAACTTTCTTCTATGTGCCTCTCGACTATGGGTCAATCTGAAATTATCAATTTATATATATATATATATATATATATATATATAGTATATATATATATAGAATATATATATATATATATATATATATATATATATATATAAAACTAGAAATAAGGGCATAAGAATCCCTTAAATAATAGTTAAAATGTGAATTACAGATTTAAGAGCTCAAATTTGAAATTTTTAATTAAGGGTTAGTAAATTCGAAACTATTCCATGCTTTAAAGTTCAAAACATGAAACGATGATACTTTTTCTTTCGATATTCAGTATCTGCATTGGAGCTTGATCATATTTAAATCACACGTTGTAGGGCCCACTCTAAGGGTGGACTGCCAACAGTCTTTTTTTTCACGTCCAGAGCTTAAACCCAAAATTCCTCATTAAGGAAAAAAAACTTCAACTATCCCACCACGACTCATATGTTTTCCTATTTTCTCATGTTTAGTTGACTTAAATGTTTTGAAAAATGTTTTCAAATAAATTTATTTTTCTCAAATTTAAGAAAAATGACTTCCTTTCAAAAATTAAAGAAAACATTTTTCAAAACTCTACTTCATCCTCCTACCCCCAAATCGCCCCTCCAGACAAAAATATAAAAATTTTAAAACTAATGGATTAAACGTATGTGTCAATTTTTAACAGTTGTTATATCTCGTACCCAACTCGCATCAACCCTACCCTCTACCCATAAAAAGTTATTGTTTTTTGAAAGTATTTCAATTTTTTAAAATTTTATTGTTGACGACATCCTCCCCCTCCCCCCCCCCCTCCCCCCACCCCATAATTTTTTAAGAAAAAATTTTTTTAAAAAAATATTTTCAGGGGAAGTATGAACCACTTCCGGTACGTCCTCAGTAAGATTTTAGATCAGGTTGAGTCCTAGTTTGAATATCAAGGTTGGGTCCAAGTTCGATTATGGGGTCAGATATTATTTTACTAAAGAATATTTTTTTAATCTTGCTCAAAAAGTAAAAGATATTTTCTGAAAAATATTTTTCGCTCACCAATTAAAAATGAGAAAATAATTAGAAATCCACACAATTCATATTCCTTTTTACCAAACACACCTTGGGCTTTTCTTTTAAAATTTTACAAAGTTCTATAATAAATAATAAGACATAATAATATAATCTCAGGATGCAAATTCCCTTACGATATATGGACTTCTTGATAACAATTTTCTTTGTTTTTAGTCACTATCAATCTTCTCTTTGAACAATTTATACTCTAATTATATAAAGAAGAAAATTCATTTGATATTTGGGGATGAAAGAGTCAACTAATTAATGTCTTGAAGAATTTTTTCTTAATTTTTACCTTTTTTAAATTAAAATATGCCAATATCACATAACTAAATTTAGAAATTATGATAAGTAAAATAATTACCTAAAAAATAAATGGTCAATTATGCATTAAATCTTGATAGTTAGTTGAATAAGTAGAGTTTAATTAATCAAGCAATAAATAAAGTAAGACCAAGTTCAATAATTTTGAATACTATTATTAAAAAAAAGAAAAAGACAAATTAATATTAATGCTATTTAAAGAGTAATGATTAGAGATTTAAAAGATTGGAATTCTCAATTAAAGACATGTATTTTTTTCTTAATGTATTATATTATTAATATAATTTTACTTATAAAGATTTTTTCAATCAGATGTATATTTGATCACATTTATCCATAGAATTGAGAATTCCTCTAAAAATAAAAAAAACACTTTACCCTATTTTAAAAGCTTTTCTTCTCATTTTTTCTTAGAAAATCTGTAAATTTTTATTTTATAGGGGAATACAATCGATTTCAAAATTAAAGTTTTTTAAATATTTTTATACTTTTTAAAAAAAGTAGGGGACGGGGATAGACAGCAGAACATTAATTAAGAGAATTTTTTTTTGAAATAGTTACTTTGTTTTTGTTTCGTGTTATGAAACCCACATCAGTATTATATAACTAAAGTAAATTATATTGAATATATAGTTGACCTATAATAACCGATGTGTAAAATATTTCTTATGAAATTATGATATTTAAAAGAAATGTGCCTAAAATATAAGTGGTCAATTATGCATTTAATCTTTAAGGAAAAAAAAACACAAATGTACAATTACATGCTTTAATAGTTATTGACTATTGTAATGAGTAGATTTACACGGCGACTATTGATGAAGATAATAATTATATGATAAATAAGGTAAAACGAATTTAAGAAATTTGAATATTAGTTTATTGAAGAAAAAATAAAAGGACACCAACAAAATGCATAAAAACCATTTGATTATCGGCATGAAAGATTATAATTCTGAAATTAAATATACAAGTATTTTGTTCACATTTGCTAAAATTTCTAATTATAAGATTAACAATTGTGTATTTTTTTTAATCTCATTAATGTAGAATTAGAATTTATAAATAAAATAAGTAAATTATACTTTTACCCTGTTTTAAAAGATTTTTCCCCTCAAATTTTTAAAAAAGCCAAAATTAATATATATCATATATATATATATATAATTAAAATTATTTCATACATACTTTGATATTATTCCTTGTTCCACGTCTAGCCTATTATAAAGAATATTATGTTATTAATTAAATAGTCTGATATATATATATATATAATATATTATAATAATAGTTATATATAGATTTAATTTGATATGTTGTAAAGTTTATTTCTACGATATTTATGGCCATTAATAATTTTCAATTTTTTGAAATGAACCAAATTTGAATTATGTAACTTTGTTTGTAAACCAAACAACCCCTTAAATAGACTCAGCGCCGTTATTTCATCAAATAATCATCGGATTCTCAGTAGAGAGAGAGAGAGAGAGTGTTCGTAGAGAGAGAAAGTATATGTATTGGCAGAGAGAGAAAGATATAGAGTTTTTACAGAGAGAGAGATTTTAGAGAGAGAGAGAGTGTATGTATTGGTAGAGAGAGAGGATTTATCGGAAAATTCCTGCATTTGAATCGGAGGATCTGAAATTAGGGTTTCTAATTGCAACCGTATTGAATTGAATTTTCAGATATGGACTTAGATTCTTCAATGGCGTCAGAAGCCGATCAGGATCCAGTTCAGAATAACGGGCCAACATTGGTGAACAAGTCATCAAACGCCGGAGAATCGGCTCCGGTTGAGACTCCTAATGCTACTCCGGTGGCTGGGCCGAGGTGTGCTCCGACTTATACGGTGGTGCAGTCTGTTATAGAGAAGAAGGAAGATGGTCCCGGCCCTAGGTGTGGGCACACATTAACAGCGGTTCCAGCTGTTGGAGAGGAGGGAAGTCCGAATTATATTGGTCCTAGGTTGATTCTCTTTGGTGGTGCTACTGCGCTTGAGGGGAATTCTGCTGCTGCAGCAGCTCCTTCTTCTCCTGGAGGTGCTGGAATTCGTAAGTTTTCTAACTTGAAACGGGATTTCTTGTTTCCTATTATGAAATTGAGATGCTGGTGCCTTGAGTTGATTTGGACTTTAGATGACGGTGGTTTACAACCATTAATATCTCTCTGTTTCCCCGTAGTCGGCCTAAGTAGGAGTAAAGTTATAAAGATAGATGTATCCGTTGCGTTAGTGAACCCTACTCTTCTCTTTGACTTGGAATGCCTTACTAATGCTTTTGTTTTGTATTGACCTTGCATATTCAGTTTGACCAGAGAATCCCTACACAAAATTATACATGTTTTATGGTATTCTATTAAAAAGTTAAATATTAATGTGTTTTGTTGCTTGAGAGTCTAAGTTACAGAATTTGTGCAAGCTCATTTAAGTCTGTTGCCACAACTTACTTTGTTTCCCATTTGAGGCTGTATATGCATTATGTGCACGTTTCTTACATATATATAGTATACATAAGTGAGTTATCAATGGACAACATCTAGGAAATATGAAATGGAAATCCTTTTTGGATTACTTTTCAGTTTTCGGATTGAAATAATTGTGCATGAAACAGTAGAAGGTTTAAGGATAGCGTTTTGGTGTTATCTCATCAACAAAGGTTGATACAATGCAACTATAGTGTTCTAATAATATCTTTGATTATTAAAGGTTGATGACAGTGTCTTGTTGTTGACTGAAACATTTGATATGGGTAAGAGTTGGGATATTTGTAGAAGAAGTGACTTCTGTTCATAAACAACAGTTTATTGGAGAAATCAATTTTTACGATTCAAAGTAACCCAAGAATTGAAAATGATTTAATCAAAGAACATTTTCCTTGCATTTCTAGAAGAGAGTTTTGGCCATACCAAACACATTCACCCTTATTGGTTGTTATCTCGAAGAACCTTCATGGAACACAAGAAGTGGAGGCTTCTCTGGAACTAGTTCTGTTTACCTTTACCATATAAAGAGTGAAATCTGGTTAATCTAGAACAATCAGTTGATAGAGGGGGTTTGTAGTCCTCTTAGTGAGAAGCACATCTTTGCTGATGTAAACACTGAAAAATAGGATCATTTAAAGTTAACATAACAATTAGCCCTATCCTAATCTGATTCAGGCTTAGCAGGAGCTACTGCAGATGTGCACTCTTATGATGTTCTGACAAATAAATGGTCTAGGTAAGTCTTGATTGTTAGTCCGTCCGTGATCTGCTAAATACAGTTTTGTGCTTTTCACAGAAAGGTTGAATTGTGTTTCTGTTTCTTGATGAAAATATAGGATCACACCAATTGGAGAACCACCGACGCCGAGGGCTGCTCATGTTGCTACAGCTGTTGGAACTATGGTTGTCATTCAGGTTTGTATACTGACATCATGTTGTTTTCCTTGTGCTTGATCATCTACCTCATCAAGTTTAAGATGCCTATCTTGATCCATCCCAGGGTGGAATTGGTCCAGCTGGTTTGTCAGCTGAGGATCTTCACGTTCTGGACCTTACACAACAACATCGACCAAGATGGCACAGGTTATCACTTGAAATAACTGTAGTTGTCATTGAACTTGTATGCTGTTGACTAGTGAAAAATGTATTTAAATACTGACATACTTGTATTACAGCTACTGAAATAATTTTGTCATTTTAGGGTTGTGGTCCAAGGACCTGGTCCAGGGCCTCGTTATGGACATGTCATGGCTTTGGTAGGGCAAAGATATCTTATGGCAATTGGTGGAAATGATGGTTAGTCTAATAAAGAGGCTTCACCATTGTAAGCAATGATATCAGTCAGAAAATCATAACATGGTCCATTTTTTTCAGGAAAACGACCTCTAGCAGATGTTTGGGCTTTGGACACTGCTGCAAAACCATATGAATGGCGAAAATTGGAACCAGAGGGTGAAGGCCCTCCTCCTTGCATGTAAATTTCATGAGATCCCTCTCTCTCTTTTCTTTTCCAGATTCACTTTATTTCACTTGTTGCTCATTGCAAGCATTTCATAATTTCTATTGTTTTGTGCTTGAGATGGTGGAAAATCTCAATATTATGTCTATTTGAAACGGTAACTTATCCCTACAAATAATAAAGTGATATGAAAATGCAGTATATGCACCAAATGGTGGAAAATGTCATTAACGGGTTGATTAACTTACGAAGTCTGTCTATATTTTTTCGAGATTGGTAACTGTTTCTATTTCTTTAAATCAGTACATCCCGTGCTGAAAACCATATTTACATAATGAACTCTAAAGACACTGTCCTATCCCTATAATGAGTCTAAAAATCAATGATAGAGACAGTGTCACTAGAGTAGATATGATTACACCAAAAACACAAAGTTAGAATACAATTCAATTTTACTTGCTGCATATTACTCTCCCTATTCTAACTAAAATAGCAAGATGTCTTCTCCTTGTCCACGACAGTCCACCAAATAGTAGCAGGAATGATTCTCCAGTTGCTTCTGTTCTTTGCTTGTAATCCTTCTGTGATTAGAGTCTGTCTATATGATTGTTGATTTTAAGAATGTATTACTCTATTTCCTTTGTGGGTATCCACTTTTCTAGTCTATGAATTATCTACACTTGAGTGCAGTGCCATTGGTAGTTAGTGTACCTTAAATGAACTGAATGCACTTCTCATTCTGGTCAATAATATGCGTCTTAGAACAAGAAGAGTCAAACGTCGGAAGGCGGGGCTCTCCCAATTTATAGGATATTAGTGTTGGTGGTGTTTTATTTTTTTGTAGTTTAACTACTGCACCTGCAATGGGCCAAATATTTTCTTAGTGATTTGGTTGTTCCAGCTTTCTCCTTTTTTTCTTCTTGTTTTTCATCTACTGTGTGGAGAATCATGTTGCATCATGCTAGAATGAAGTTTCAAGTCTGAAGGCTGGGCTTCCAAAGAATGCAAGAGAAATTTAATGTGGTATTATGTAGTTCCAGTTACAAGTGAGCTGACATGCAAATATGATATATTTTCTTGTTTTAGCTAGGGGCATCAAATATGCCGGTTGGAATGGATTTGGGTGGGCGAAAACGGGTTGAGTCAATAAATGGTTGGGCTGAAATCGGCCCAAAAGTTACTTGGGATGAAATGAGCGAAAAATGGGTTGGGTCATGACCAGCCCAACTTGACCCAATTTTTAAGGCTTATTGAATGCTAATTAAAAAGAATGCTCTAATTAAAAACAATGTCTTTCGGCATCTAGTAGATGGGTTTTAAGTTATCATCTTAATTATGTACGATATCATTTTGAATCATTATGGAAAATATGAGTATTATTACACACAAGAAATGCCAAATTTACCCTCTTCTATTGTAAACAATTTATAATTACACCCATTTCTATTTTCGGGTCACCATTATTATTGTTATTACCAAATCGTCTCGTATTAGTCCTTAATTCATGCAGAGCGACATGAAATATATGGAGCTATCAACTGGGTCAAAATGTTAACATAATAAATTTCACAAATCAAAATATTTCAGTGTGAGATCTAGATTTATCCATTTACTTCTATTTTTGTTCTAAAACTAGCCTCCCTTATATTTCATTCAATTTTATTTTAAAGCTTTTGGAAGTATTGAAAACTTATCATGTAATTAGATTATGGTTATTGTTTGCACTATTTGACAAATGTGTTAGTCTAATGCTGTGAAAACTGCACAACATCAAATTTAGGAGATACATGGTACAAAAAAAGTTATTACATAGAAAAAAAATTAGAGTAAAACTACAACAGTTAAACCAAATTAAAGTAAATCTTTCAAATGGGTTAGAATTGGACCACAATGGAGATCAATTTAAAAATAGGTTATGTTGGGCAGGCTAAAAATTAGCCCAATACCTTTCTAAAAAAAAACCCATCCCAATACAAAATTATCTTGTGTTCAACCCAAAGGATGTTGGGTTTCTGGGTAGACCATCAATTTTTGGGCCATGTTTGACACCCAGCTATAGAACAGTGCAATGATTTGGGAATCTAAAACTTCGCATTCCACAAGGGTCATTCGAAATCTGACAACCATGTCCTATCAGTACTTGATTGATTGATGCAGTCCTATACTCCCTTCCCTTACCTGTTAATTACCTCTTTGTTAAGAGAACACCCATACTAGAGAGATGACAAATCTTTGTTAACAACAAATGAAACTGATGTGTTATTTGTTTGGTATCTCCAAACTGATGTGTAGAGCTTCTTTATTCTTCCCCTTACTTCGGGAGGGGTGCGTGGGAATTTGGCTGGGTGTGAAGCTTGCAGTATTGATTAAATATAAGTAGGAAAACCTAAATCAGCTACAAATACATGTACTGTGGATATGAAAAAATATTAGGGACACATTTCAAACTTACTTTTTTATATTATATTGCAGACAAAGTTAACAATAATTCATTAGAGTTGCTACTGCTTCTTTGTATCATGCCTGCCTATGTGCCAACAGAATGCTTGCAAAAGAAATAGAAATGCGTTCTTTCCTTGTTTGGAAGATGGGCTTAACAAGTAGGGTCTAGTGACATACTACCAGATATGTTGGCCATTCAGTGAAAAAATCCCTTTATGTGTTTGGTTGAAAAAGTTTGGCATTTCCATTTGAATTTTCTGTGGGGATTAGCATGAGTTTCCTTCCATAAGATCAATGCTGAAATGAATTATTGCAATCCTGATCTGCACCAACCAATGGAAATGCTTATCAGCTTGTGTTACTTGGCCAGGTACGCAACTGCAAGTGCACGCTCTGATGGTCTTCTTCTGCTTTGTGGAGGGCGGGATGCCAATAGTGTGGTGAGTGAATCATGTTCTACTGCAAACAAAAAAAATGTTTCTAATGGTGATAATTGTTCTCGTCTTATAAATGTTAAATACCATTATGTTACCATGAAGTTTTCCTTTTTTTTTATTCCTCTTTGCTTCAATTCTACCACCTCTGCTACCTCTTCTATATCCCTCATTTCTCACAGAATTTTTCTTTTTACCTTCACGCACACATGAAGCGCCCATATTCTTGTTGTTACATGATTCCCAGCTATGTTACTTAGTTCGTAAGCTGTTGCCAGTCACCTTCATGGATAAGTAGTGGTGAAATATAGTTGTTCACACTCCCCAGTTTTCAATTATTCTCCCTTTTCATATATATATGGACAATATATTGCATGTTAGGTTTTCCATTCACTTGCAGGTCGGTTTTTTTTTTGGTCAAGCACGTGAATGCTATTTCTGTTAATGGTTGGAAGTTAGACCTGGAACCAGTACCTCCTGCATGTTCTAATAACATGTTCAATTGTGTAAATAGTCCAAAGTTTAAGCTGTTAGAAGGGGGGCATTTTATTTATTTGTTGTATGTTAGCAACAATTATGAATGGCCACACTTCCTATGTTTAGGAATCTGTTCTGATCTCAATGTTTCAGCTTGTTAAGCAGGGGAAGGGGCATTATTTATTTGTGTATGTTAGCAAACCCAATGTATTTGGGAACTGGCCACATCCTAAGTCTTTAGTATCCTGTCTGATCTCCAATGTTTAAGCTGTTAGAGGGGAAGGGGGGCATTTTACTTATTTGTTGTATGTTAGCAACAATTATGAATGGCCGCACTTCCTCATGTTTTAGTTTACTGTCTGATCTCCATTGAGCCCCTGTGTTCCGTTGTCTTGCCATCTCGTTCTCCTCAGTGTTCCTCTCCTGATAACCACCAAGTCTGGCTTACCAATTTGCAGCACCAGGTCATAGATGATTGTGATGATGTCTAATTTGAGTTTTTCTAAACGAATGTAAACGTTACAAAGCTTCTTTGAAGGGTTTGGATCTGATTTGCAGTTAATCTGTACTGTGAATGTTGCGACTTGGATTTAAGTATATGGGCTTGCATGATTGTTGTACTTACCATATTCTTTTGTCTCGGTGATTCTTAGCCACTTGCAAGTGCATATGGACTGGCCAAACATAGAGATGGGCGGTGGGAATGGGCCATTGCTCCTGGTGTGTCACCATCTCCTAGATATCAGCATGCCGCAGTAAGTGGTTTTAATGACTCAGTTAATCCTCACAAATTGTAAGGTGTTTATCAGTTGTATTCTGGTAATTTAGGTATTTGTTAATGCTCGGCTCCATGTTTCTGGAGGGGCTCTTGGTGGTGGACGCATGGTAGAAGACTCTTCCAGTATAGCCGGTACTTTTTGATGATTTCTTGTCATTTTCTTACAGACAACTGATTTTGCTTGAAGTTTTAATTATTGTTATTATTATTTTAAATGTTAATCCCTGAAAACCGGGCCAGATTTCATTCTTTCCTTAACTTTGTAGGTGGCTAGTTCTGATACTGCGCCTGCAGGAGTTAGGTTGCTGACATGTAAAATATGTTTGTCACCAGTCCTAGGACAGGTAGATACAGTGCAGATGCGGCTGGGGGAGATGCCGCAGTTGAATTGACCAGGCGTTGTCGGCATGCGGCTGCTGCTGTTGGTGACTTGGTATATATGTATGGTGGTTTACGTGGAGGTAATGCTAGAATATGGCCATCTAATCGCTTCTAATTTGATATATTCAGATGACAACTATTTTCACTTTTTTGAGTATGATCTGAAGACATTACTTATTTTAAAAAAAAGATAACTGAAGACATTTAATTCTATGTTCTTACTTCCTCCCTGCTGAGGATGTGCTGTTTGGTGTATGTGTTTATAAGTAGCCCAGCTAAATCCCGATCTTAGATATGTAAAGTAAAATATAGATAGAAAAATGGAAGTTCTTGGAATGCGTGAGCAACATCTATTCTGTACTTTCTCGATAGATTTTTTTTAAAATTTTTTTTATCCCTATTTCCACTGATTATGGATACCATTGGTAAGGTAACTGCCTACTTTTCTTATATTTCACTTTCTAATAGGTGGGTTCTTTGTCTTTCGTAGGTAAATTGTGTAATGTGTTTTGCTCCCTGTGCTGACCGACTGCTTTTGAGCACAAGCAATGAGTCTTTTCCCCTTTTTTCCCCTCCCCCGATATAAACTAATACAATAAACTAAACTTGTGCTGTTTGAAAACGAAACTGGTGATGGAAACTTGGGGACTGCATTGTCTAAATATCTAACTGTTAGGAGGAGCACAATTTGTATGTACTTTTACATTGGCTTGCAATACGCCCCCTTATGTGCGGGCTGTAGCTTGAGTCTTTTTCTTCGGTAAAGCACTCTGAAATTCTCTTTGATGACGGCCGGTGGTTTAGCAATGAGGTAAACTCAGAAACATCATACCTATAGAAGGTGTCGACATCTCCATTAATTTATATGCAACAGAAACTAATGTTTTAACTTGCCTGTCTTTTAACTTCTAAAATATTAAGAAGGAATGTCTTTTTTTAATGTAAAAGGTGTAAAAGGTCTGGTCTTGGTTGGCCAACTTTTGCCTGGTGGAGTTGCAACTAGAACGGATGCTCTTTGTATAGCACCTAGTAGTTAGCTCTCCCCATTGAGGGATTTTAAATTGGCGCTTTAGGCCAAAAAGAGTCTCTTGTTGCTTAAGAGAAATGGGATGGACTCCTTATCTGTTCTAGTGAAAGACATGCCTCTAAAATGCTGAGATCACTTCCTTTGTTTTCTATTTTGCTGAATATCTTTTCCATGTGAATAAAATGACACCAAAGGTATGTTCATACCATGCTGCTGGAAAAGGTTTTATTACAAAAGCGGTGCCGCACCAGTAGATTGAAATGTCAATTCATTTAGCACATCCTTTTGTTCCAAATCATAAATCACCGTTAATCAGACACCAGGTTCAGATTACATTGATAACTGATTGCTCGATATGTAAGCTATTGAAGGCTTCAAAAACAGCAAAATGTATTCCTACCACCACACCCCTATTCTGCATTTGGTAGAGTGAACGCCGGTACCTATCGCTAGTGGTTCGCACCGGTACCCGGAGCGGTTACCTGGTGGAATAGTCGAGGTGTGCGCAAGCTTGCCTGGACACTCCCGTCATAAGAAAAACCTAAACTCTTACCTAGATTGCGCACTTCATTGATGAGAATGAGATCAAACTCTTCCCTTATTCTTCGGTGGAACATGTGCCTTTGAATATTTGATTAAACTTGCTCCAAATAAAGGTGTTGGAGATGTAAACTAGAAGCTGTGATCAATTATTAGAACAGTAACTAGCTGATCTCGGATGAAAGTCGTTTGTTGAGTTGTGGCAGTTCTCCAACTCATGAAACTATTTACTTTCCGAACTATAGGCACCAAAATACGGGCAGATTCCTAAATCTTAGTTAATCTCCTAGCTCGTACCTCTTTCCAAGTACTGTAATGCCATCTACTTATGTGAAAGAATTATTATGGAGTACACTTGCTTAAATTACTGTAATGAAATATGTGCCTAGGAGAGGTTATTATGGACTCATGCCTTCAATACATTCATTGAACTTATTCCAAATGAAGTGTTGGAATCTTGGATATGTAACTGTTGAAGCTGAAGCACTAAATTAGATGATCTGGATTGGGATCATTAGTTTCTCAGTCCAAATTATGTAATTATTGACTTTCCAAACTATAGATACCAAAATACTGCTAGATGCGTGAATCTTAGCAATCTCCTAGATCTTACATCTTTCTGAGTACCATAATGGCATCTACTTATAATTTTCGACTAAGTTGCTCGGACTTGATGCCGGTATCAAGTACGGTGCGGATCTAAAGATCGGATTCTTCGTTAAATAAATTTTAGGATTCGGGGGTGTTAAGAAGTCCCACATCGGTAGAGGGATGAGAAATTGGTCTCTTTATATGGACTTGGACAAACCTCCACTTATAAACTAGCTTTTGAGATTGAGTTAGACCTATACACCATATATGTACATGTTATCTGTGTCGAACCCATCCTAATTTGTTATTCACCGATGTTGGGCTCCATTTATAAGGGTTCATGCTCCAGTTTCGGGTGTCCTGGGGAGTGTTAAGAAGTCCCACATCGGTAGAGGGATGAGAAATTGGTCTCCTTATATGGAGATGGACAAATTTCCCCTCATTAGCTAGCTTTTGAGATTGAGTTGGGCCCAATACCATATCTTTACAGGGGGTATGGATCCGAGTGTGGACATGGGTACTGGGAAACAACCAATAAATATATATTATGACAGTTGAAGTATATATCTCAATTTCCTTTTTTTTTTGTTTGTAAAAAAAGAGTATATATCTTGAGTGATTAAAAATCAAAAAGCCCAATTAATCTATACTTTCCATTCGTAGATGAAGGCAAAACACCCAAGGTAAGTTGACCGAATTTCAGTGTGGATTCCACCCCACCCCCACCCCCACCCCCATGTCGTGTTGACATAGGTGTGGCAAGGATTTGAAAAGTCCGAGCAACTTAATTTTGCAAATAGGATTGATCCTACTTATATAGAACTATTGTTATGAAATATACTTGCTTAACAAAGCTCTCTAGTTAATTATGTCCGCAGGAGCAGGTATTCAGGTAGTTTCCTGGTTTATGCTGCATTCTTGCTTCTGGTGTTGAGAAATGGCTGATGTTTTGGAATCTCTATGTGTAGGTGATATTTTGTAATACCAAGACGATATCTGAATTGATGTTTTTGCCGCAGGGGTACTGCTAGATGACTTGCTTGTCGCGGAAGACTTGGCTGCTGCTGAAACAACTAGTGCAGCTTCACATGCAGCTGCTGCAGCTGCAGCATCTAATGTTCAAGCTGGCGATTACCGGGGAAGGCATGGATTTCTGTGGTGACTGACTCTATAAGAAAAGGCAAACCGTCAGAGGAAGTTCAATGATGGCGTCTTGATATGGAGATACGTCATGTTGCCCCACCCCTGTAATGGTGATAGTTTACTGATTATAAGCACTGGAAAATGCCATGCTACAAGGACTCTGTCGGTGAGTATGCAGTTGCCATAAGAATGACAATATCTGCTGTTATTCGTTTATTGCAATTTTATTTTTTTGAATCATTCCCATGGCCTTAATTCTGTAGGAGGAGCGAAATTGCGCAACAAAGGTGTTGAATAACCCTCCTGTGCGATGGCCTCCTTCTGCAGCAGAAGCAGGAGGGCCATTTACTGCTGCACTAGCAGACTTGCCAAACGCTAGAACTAACAAGGTAATGGTGAAGTTGAACTTCCGGATAGGGATCGGGGAGCTGAGGCAACACCTAGTGGTGAAGAGGAACCTGCCTTGATCAAACCTGATTCAAATAATTCTACCCCAACTGGAGTTAGGCTGCATCACCGTGCTGTTAGTCCTATGCCTAAAATAATATGTTCTCGTATCAGATTAAATTTGTATGTGAACTGATTTAATGTATTTAATGCACCTGTAGGTGGTTGTAGCTGCAGAGACTGGGGGTGCCCTAGGTGGCATGGTGCGACAACTTTCAATTGATCAATTTGAAAATGAAGGCAGGCGAGTAAGTTATGGAACCCCAGAAAATGCGACAGCAGCGAGAAAACTTTTGGATAGACAAATGTCCGTTAACAGTGTTCCCAAAAAGGTATGATTACTTCGGTTATGTGGTTCAATAATATTGATTAGCAATGAGAATTATGGCTTTAGCTTCACACGTCTACTGGCAGGACCGACAAATTTGTACTCTCTAGTTCCGGTTGCCCCAATGTGATTTGGCTAGTTTTGCACCTAAAACTCACACTTTAACTGCGTGTGGTGCTTAAAGCGCCAATAGCTGTGGAGTGCTTTTTAAAGTTTTTCGTCTTTTACAACATCGGCTTTGTGCTATTTTATTTATCTGGGCTTCGGAACGGCAATGTGAACAAGCTCACACATGCGGAGTTAAATATTCTCAATACAGATTGAAGAAGAAAATAGTCCACTTTCTTATACACCTTCCTAATAAAAGAAAACACTCTACTTGTTAGAATATCTGTTGTTAGCTTTGGCTGATATATCTTGTATCATAAATCACATGCTTTTAGTTTATATCTTTTTTCCCCTTACCGTTTCAGGTGATTGCCCATCTTCTGAAACCTCGAGGTTGGAAGCCGCCTGTCAGACGGCAATTTTTCTTGGATTGCAATGAAATAGCTGATCTTTGTGATAGTGCAGAGAGAATATTTTCCAGTGAACCTAGTGTTTTACAGCTAAGAGCTCCTATTAAGATATTTGGTGACTTGCATGGGCAATTTGGGGATCTGATGCGTCTTTTTGATGAGTATGGTTCCCCATCAACTGCTGGAGACATAGCGTGAGTGTCTTGACTCAATCTTGCTTCATTTTTGTTGTTCTAACCAACAGTGCCGTTGTTTAAGCAGCTTAGGTTGCCTGTGTTCAGTATCTATGAATTTTTTGTGCATTTTATATTCATAAACTTGGCGAAAAAGTCTTATAATACCTTGTCAATATTTATAATGATGATAATCACCTTTTTTTCCATCATGCAAAATTAGCTCTTGCTAGTAATTAGGGAAAACATACATTTGTTGCTCTTATCACTTGATGCCCAACTGTGAATAAATACATTCAGGCACTGAATTTTCTAAGGTTTGATGCATGCATCACTAATCCTTCCGACACTTAATATAGCCGTGCGTAAACGAAAGAATGATGAAATGATTAATTGGACATAGTCGCAATTATATATGGATTTCTTCCATTACTCTACCAGAAAGCAAACATGGTTGTCGTAAGTTTTGATGAAAATTGCTAATGTTGAACAAAAAGCTTCATATAATGATACAAAAGTTTCAAAGCCCAAAGTATTACTCCTTATGTCCCTAGTCACTAGTCCACTTTTGGATTGACCCTATTAAGAAAACAATGATTGAGATAGTGAGTTTACAATTTTATCCCTATTAATTATGAAGTGGATGAATTAAACATTTAAGATTTTCAAGATCTACCTTTTTCAAAATTAATTAATTGAGGGTATAATAAGTAATTCTTTTTTGTCTTTTCTTGATTTGTCAAAATGGACAAGTAAAATAGAAAATTGGACAAGTAATTAGGGACAGGAGTAGCAGTTACTGATATATGTTTGCTGAAATGGTTTGGTGAGAATTCCTCATGCTGATTATTAAGGATGATTGGACTTGGTAACTTTTTTTCTTATGTAGGAGCAAAAATAAGTGTCAATATGTATGGATATGAGACTCAGACCCCTTAATTTGTAATGTTTCAATAATTTTTAAAAACTTTACCTCTCTCCAAAACTTGGTTATAGGGGGGTTTGTTTAAGAAATAAAAATAATAACAAAAGATGATAAAAAAATTCTACTCACTTTTAAGCTAGTCTCTCTTTTATGTTATATTTTTTAGTGTTGTATGATCATATATTTATTTATATTCTTATTAACCAGAAATCACTTGAATAACTTGAATGAGTGTGATGTGTTATCAAAATGATACAGCTGAAAAGAATTTGGTCGCAGAAATGAGGATGTCTTCTTTGGGTGAAAAGGAAGACTCTTGAGCTGATTCCAATGGAGGATCAGCAGTGAATTGGTATGAATTATGAAATGGCATAAAGAAGAGTGAAGTTTATGAGCAAGAGCTTCTAGATGATCATAGTAGCAGATATCGGATGAAATGAGCCTACTATGTGCTGTTATTTGATGAGCACAATATCTTTGGGTACAAGGCAGAGCTTAAGCCTTTGGAAGAGAAATGTACAGCCATATGACTATAGGCCTGTCAAAGGGCATGATTAATGCGGAAATACATAAATATTGAAGAAGGTTGAGGAAATAGGAGTACCATGTTATGCAAATAATCAACAACACAGATAGGAATAATCAAACATCTTGTTAAGAGTGGTAGCCTAAAATACTATAGCTGGATGAAATAGGAATAATAGTTCGAAAAGAATGAGCTATGAACAAGTTATAACTATTAATGGTGGCACCTATTTAAGTTAGGGAAGCGTTTTTTTGGCCATTTGGGTGCATAAGGTAAGTAAATTTTGTTAATGATTAGCACTAAGATGGTGTATTCTTTATGTTAGAAATAGATTACAAAATAGTCCTCGGACTAAGAATCTACTATGAGAAGCTGTAGAATTCGTAGATGAGATTAACATAGTAGAAAGAATCTTTGGATGAGCAGAGCCTGCTATTTGATGTGATTTGCTGAGCACAACATTTTAGGATAAAAGCAGAGCCAAAGTCTTCATACGAGAAAGGTACATCCGTACGAAGTTGAGCTTATGAAAGGCATTAGTGGTATGGAATAGGAGGAAGTACTGTGGTTATTCTTCAAATAATCAACAATGTATAAGCTAACTGATTGAGAATTTGATTGATCAAGTAGAGCCAAAATTACAAGTAATTGGAGAAAATAGGAACAAAAGAATGAAACGAGTGAGATATGCACAAATTGCAAACAAAAAGTTGAAACAGAAACTAGATTTGGACAAAGATCAATTACAACTTAATTTTTTTAAAAAATGATAATGGTGTTTAGACCAATTTTCACGCTTCTTTAAAATTAGCCTTGAAAGCTGTTACACTTACATCCCTCAAGTATTAGGTCTCACGTACTCCTACCCAACCAAGTAGTCAAAAGTCGAGAAGTGCCCAAGTCTGCTGAGGCTTTAAGTGCAAAGTGCAATTAAAGCATGGGTTTTAGCAAGAAAAAAACCAATAAAGAAAAAATAGAAATGTAATGCTAGAAAATGCAACTATGCCCCCCCAGAGCTTTTGTCTAGTGGTAAGAGTGTAACGCGATATGTGTGTTACACGCTCATCATTGGTTTGAACCCACCTTAAACAAAAACTTGGTATTTAAGAGGAGAAAAGTAAGGGGGCAGTCCATTATATATCGAGTTTTGAACCGTGCACCAGCCCTTGGGATTTTTCCATCATAAAAAAAATAAAATTATTCAGACAGAAGAATTGAAAATAATCAGTTAAGATCTTTATTTCTATATATATGTATGTAGTTAAAATCATGTCATCAAGTTAAAAATCATTGAATTCCTGAATTAGATGAGATGATGTAGTTTTATGTTTCTAAGTGGCCAATTTTCTTATACTAAACTTGTAATTTCTTATTCGTAGTCGCCAACTAAATGTGTTGTCAAGTGTGATGCTCTTATACACAGAATCAATTAATGAAATTGTGCTTGCCTTTGCGCATTGATGCCTCACTAGATCCCCAATTGAGCTAGACAAAGCGCACAACTCAGGCTTCACTACCCTATAGGGCTTTATGCACACTTTAGGTGATCCTTTATCTGCCAATCAGAGATTGTCTCAATGATTCTAACAAGAAATTTCTTTGTGAATTATCATCAGGTATATCGATTATCTCTTCTTAGGAGATTATGTTGATAGGGGCCAGCACAGCTTGGAGACCATGACTCTTCTCCTTGCTTTAAAGGTACCTGTTTCTTCTGTATTGTTAGCTCTGTTTTTTTTGCTTTTTATAAAATTATTCATTTTTTTTTCACGCTCCATAACATGAGTATTTTAGGTTTGAAGCATCTACCCCACAACGTTCATTTAATTCGAGGGAATCATGAAGCGGCAGATATAAATGCACTTTTCGGCTTTCGAATTGAGTGCATTGAACGCATGGTATGATATCACTTACTGGAAAAGAACTCCAGTTTCTGAGTTAGCTACTGATGTTCATATCTGGAACAGGGTGAGAGAGATGGAATCTGGGCTTGGCATCGGATTAATAGGTTGTTCAATTGGCTTCCTCTCGCAGCATTAATTGAGAAAAAAATAATCTGTATGCACGGTGGCATTGGAAGGTCGATCAATCATGTAGAACAGATAGAGAATATCCAGCGTCCTATCACCATGGAAGCAGGGTCGATTATTCTGATGGATTTGTTGTGGTTAGTCTCTGTCTTTTCTTTTTCTTATGTCTTTACTTTTGATATCTCCCACTTCCTTACATTACTTGTGCGCATCTAGGTCTGATCCAACGGAAAATGATAGCGTTGAAGGGTTAAGACCAAATGCAAGAGGTCCAGGGTTGGTTACTTTTGGGGTGAGTAATTCTTTCAGTCCTCTCTTCAGGGTAGGTAATGAATTTGAATTTTCCCATTGACTACCCTGGTTGTTAGACAACCTTTTGGAGTCTCCCGCAATTCTTTTTTTCAGTTGTTACTCAACTGGCATTTTGAACCACAAAGTCCCAGTCTTCCCTCCACAATGCCCTCTTATTCTACTCATATTTTTTCATTGATAGGCTGTGTTTTTTCCAAAATCTTTGGTACAACTTTTTTGGGATCAACTGCAGTCCTGCCATTTGCAATAATTCTACGTTTTAACTACAAGGGTCTGAGCGAATCTGTTTTTTTTTTGGTGCAATTACTCTCTTGCAATATAATTGCATTCAAGAGTCCTTTAATGGTATTTGGTTCAGTCAGCTGGGTGTCCTTGAAGGTTTCTTATAAGTATCAGGGACATCATTTTGCTGTTGGCTCAATTCTGGTTTTGGTCTGTGGAAACTGTAGGTTATTCTTCTAATCTTGTTTCTATAGAGTTTTGGTTGAGTGCAGTTTCTCTAGCATTTCCTGTGTCCTCCATGTAAGAAGCCTTTTTGTGCCAATGTCAGCCTGAAATCGTGTTGGCTGGAATTTTTGCACCAACAATGATTCCTTTCAAACTATAGTGCGAGCGAGCACGAATGCCGTGATGGATGGCCTTTGAACGATTTGCTCAGGGACATTTAATACACTATTTTCCAGCCAACCGATTATTGTGTTGGTATGTTTCTAATTTTTAGATGTTGAAATTTGGGAAGAGTTCTAATCAAAAGAGCGATTTTTAATCTTTTTTCTATATTTCTCTGGGATGTTTCTTATATTAAATTTTTTGGTGGATGCAGGTTACCTGCTATAATGCCTGGCCGGCAAATCTTGGTATTGGGTAGAGAATCTGGTATTGTGTTCCAAAACTTTTCACCCATTCCACCAGCCCTTTTCATCATCAACCACCAGAAAATTACCTAGCGTATGGAAGGAACTGGATGCAGGTTTTCAAATATTTTCCCAGTTCTTTTTGCTTCGACTATTAACTTTACTTAGATCTATATCAATCTTGCTTACATTGCTTTGTTTGAGTAGGAGCTAAATGCTAACAGACCACCTACGCCAACTAGAGGTCGTCCTCAAACTGCCAATGATCGAGGTTCTCTTGCTTGGATTTAGATAGTAGTGAAGATTGTTCCCTGCACTTCAGGCTCCTGCTAACATCGAGGAATTCCAGTTGTGTGTACAGCATGATGCCATTTGGAAAAATGGCGGAGTTATAGATATCTTGTAGAGATATGAGGCTTCGAGACCCTAGGATCTTCAACAGAATGGACAGGCTTCAGACGGAGCAAGAGAAACTTTCCCAGGTTGCAGGTGCACCTGTTCAACTTGATTGAAGCAGTTGGGGGTTTCGAGTTTTGGGGGGGGCCTTTGTTTAAATCAGCCCCAACATGCAAGGAAGGAATTAGAGGTCTCTTTTCTTTTTTTTCTTCTTCGTTCTCAAGGGCTTTGTAAATTGCTTGATTTTGGTTTTTGTTTATTGTACTTTTTCATGGTTGTTGATATATATATTTTTCTTCTTTTTAGGTGTATTATTTTTGTCTATGGTAAAAGAGGACTTGAGGTCCCCATATATATATATATATTATTGATGAAATATATATAGTCCTGAAATCTCTGTTGGGAGTTCTTGTATCATAGATAGGGGGTGTTAATTTGTGTAATTTGTGATGATACCTTGTACAATGTAACAATTTGAAGAAGAAAAGAAGCTTTCTCTGACAAGAAAATGAGCAAAATGCTGATAATTTCCTTTTTATTTCCATGTTACATATTTACCTTGATGAAGAAACTTAGACCAACCATTATCGGACTCTTCTTTTAAGTTCTTTTTTTCTCTCCACCCGGCTTAGATTATGGAAAGTAGGCTTGACATGCTCGAATCTTTATTTGTAGGACTTTGTGCAATGGGCGATGGGCTCATGCATGACAGACTTGAATAGATGAACTGTGATGGGTTCGTGCATGACAGGCATAAATCTTCATTTGTAGGACTTTGTGTAATGGACGATGGATTCATGTATGACAGGCCTGGATCTTCATTTATAGGACTCTGACAGGCCTGGATCTTCATTTATAGGACTCTGTGTGATGACTTCGTGCATGATAGGTCTAAATCTTCATTTGTAGGAATTTGTGTGATGGGTTGTGCTTGACGGGCCTGAATCTTTAGTTGTAGGACTTTGTGTCTGATGGGTTCGCACCCATGCATGACAAGCCTGAATCTTCATTTGTAGGACTTTGTACAATGGGCTCATACATGACAGACTCGAATAGATGAACTTTGTGTGATAAGTTTGTGCATAATAGACTTGAATCTTTATTTGTAGGACTTCGTAGGAATCTTCATTTATAGGAATTTGTGTGATGAATTGTGTCTCACGGGCTTGAATTTTCATTTGTAGGACTTTATGGGATGAGTTCGTGCATTTAGTATACCTTCAATTAGTGCCACTTGTCAATTTGATATAGATGTATAGTATTCTCTTGGCTTCTATTTTGTCTCATATAATCCAAGGTGTTGTCATTGATATGCTATTACACTCATAACATTCTTTTTTAAATTCTTATTCCTTTTCTTCCTCTTGTTGAGAGAATCCAAACAATTTAGCCACATTGTGTTGGAATCGAAATAATCCAGACTATCATGTGAAAATTAATAATTGTAAATTTAATGATTACTTATGTGAATGTTAATGTGTTCTTTGTGAGATAGACTTGTTTTTCAATTTATAGAAATCAAAATTTTTTTTTTCCCATCGAGAACAACCCATTTTTGGAAACTTACAAAAAAATCTTTTCAAAATTAAATACGTGATATATTTCGGAATTTCAAAATTCCTCATTAATTTTCTGTAATTTATAAAGTAGACTAATCGATTATTCGTCCCTTGGTAACGAAATATTCACACATTGTTTCTACTATCTATTGGATTAATAATAACATCATAACTGATTAATAAAAATTTTGCTTTCGCTACTGTTTGAACCATGACGATTAAAGGAGGACGTGTCCTATTACTAGTTTTCCACGTAGCCTTAGAACCTAATTCCCTATCTTCATGGCTCTAAAAAAAAAGGAGGAATATTTCTTCAAAATATTCTTTCATTTTACTCCACTTTCTTTTTTTCTATGCCACCAAATTAATCATCCCATCATTGCAATAATTGCCTAAAAAGAAGTTAAAGTGAATAAAAGAATTATTCAAAATATCTATGTTTTGTTTTTCAAGATTTAAATTATACTATTAATTTGACATGTAATTTTTCATATTGATATAAAACAAATTACAATAATTTATAAAAAAATTCATATAATTTTTAAGCATTTAAATTCTTTGAAGTACAAACTACTCATATAATATCATAATGATATTAACTCAGAAAATGTATACATTATTACTCTTAATTTATTTTTGTCGAAAAAAATCACGTACAATAATAATATATTCAGTATAATTTTATAAATAATATAAAAAGGCCAAATATATAAACAGATCTCTAAATTTGTTTTAGTTTTATTTTTTCCGCTTCCAGGTACCTCAAACTATGTTATTTTTCCTATTGAATCCTTAGAACCATCATGAAATTGTTTCCTTTTAAAACATTGTTGGCTGTAGGTAAAGAAACAACGAATCTAACTAATCTCTCCTCACCAGAGAGAAAAAAAACAATACATAACCCAAACAAAATATATACCCAAGGGTACATTATTTGTTCGAGAATTCATTAGTCCCCCTTTGAATAGTGCAAATGTTTTTCGGAATAATTGTGTTTTTACTTCTTCAATTTATTTTTAACACATTATAACCAATTAGACAAACACACAATTCATTTTTATTCCTTCAATCAAAATCATTACAATACGAACACAACTGAAGGCATTTACAATAGAAAAATCTATCAAAATAAGCCAACAGTTTGAAATGAACAAATTGTGATGGTTCAATGATTAAATAGGAAAATAACGTAGTTGAGGTACCTGAAGAGAAAAACCTAATAAGTTTAGAAATTTATTTATGAATCGGCCAATAAAAAGATATTAAGCAATGCATATGTCATTTATTTTGTTTGTAGTTATAAGATGCATCAATCAAACTCTTTTTAAAAGCTTAATAAAAGCAAGTATAATTGAAGAGGAATATTTTCAATTCACATATCCAAAATCAAATTTTTAATTTTGGCATTTTTTTTTTTTTTTTTAAAAAAAATTTTTACAACAACAAACATATCCAAAAGGAGAAAAATGTTCCTTTGGTCACAATCTATGATTCAACAAGATTTTTTCATGTAAATTGAAAAAAAGATAAATTAAGTATTTAAAATTCAAAGCCGCTTTTAAGGTTAATTAGTTTGAAAAAATATCCTCTGCTAAAGATTTTTTCATATTCAGAACTTCAACTCATAATCTTTGATTATTCGATCATTCTAAAAAGGGATTGAATTACAATTTATATATTTATTTTGTGTTTTCCCCTTTTGTAAACCTTTCATAGCTAGGGGTTTAGATGGATACAATATTTTTTTCCTCTCATTTTAACTATTTAATATTTGAAATTTACTGAGTTATTTAGATTCATCATAAATAAGTTTATGATTAAAAGAAGTACGGTACTCTTGACTGAAAAAATTCATTATTTTCAAAACTCAAATCCAACGTTTTTCATGATAAAAAATAAAAAAATCTCGACCATATGATTCTTGGTGAATTGAATTAAAAGATTCACTAGATCTTTGAGATGTTTTGGTTGTCAAAGACAAGTCATGTTATGATTGGATACTATTCCAACTAGCAACCATATGTATTAGTATATATGCTATCTATATTACATTAATTATATACATTGAATCGATTCAATTTATGTGGAAGATACATTTTTTCTTTTATTTAGCACAAGGAATATGGATGGAAAAGTACAAATATTGTACATTATAATTAAATAGATAAGGGTTTGAAAAATTATCTCATATTTGAGTCAAATTTTGGGCCAGTTGTTGATATTAAATTTTCCGATAATCTATTTATTTTCCGTATACTATTTTAAATATTCGTATTATTATAATATATATATTATATATATATATATATAATATATATACTATTATTTTTTTTTTGCTCATGTGAAACATGAAAAAAATAAATGGTAAAATTATAAATATAATGTGGTCCATTGGAAACATATATACCTTTTTAAAAAAAAATACCGCCGATTAACATAGTTTTTTCGGTGTGAAGGGATGGGGTGGATAAAAATACACTATTAAATAGTTCAGGAAGGCAATAAATCCTCATGAAAGTTTAGTATCGCAACAACAACTTCGACCAAAATTAAGATAATTTTCAAACACTTATTCCATAATTAAATGTAGGATAAAATATAAATTTTTCAGGTGAAACTTTATTTATTTAACTTAATGTTCAATATTCATATTAAAATTTTAAATTAATTTTGGATTTACGTTACATAAAATCTACTTAAGAAAAAAATATTTTTTAATATTTAAGACTCAAATTTGAAACATCCCAAGATGTAAAACATTAGTACTTCACCTTCTTTGACAAAGCTTCTTTGACAAAGTGATGTACTTGTAGACTTTTATTTATTTATTTATTAATAATAGAGAAAGCTCATGTGCACCTCAGTTTTTATAAAAAAGAAACATTAAATATAGATTGACCATTAAAAATTATTTTGGAAGAAATAAATATAATAACATAATTTTCAAAAAAAACAACATGTAATGTTCCAAAAAACAACAGATTTTCTAAACAATATATTTTATTTGTATATTAGATTTAACATAAATTTAAATGAAGCATGGTCAAGTGATAATGTAACACATTTTGATCACACCATTTTTAATATAATAAACAATTAAAAATGAAATGAAAGAATATTTAAGAAATAAAAAACCAATTTACTTCTATTAAAATAACAAATAAAAATAAACCCCAACCTTATAATGTTTTTTGAAAAAATCAATAATAATTCAAAACATTTTATTAAAATGAGATAGAAAGGACATATTTGATTTCTGTAAGACCTGTTTATCCTTTTGAGGCAACAAATTTTTATTTTCCTGGAAAAAACTGGCAGATGTAAACTGATGCCCACGACGGACCGTCGTGGAGGTGTCGTTTCAACACGACTAGAAAATCGAAATTGGGTACTGAAAATCCGACTCTCTTGCAGGCGTCGTGACGGAGTGCAGGACGGACCCGTCGCCAGGCGCGACGGCCCCGTCCACGGCCATCCACTTTAACAACGAAGTCTCCTGTTAAGCCCATGCGACGACAGGCAAGGACGGACCGTCGCAGGCGCGACGCCCCCCGTCCACGGGCCTTACGCATCCCCCAGTTCCCCCGGGTCGGATTTCTTTTAATCCGTTTTTGAAAGTGAACGTTGTTTTTTTTGGACTATTCCTGCTTGAACTTATAAAGTTATAGGGTAATGTTTTATAAGTCCTAATTAACTTTGGGGGTTTAAAAGAGGGTAACCTTAAGTTATTATTGGGATATTCAGTGCCCAGTCTTTTTAAAACTAATTATATAAATCAAATTAGGGGTAAAAAGAGAGGGTTTTCATAAGCCATAGAAAGAACAAGAGAAGGATAGAGAAAGTCCGAAACGATAAAGAGGAGAAACTAATAGAAACCAATCTTTGGGAAATTGGCTTTGCTTGGTGGGAATCACTAAAATCTTTTCGGTGGAGGGTAGGTTATTGGTTTTTTAACACTTATTCCGTAGTAAACTCTTAATAGCCGAATTTGAAACATAAATGTGTTAAGTAGTATTATTAATGTCTTCTATATCGTTTGGTGGATCATGATGTGATCTTATAATATATACCCGATTGTTGATAAAATAACTGATGACGCTATTAATTTAAATTCTTGAAGAAACCCTAATCTTACTTTGTTAATAGTATGAATGCCTTGGTACATAAAAAAGAAGGGGCCCCCCTTTAAATGGAACGAAAGTGTGGGGAGATTAGGGATCGGGTGCCACGTTCCGGTACCAGGATATAATAAATGAGGATCGGAAGTTGTCAACGTTCTGACACCAGGATAGAATATGAGGATCGGAGTGTTCCCTTCCCGACACCCAGGAATTAGAAATATGGAGGAATCGGAAGTGGTCACACACTTCCCGACAACCAGGATATTTTAAATTACAAATGGATCGGGTGCCACGTTTTTCCGGTACCAGGATAGAATAATGAGGAATCGGAGTGTCCACGTTCCACAACCATGATAGCATATGAGGATCGGAGTGTCCACGTTTCTGACACCAGGATAGGCATAATGGATCGGGTCCACGTTTTTTTCCTGTCCAGGGAATAGAAATATGAGGATCGTAGTGTCACTTCCGACACAAGGATAGAAAAAACATTGAGGATCGGAGGTGTCATCGGTTCCAAACACCAGGATAGTATATTGGATTCCGGGTGCCACTTCCGGTTACCAGTATATAATGAGGAGCGGAGTGTCCACGTACCTGACATCGAGAGTAATTCATAATAAATGAATCTTGAATTACCTAATATAACCAATCTAAAGACCACTGTTGCCCCAAAATGAGTATGATTGAGGAGGCCGTGAGTCCTCATTGATGTGCTTGGTTTGTTAACCAGGACTATGGTTTTTAATTGTTAAATTTGCTTGCAGCTGCTGCTAAGGATATTTAGTTGATTTTTAGAATGTTTCTGATATATTACTGTTTTCCTCTATTTTGATTGGCCGAAAAAGATGATACCTAACTAACCTCTACTCCAGTACGTTGTGTTTTTCCTGACCCCCTACTTTTAATGTTTTTTTTTTTTTGTTTATTTGTGGAGTGCAATCAAACGTGCCCGTCAATCTTCCCGACTCAACAGTAGTTTTCAAACAGCCAGTCTGTTCGTCCACCGGATTCCTTCAGGGTGAGCTACTGCTTCTTAGTTGGACTGGAATCTCTCCTTCCCCTGGTCTTGATGCCTTGAAGTTTTCGGCATAACGAGCTTTTTATTTTTGTTTTTTTTAAGCTTAGAAAAAAAAATACTCTTAGTTTAGTAATTTGATCATAAGATGTTCTTGTGGTGATTGAAACTTCCAGATTGTTGGGGAATTAATAGAAGTTGAATTTTAGAAGTATTGAATTGTTCCCTTTTTTTTTTTTTTTTTTATTTATGCGCTTAAGTCTTCCGCCCTGCTTTTTAAAAAAATGTTTATATTTTAAATTGGAAATGATAAGGTTTAGAATTGGTTGGTTCCTCTCACATCGGAGGGTAAAAATGTGGGGTGCCCGAGTCCCGCAGGCCTCGGTTTTTGGGTCGTGACAAACTTGGTATCAGAGCATTAGGCTCATTCGTTGGTCCTCATCACACAAGACCACAGGTCCTATGAGTCTAAAAAAGAACGGTAGGGGGAACGCCTTTACTTTTTCTTTTGAGAGGCCTTATAAGAACTTTAGGACAATTCCCATTTTTCCCTTCTTTCTTTCCTTCTTTTCTTTTCGTGCTATACTTGGATCCAATTGGTAAAATTATGTTGATACAAACTTGGTATCGAACCCATCTTCCACACTCTTATTTCCTCAGATGGTTAGAACTAGATCAACGACTACGCCAACAATGCAACCATCAACAGCAAGACAAAAATGCATCCGAGCCAGCCACTGGGGCCTTGTAGCTCGAGTGCAACATGGCACAGAGGGCCGCGTAGAGGTCGTGGGGAGGACGTCCCCCCCTCTAGATGGAGAGGACCGAGCACCTAGCCCATCCTGGTTGCTAAGGGCGGTGACTCCCTCCACCGCTGAGGAAGTAGTAAGATATTTTTGGGAGTATGGGGGCTCAGCCTGAAAACACGTCACAACAATGAGGAAATTTAGCCACCGCCAACCTCACCCAGATATGGAAATCAATCAGGTGTGCCTCGCTGTATCTTAGTGGTTTTTCCTGATCCGGGTTCCCAGGGCACCACCAGTGGTTTTTTCCCCTGCACCAACACCTCGGTTTCAGAGGTAACAAATGCAGCCACTTGGCTTCCTCGTATGGGGAAATTGCCTCACTAGACATAGGCCACGGTTCCTCCACGTCCCTGACTACTGGGCCGCCTATAATAATGACGACTGATTCAGCATGAACTTTTTTTTAGGGTAATGTTTTTCTTTGAAATTGGAAAAGAAACCTCCAGTCTTCAAGGGTGGCATAATCTGAGGATGTTACGATTTTCTGGTTGACTGTCATGAGCTACTAACACAATATGGGTTAATCAGTAGAACGGTTTTTGTGGGGGTGTTGAGTTCGTGAGTTTTATCAGTTTTCAAGGGAACGCCAAAATGTGGGGCGGTCCACAATGTTTAAAATGTCAACCAACAGAGGCAACCACCTATGGACTTGGGGGGCCCCCCCCCCCCCCCCCTTTTTTTTTTTTTGTGGCCTCATTCCTAGTTTTGTTTATGGAAATATATAATCCCCTCCCCAGTACTTTTGAGGGATAGGAAAAGGGAAAATGAGTTTTTTTTTGAGCCTAGAGCAAGGGTAGGGAAAATTTTCCGGTCCAATGCATATGAGGCCTAATGTTTTGTTGCAACTATCCAGATATGCCCACCCACTTATGTTTCCATCCACAAGAGCGGATTCCCGCCGTGTTGGTGAAGGGTTTGAGATTCAGAGTTGAATTTCAGCCTACCGGTACAGCGGCTACGGCGACGGGCAAATCCTTCCCAGAAGTGGGTTAGAAATTTCGTAGTAGAGTGGAAAGGAGTGAAGCCCCCAGAAATGAATGCAACCACGGCGTCACATCAAGAGGTTTTCAAAAGGGAGTGAGTTTAATGGTTCTTAACTCTAGAGGACAGGGTTTCCGGAGGTTGGACTCAGTTCGGACCCCATCCGTCTCACTCTTACAGACTGTAGTTGGGGGGTCCACCTCAGACCGGATCAACTTTTCCTCCTGAGGACCTATGCGGAAACTCTAAGATAGTGTTTTCTGGGTTGTGGGGAACTGGGCATATCAAGAGTATTGTCCAAGACCCATAGTGATAGACCCCCAACATTAGAGGTAGAGGTGGTCATGCAGAGGCCGTTTATTCCCGAGGCGGGTGGGTCGAGGTAATGGTGGTCCACCACACAATGGGGCCGGGGGTGATTGGTGCAACAGGGAAAGCACTACATCACAAACAATGGTAGGGGGCCAACGGACAAACAAACGAAAGGGCCCCATTGGGTTTTATGGGCTTTCCTCCCTGGGGAAGATCAAGGCGGAGGACCAACATCGGAGGCTGTCATCACGGTTAAATCTTCTGGTTTTGTGATTGCATGGGCCTTCTGTAATTGTTTGATCCTTGGCTCCACATTTTCTTATGGTATCTTCCTCATTTGCTAATGGGTCTAAATTTTACAATTGTGATTACTTGATAACGCCTATTCGTGTTTTTTCCTTCGACTCCGGGTGGGGTGAGTCTTTTGGTTAAGTTTTTTGAAAAGGTAATAATAGGTCTTTGTTTTTGGTGAAACTTTGTGGGGGAGCAACACCTTATGTAAGATTTGGTTTATCTTAGAAATGGTTGAATTTTGATGTATTCCTGGGTATGACTTTTGTGGCTTTCTCCGCAATTTGCCGATCTTGGATTGAAATGTCTAAAACGGTGACGTTAGCCAAGCCCTATGGACAGATCCGTTTTAGTGGTTGGAGGGTGGACCTACACTTCTAAATCCGTGGCCGGGGGTTATAATCCTTCTCCTTTCGTTTCCTTCGTTCTAAGAATGGTGAAGTAAAGGGTGGTTTTTAGCCTTCCTTGTCACATCTCAAGGATTTGACCCACCCAAGTACCTTCGATTGAGTCGGTTTCTGGTGGTCCCCCCACCAGTGAAGTTTTCGTGGATGTGTTTTTTTTTTTTCCCACTGGCAGATCTTCCGGGTAAATGCCACCAGATAGGGATATTTACTTTCTTTGACTTCTGTATTGATCTTGGAACCGGTATCCACGCCCCGCCTCGCCCCCATTTCTATACCCCCTGTAATCGAATGGAAATCCCGCATAGTTAGAGAGTTTAAAAGCCCAACCTTCAAGAGTTGTTGAGCAAAGGCTTTCATTAGAAACCAAAGTGCATCTCCTTGGGAGTGTCCCCGGTTTTGTTTGTAAACAGAAGAAAGAATGGGAGTTTTCCGGATGTGCACATATAACTACCCGGGTGTGGCAGTTGAACAAGGTTGACTATAAACAGAAACAAGTAAATCCTTCTTCCGCTCCTCGCATTGAATGACTTGGTTCGATCAGTTAAAGTCCCTGTGTTCCTTCTTCCTAAGACTTGACTTGAGATCGGTTTATCCATCAATGAAAATACGGGCAACGAATGGTGTCCAAACTGTCTTTTTGAACCAGGTATGGTCAATTAACGATTTGTAGTGATGTCGTTTGAGTCTTACGATGCCCCTGCTGGCGTTTCATGAGTTTTGATGAATGGATTTTTTAAAAAGCCATAAATTTGATTCTCTTTTGATCGTATTTAATTGATGGATATACTGATATAATCTCCCAGAGTTGAATAAGGAACATGAGGTGAGCCATTTGGAGAATGTTATTGGAACTGTTGAGGGAAGAAAAAGCTTTTATGGCCAAGTTTTTCCTCTAAGTGTGAGTTTTTTTTGGCTAGATGCAGTGGGGTCCTCTTGGGGGGGCACGTGGTTTTTCTTCTAAGGATGAGTGGATGGTGGGATTTTCCCTTCTAAGATTCGAAAAAAGTAGTTGAAAGAATTGGGTACTAAACCCTAAACTAATGTGTCATAAATACGGAGCCTTTTTGGTTGGGTTTTTTTAGCTAGCCTACTACCACCTCCCGCCGATTTTGTCAAGGGATTTTTTCCTTCTATTGCTTCCCAACTGACGACTTTGACCTACTAAGCAAAAATGTTCCATTTTGTATGTCGGATGAGTTGTGAGGAAAGCTTTCAGAAGCTCAAGACTCCCGTTTGACTACTTGCACGAAAACTGCAAAACCAAGTTTCTCACCTTGCCAGTGGAAAAGGCAAAGAACTGTCATTGTGGTTATTGTGATTGCAATCTTATTCGGGTTTTGGGTGGCAGTGCTAATGCAAAGAATAAGATGTGATTTGCTTTATGCTTCAAGACAATTAAAAGTGCATGAAACTTAACTACCAACTCATGATTTGTGGAATTGGCCGCGGTAGGGTTGTTTGCACTAAGCAATGGGAGACACTATTTATTTGGGTTAGTGGGTGAGGTCTATACCGGATCAATCGTAATCCCTACCAAGTTGGTCCCTTCTTCCACTCAGAGATATTTTGAATTTGTGAGACAAGGAGAGACATTGGAACCTAACTTGAAGGGACAAAAACGACCATCATAAATTTTTGTATCATCCGGGGAAAGGCGAATGTTTTGTGAGCGGCATGGCTTTAAAAGTAAAAGGGCGGTAGCTGGGTATCCGCCTCACTTTGCAGCTTCTAGGCGCCCAATTTGGCCTAAGAAGTTTCATATTCTGGGGCTAACGGACCTTAAATAACAATGAGGATAGAAGTAAATGAGAGGGAGGATTTTCCTAGCTTGTGTGGAAGTCAAGATCATTCCCTTCCTTTGACAGAAATTACGGGCAACCAGTTTTATGACGAGAAAACTAAGTCCGCATTCCGATAGAAGGTTGTTGTATTGCAAGGAGAGGCTAAAGAAGCGACCATCGCAGAGGAAGCGTTTGTTTTTTTGAGTGATCATAAGGGAAGGGTACATGTGTCAACCCCCGCGGGTCGATAGAATTTGATCAACATATCTCTGATCCACCTAGGCATCATAGTGTTCCAGGTATTCGATACCATCCGGGTGGCAACCAAGATGTACCGTGACCTAAAGCAACCACTTTCCTGGTGGAAGACAAGAATGAATGTGTGAATATTGTGGAATTTTTATTGCTCCACCTAATGCTCCAAAACGTGTCCCAACAACTTATGTATGACTGAGCCCCCAATAGGCCCGGAGGAAAACACTTTCTCCAGAGAAATGTCCATTTCCGGAATGGAATGGGAAAGAGAACTGCAATGGACAGCTTTTCGGGGGGGGCGTTGGGGGTGTGGTATGGTCTTCTTCCCAAAGACAATTATGGGAACAGTTCGACTCCATTTTGGGTGATTTGTGGGCAGATTAACCTAAGCTAAGTCTGCTCAATTTCATTCCGTTAAGGTGACTTACAATGCCGAGAAAAAGTTTAGGGCCAAAACTTTTGTACATTCTTCAGAACGTTTTCGCGGATGGACTCATAGTTTTGCCTGCGGATTTCCACTAGCCCATCATATCAGATAGAGTGTACGTCTATTTTAACTTCTATAGTATTTGGAACATTCGCATTGCACGAAATTGGGTACTCGGCTTGAGGCTTGGACCCTTATTCCCTCTTGTCGCGGGGTGCTAATTGCCCGTGCCTTAACAAACGCCGGGAGGTCGTGGACGCTTTGTCTTAATAACTCGTTCCATCCCAACCCGATGGTCAGTTCCTGAGGCCGATTTTACCCGATTCAAGGCTGTGTTTTGTGCAGGGTTATGCTTCGTGGGCCAATGTGTGGAATAGAATTTTGGTGGGCCATTGGGATAGGCCCTTTCTTACCCTTTAGCGTGTCAGTTTTTTTTCATACAATAATAGCTATTCAACTCAGCTTGATGATGGCCCCCAAATTTTGGAAAGATTGGTTATGGCTCGGAGATGTAGATCTCCCCATTGTTTGGTTTTTTGCTGCATTCGAGGTTTTAGACCCTTGGGGGGGGCGGGGGGGGGTACTGAATGATTGAGGTGATTCATAGAAAACAAATGGAATCTATTCAGAAAAGCTTCTAGCGGTCGTCAAAGTAAGACAAAGAATAATGCAATCTGAAAGGTAGAGACACTTAGAGTTCAAATGGAGGGTGAACAAAACAAGGTCTTTTTTTTGGGGGGGTGAAGGTTTCACACCAATTGAAAGGTGTGATAGACGTTTTTGGTAAAAGAGGCCAGCTTAGGCCCAAGGTACTTGGTTCCTTTTGAAGTACTGGCTTTATAGGGCGAGTATTGGGACATATGGCCTTAATGAGTTTTTTAGCCTTGCCCCCCAGGGCCGTGTTCCGGAAATTACATTGCCGGTATTCCCCTGTGTGTTCGGATGTGTCGAAAGATTACCATGGGGATGGAAATTACATTATTCCGTTTGGGATTTCAGTTTTGCTTGATGTAGAATTTGTCTTAATGAGAGGATTCCTTATTGCTTATTTTAGATAGAGAAGTTCGCAAGTTTGAGGTCAAGGGAATTGCAATCTATCAAAAAGTTTTCAATGGAACAAGATCGACCCGCGTTTTGAAGAAGCCACTTGTGAGAAGGAAGGCAAGATAATGCCGAGAAAGATACCCACATCTGTTTTACAGATTCCAAGGTAATTACCTTTTCCCCTTGTTTTTCCTTCTTGAGATCGTTCGGAGGGAGCGAACGATGGGTAATGGTATCTTATTGTAAACGACCTGTTTTAGTCCCGTTGTTTTTTGAGCAACATTTTTATTCCTGGAAAAAACCCTACTTGGCAATAGGTAACGTAGGCCACGACGGACCGTCACGGTCAAGACGACCGTCGTGGAGGTTGTCCGTTTAAAACACTTAGAAAATTCTGAAATTGGGTAACTGAAAAATCGACTCTCTGAACGTCCGTGACGGGAGTTGGCAGGAACGGAAGCCCGTCGCAAGTCGCGAACCTCCCCCGTCACACACAACAGCAAGGCCTCCCCTTAAAAACGAATCCTCTAATAAAAAGTAGTCAATTCGACGGACCATGCATGAGACGACCCCGTCGCCAAGGCGCGACGGCCCGTCCCCGGCTTTAAACCGCAATCCCCAGTTCGGGTCGGATTTTTTCTTTCATACGTTTTTTAAGGGTGACGTTTTTTTGACTAGTCCTCTTTAACAAATTATCAATTTTTAGGGTTAATGGTTAATAGTCTCAATTACTTGGGGGTTAAAAAAAAGAGGTAAAACCCTTAAGTTCTTAGTGGATTACTTAAAGTGGCCATCCTTTTTTTCACACTTAATTCTCCCCTCACCACCTTAGGGTCACGACACGCGGGGTTGCCATAACAGAAAATAGAAAGACCAAGAGAAAGGAGAGCGGAAGTTCGAACGAGAAAGAGGAGAAACGAATAAAACAAAAGCTTGGGAAATTGCTTGCTTGAATCACTACATCGTCGGTGGAGGTAGTATGTTTTTTTTTTTAAACAACTATTTCGTAGTAAACTCTTAATTACGAATGATAATGTGTTAAGTAGTATTTTGTGAATGTCCTCTATATGCCTTAATTGCCGTGTAAAAATAGCCATGATGTGTAACTTATATATATACACGATTGTGAATTACATCAATAAGGCATGAATGAAGCTAATTTAATCTTAAAATCTTGAAGAAAACCCCTAATCTTACGCTACTGTTGTTTTAAATGATGATGCCTTTTTTTGGTAAATAAAAGAAAGGCTATGAAACGAAAGTAGTGGGATTTAGGGGATCGGGGTGACAAACGTCCGGTACCAGGATTAGACCACATACATGAGAAGAATCGGAGTGTCACCTTTCTGACACCAGGATAGAATATGAGGACGGAGTGGCCACGGTTCCGACACCCAGGAAATAGAAAATATGAGATCGGAAGTTCCCACGTTATCCACCCCCCCACCAGGATAGTAAATAAGGATCGGGTGCCACGTTCCGTTAACCAGGATAGAATTGAGGAGCGGAGTGTCCCCAAACGTTTTCCGACCCAAGGGATATAATAGGGATGGATCGGAGTGGGTCCACGTTCTGAACAACCCAAGGATGTAAATAGGGATCGGGTGCCACGTTCCGGTACCCCTAGGATAGACAATATTGGAGGATCGGAGTGTACAACTTTCCGACACCCAGAGGATATAAATATTGAGGATCGGAGTGTTCCACTTTCAAACCCCAATGAATTAGTAATATGGAATCGGGTGCCACGGTTCCGGTACCGAGGATAGAAATTGAGGAGCGGAGTTGTCCCCACGTAACCGACACGAGAAGTAAAATAATAAATGAATCTTGAAAAGATACTACTATACTCCAATCAAAGGAAACAATGTTTTCCCAAATGATAAAATGATTGATGAGGCGTGAGTCCTCATTGATGTGGCTTGGTGTTTGTACACCAAGGAACTATGGTAAATTGGTAAATGCCTGCTGCATGCTAAGGATATTAGTTTGATTTTAATGTGTTTACTTGAATATAAAAATACAACTAAAGTTTTTTATTTTTGAGTTGCCGATGATTACCACTCATTCACGTGTGGTTGTACTTGAACCCCTACTTTTTTTTAATGTTTTGTCTTTTTGTTTATTTGTGGAGTGGCCGCAACCGTGGCCCCGTCCATCTTCGACGCAACATTAGTTCAAGCAAGCCAGGGCTTTTTTCGTCACAGCCGGATCTTTCCGGGGGAGCCCTAATGCTTCTAGCTTTGGACTGGCTCGCCCTTCCCCATGTCTTGAAGTGCCTTGAAGTTTTCGGCATAGAACTGCCTTTATTTGTTTTAGCTTCTTAAATACTCCTTAGTGTTTAGTTAATTTGGATTCATAGATGTTTCGTGTGTGGTTGGATGACTTCCAGATTTTTTGGGAATTAATAGAAGTTGGAATTTTAGAGTTATGGGAATTTGTTCCCCTTTTATTTTTGAGCTTAAAGTCCTTCCGCATTGCTTATTTTGAATATTAAATTGAATGAATAAGGTTAGATTGGGTTGGTTTTTCGCCTCACGCGTAGGGTAACTGTGGGTGCCATCGCCGGCTCGGCCTTTAGCTCGGTTTTGGGTCCGTGGACAATTTTCAATTTAATTGTTATAACTTTCAAAAATTAGTCGTCCAAAACATGTGGTACTATAGAAAAAGACCATTCCCATCTTTAATCACAATTCCCATATTTAATAGAAAAAATCCTCTTATCGAGATTTTTTAATCCCGAATTAAAGTCCCTAAATTCGATACACAATTTTAAATTAATCAAACTTAATTGAGTGTATATAACCAATTAAAAACAATTATTTTCTTTTTTGGCAAACATACCAAACCAATTTTAATTGAGATTCTTTTGGAAATTGGAACAAGCTCGCAATTATGATAAATTTAGTTTTCTCAGAACTTGCAAACAAGCAGAAGTTTTTTTTTAAATGACAAATCAAATTTTTGAGAAACTTAATTAAAAAATTTAAAACAAACAAAAAATGGAAGAATCTTGTTCCAAATACCAAGGCATATGACCAACTCACTTGGGCCAATCTTCCCTTTTATCCATAAAAACTTAGCTTGTTCCTTTACCCGCAACATTTAAATTGAAACACAACTTATATAATCCACTAACATAAATAATAAATTTTTGTATAATTTAGCGCACAATAATATAAAATAAGGTTGGTTTCTATATATAGCGATATTAATTTATTTAAACATTAATACTCAAAAATTTTATATAAATATCGTTAAAGATTTTAACGGTTTTGAACATAACGATAACAAAATTTCGTATATCATACTGTCATTTGATAGATAATTTGAGAAGAATAGAATAAACTAGGGAAAAGGGTCAAAAATGCCCTTATACTATGAGAAAGGAACAAAAAATACCGTCCATTTATAATTTGCCTAATAAATTCTTTTACCGTCAATACTTTGGTTAAAAAATGTCTTGCATTCAATTCTTTTGGTCCAAAAATGCGATAAATTATATGTAGAAAGGTAATGAAGTTATTCTATTTTAATTGATAAAATAAGATTAAGATGGGAAAAAAATATTTTCTACATTTTTATTTTTTGAAGAGATTTTTTAAGAAAGAAAATAAGAATAGTATTCTTTAATAATATTTTAATTAGGAAGAAGATGTGTTTAAAAGAATTTTTTTTATTTAAATTGGTATTTTTGACCCATTTTGTGTCTCAATTATTGATTAATTTGAATTGTAGTCTATATTAATCGACTTATAATGCAAAGGAAAATTCAAAATTTTCAAATCATAGGTAGATTATTCTGAAAAGGTAGAATTGATATATAAATTTAACTGATTTGACCTTAAGGTTTTATCACTTCAACTCGTTAAACGTTTACAATTATGAAAAAATTACTTAAATATAAATTTTATTTTATTATAACCTCTGAAATTCCCTACCATTTATAAAAAAAAATTATTATTCAAAAAAGTTTCCCCTTTCTCTGATACATTACCTGCTCTCACTGCATCATTTTCCTATTCCCCCTCGCATATACATTCCCCTCTACTCTATGATTAACAACCAATCACTCACTATGTATCCCGTGGTCCTATCCTCCTCTCTCTCTATCCTCTCCTCTGATCAATTCTATCCTCTCTCGAATACACATACATCCTCACCTATGTAATCTACAAAACTTCCCTTCCATATAGATTCGTCGGGACATGAACGATTTCTTCGCTTCGGTTTTTTCCGCCCCTAAAAGCTAGCTCCTACCTCCCCTACTCCCTAACTCCTCCTCCTGTCTCCTTTTTAGGATGGGAAAAAAAATTTCCTCCTTGGTCCTTTTTACATTAACACTCCCCCTCCTCGGACTCTCGCCGCCCAAGCAGGACCCTGCTAATTCTTTCTCTTTAATACGCAATATCCCTTTAAAGGCCAGAAAAAGATCTACCGTGACCTTGTTTTGGCCAAAAATGAATTTGGGTTTTTACAACCAGGTCCATTCTTTGAAACAAACAGATTTTTTTAAAATTGGTATAACTATTATGATAGGTCCAAAAAATTAAATTCTTTATGTTTGGGGTCAGAGGGTGTTTACCCCATTTTAGAAGAAAAGACAAGGCTAATAGACATTCCAAATTTCTAACCCCCATTTAGAGGAAGGTTACACCTAATTATTTATCGTGCATTTATAATTTTTGAATGTGAATTCACTCATCTATATAAAAATATATTTTGAAAATAATTAGTAAAAAGCTATTCCTACAATGCTCTAAGTCGATAACATAAGTTTTCACTTGAACCCGATGACCCCACCGTGTAAAAACCCCCCTCATAATACCACCCTTTATATGATTCCAAGAATTTTGTTGCTTTGGTAATTGTTTTTTTATATCTTAGTTAATTAATAGAAGAAAATAAAAGAGAATAATATGATTGTTCCAATGCACTAAAAGATACTTATGTACCCAAACAACAAATTAATGCTTTAAAAGAATGGTAAAAAGAGTAAAATTTAAATAGGCATGGATTTGGTTGGGGGTCCACTATGGATATGATAAAAGAATAATCCAATTGATTAATCAAAAAAAATTCACAATGAAACTTGTAATTAACTTTAGGAATACATTCCATTGAGTCAACTTAGAATCAATTCATCCTTCTGTCATCTATACCATTAATCCTTTTAATTTTTGGTTAATTAAATATATAAACATATGCTTTGTCACCTAAAATATTCTTAATATTTATATACACTAGATTATGCAATTAAGTAGTATTTATAACATTATTTAAATTGCATTCGTGAGCCAAATTAAAGCATGATTTGACCTAAGTTAACATAAGAAACTTTAAACATATAATATTTGTTAATTAAACTTTTGATTTGCTTAGGGAATAATTATTATTTTTAAAGTCCCACCGTCCCCCATAACTACTATTAGTTTTCAAATATATTAATTAATATTATGATTTATACCAATATATTATATTTAATATCCTCATCTCGATCATCATGTCCTCTCTCTCTCTTCTCTCTCTATCCTCTCTTCTCTCCTCTCTCTCTCCTCTCTCCTTCTCTGCCTTCCTCTTTTCTCCCTTTTTTGTCCTTGTACCTTCCTTCTCCAGCCTCCCGGGCGGGCCCCCCTTTCCTCCTTCTGTTGGGCCTCTGCCTTCCTTCCCCTCCTTCACCCTCCCGTCTTTCCCTCATTTTTTTTCTTTCCTTTTTTTTGTCGCCTTTTTCGTCTTTTCCCCCCCTGCTTCCTCCTCCCTCACTCATAGGAACAATTACTTTTTTGAAAGGTGATTTGCCTTTTGCTTGTTCCTTAAAAGCCAACCTTTTTGTCCCAAACTCACTTCCTTCTCACTTTTATCTTAATTATAATAAAACAAACGCCTCGTTTCGTTTTTAAATTAAATTTTTCTGATTTTTTTAATTTGGCTTGAAGTTGAAGAAAAGAAAAAATAAGTGCCTTTTTTGGAATTTTATAAGTTTTTTTTAAACTAAAAGATAAATGTGGATAATATATTAAAATGTCAATTAATGTTGTGATCTTAAATATATTAAGTGAAAAATTAAAATTAAAAAGTTTTATAAAAGAAAAAACTAAATGAACTTAAAAAATAAAATATGACAAATAAATTAAAACGAAAAAAATATATATGTTATATTCCATGAAAGGTTTTTTTTTTTTGGGTGGAATTAGAATCAATATTCTAGGATGGAAATAGTAATTAAGGTACATAGTTTAGACTTTAAGAATATCTCAAACTAGAAACTAATAATCTTTTATTCCCCAATTTTTGGTTTGGTTACTTGTCATTCTTTTTTTGTTTGGTATAAAGAATAAATATATTAAAACAATACAATAATCTTTATATCCAATTTTTGTTTTTTTGGTAATTTTCATTATTTTTGTTTGGGGGGGGGAGAAAATAAATATATTAAAACAAACACATAAAACTAAATTAGATCCAACTAGCCGTTTTACCTCCTTATTCCCTAATCTGAATTATTATAACCCATTTAACAAACGCCTCAATTAAATTATTTTTTTTATAATACATAAATAATGATAATCGTGTTTTAGAAAAAATTAATACCTGACTAATTAAGATAATAAACTCGCAAAGCAATGAAATTTTTTTTCGTATAAATTTTATTAAAAACCATTATCAACAAAACTAAATAAAGTATTTTTTTTTTTTCATGGTGGTGGGCCTTGCACATCAAGATTAATTTAGCAATTTCTGGAGTCCCTACAAAGTACCCTGCCCTTTTTATTAGCATTCCCAACATTCAACCAAAAACATCCCAATACTCCAACATACCAATAAATCCCCACCTCACACTCTTATATTCTTTTTTCTCATATATCCGCGTAATAACTAGACTGGTGGTACTTTAACAGACTAACAGACACAACAAATGTCAATACCCTAGAATGGAAGAAATGGCAACACCACCATTGAGTAAACCACACCACCAACAACACCACTAATTTGCCTAAAGACAACGGGCATAAGTGTGTTCAATTAAAGTGATTTAGAATACGTCCCAAAGAGGCAATCAATGGGTACCTCTTATTTAAGAAAACATTTTTTTTTCAGCTGATATGCAATCCAAACACTGGCTTTACATACACAAAATGGTTTTTTTCTCTCCCAATTAAAAAGGTTTTGCTTCATCCTTAAAGAATTCTTTACGCTTTCAACTCCCCTCTGAGGAAGAAGAAGAATAAACTGAGGAGGAATGAGCCTTCGAAAGAACGAAAAAACTCATTTGAAGGTTGGAGTTTCAATTTTTTGGTTCACAAAATAAAAATAATGATCTTCAAAACTTCCATATTTTCACCCTCTTGTTTAAAAAGATCAACAATTTTCCCTTTAAGTGAAAAAAGTCTGAACTTGTAACTTGAAAATCTTGGAATCGACATGGTTCTGATGGTTTTTTTTTTCCCTCCTACACACTGTCCTTTCTGAGAATGAGAGTTAATGAGGTAAAAACACGATCATCATACAACTATCACCACCACCCCCACACCAATACTTACCTCTGGTCCAATTCATTGAGGAATTGGCCTAGCAGTAAAATTATAGAAAAAAAAATAGCAAGTAGATCATCATCAATCTTTTTTCTCCACCCATTACTTTCTTTTGGCTAAGGGGATACCAAGCCTTCTATGCAAATGCAATCCTCAATCCTCGCCGTCAAGATGGGTAAGATTGATTCTTGAAATTGTTTCCTATTCCCTCCTCGAAATCATCTCCTGGCCCATCGCCAATGGTTCGTTCTTCTCACCTTTAGTTGATAAATAGTAACTTCCAATTCATCAATTAGAACACGAGATGGAGGATAATGGTGAAGAATTTGATCATATTTTTCGACGATTTGATGCATAAAAAAAAAATACACCTCAAATTGAATTATGGAGCAAAGCCCAAAATTTTTAGTGGGGTGATAATATGAAAGACAATCAACCCCTATGATGAAGTTGTTTAGATTCCTTCTTCTCTTTCCCTTCTCTTCCTCCGGTCGAATAATTGAACAAAAGACAAAATTTTACCAATTTCTCCCAATTCCTCCTCCCTCCGGAGCTTAAAAGATATTTTAGGCTGGAACAAGATCTTATAACCATGGTCCCACAAGTTTCAATAACAATTTGACATATACTGTTGATTCAACTTAAAACGGAGCTAAGGAGCTAAGTCAGATAACCTCAGTTTCCCTCATCCTCTCCCAACTTCAACTATCACCTTGCGACCGCGCTCAATCCCTATGAAGTATTTTTGGAGGAAGAATCCCCACATTGCAGAGAATAACAAACAATTATACAAACAACTAAGCAAGTGTTGGTAGCATCTTAGAGTCCTACATCCAAGAATTGCCAAGAGTACAGACGAAAAGTAAGCACCAAATAGGGCAACAAGACTTGGGTTGATGAGGGGGAAATCGACAAATTGTAACTATTGGTACCGTTTACAAAAGGAGGATGCAAAGAGCCCCAGATTTCCTTTACCTAATTTGGAGCCCTTATTGCATTGTACCTCATGATTATTCAAATCATCAAAAAAAGATCAATTGACATTTTTCTTGAAGGTTGGCTAAGCATACGTAACAGGTAAAAAAAAAGTTGTTTTATAACTCTACTCCATCCCCATTCCGTTCTCAATTTATATAATACTTTTTATGGATTTTTTGGAAGATTCAAAACAAGTCTATCTTTCACCGTAATTTTCCTCTATCCTTTTTTTAATAATTTTGAATTGATCAATTATGACCTTATAGTAACTTTTTACGTAGTTTATCAATATATAAAATTGAAAAATTTTAAAAAAATTGGAAGATTTCAATGCTTCAAATTCTCACCTCAAACTTAAACTGTTTTTTGAACTCTCAAAAAATAAAATGTTCACATAAATTGGGACGGGAAAATATATTTTTTTTTTCTCTTTTTTTTGGTAAGTAAGGAAGAAAAAAAAATGTATATAATTAATTTAACCATTTTGTGAGCTCTTTAAATTAATATTTATAACTTTTCCCTAGAATTTTATTTAAGAGGAATATCATAAATATTGAAAATCAAACATATTAAAAACTTTTAATTCGACATCTAGCGGTATCGTGATAGGAATTTAAATTAAAGGAGTTTGAAATATAATATATACTATAATCTATATAATATCTAGACTATAATTATATATCATATATATATATCATATATATAATATATATCTATAAATAAAATTATTAACACTATCGATCAAAGTGGGTTTTCAACATCTTTAATTATATACGTAAAATTACCTTTTTTATATATGTTCCATGTGGTAATTTTTTTTCGCCTAAATAGATTCAGATGAAACTCCCCTCGACCCTTACTAGTTCCGTCCCTAATATACACCCCTTCCGTACGAAGTTTCCATTTCTGCCATATTCTACCATAAGCGTGAGAGGGATTTGATTCTCTACTATCAAATTGGTGCCTATTTCCATATAACTACCCCTAATAAAAAACAGTGGGAACAAAAAATATCCGTATATTATCGAAAAATATATATTTTTTGGAGATCATGCACAACAACCCCCTCACATAAGCCCCCCCGAAATTTTTCAGAAGACCACTTCATAACTAATACTAAAAGGTTCCTATTTTTGAACCCCCCTGACTTATTTTTAAATTAAGAAATTTTTTTTTGTCCTCTTTTTTGCCCTACGTGGCAACTAGCTTGTGGGCCCCAACGATGGGTGAACTTTTTTTCTTTCCTCCCCCAAACAGTGCTATGTAAAATGAAAAGCTTGTAAGAAAATTTACTTCTAAAATAAGTGCATGGGGGTAATAGGACCTTAGTTCTAGTAACAAGCTTTGTCTCTAAATTTTCGGGCATAGGTTGAAGGAGGTACTTGAGTATTTTTCTTTCTTTCCTCTTTTTTTGAGCATAAATTTTGTTATTTCCAAATTCACGACATAGTAAATTTTCCCCAAGTTAATTCGTACTTCCTATATTAGACCTTACGTCGAAGCGAGACAAAAGTTCTCTAAATATATATTGAGCAATCCAATCATAATAAAAAAAAATACTACCAGCTGATGTCCACATACTTAATTCTCAAAACTTCCATTGGGGCGAGAAACAAAAACAGTTCTCGTGACTTATATAAGTGAATTAGGTTATAGACATAAAGGATCAATTTGAATGGTAACCAAATAAAAAAAAAAATTAAAAACCAATAGGGTTGAAATAGTAATATAAGGATTAAAAAATTAAAAACATTTAAGTAGAGATAATTCCCGGTGTTAAAAAAAAAAACTTGTTTTAATAAATATCCCCAATAAATCTTTTGGGGCCTAATAACTTAGTACTAACCATCAATCATAACTATATAGATAGAAGAGCTTATACAAAATTGGATGATTGTAAATAAAATAATGATCTCTCTCTTTGTTACTTGGCTACACAAAACTCTTTTTTGACAAAAGAGTAAAAACTATTCAAGACTTAGAGAGGAAAATAAAAATCTTAATAATAATACATATTATATAGTTTTACATATTAATTTTTTTTAATTGTTAATTAGTTGAATTAGGACTTGATAAAAAATTTGGTGATCATCAAGAGGTAGCAATGCAGTAAGGCTCCCAAATTAGTAAAGACCTCTTTTGCTCTTTGCATCCTCTTTGCAAAGGTACCAAATAATTCATATATGTTGCTACTTTTGTTGTACTCTTAGCATTGGGAGTAGTGCTATTGGATGCAACAACAACTTGCTTAGTGGTATAGTTGTTGCATTTTTCTGCAATTGTAGGATTCTTCCTCCAAAAATACTCATAGGCATTGAAAGAGGCCGTCGTCGACTGAGGAACTGAGATTATTTGACTAACCTCCTGATCAGTTAGTTCAGTTGAATCCACAGAACCTGTCAAGTTGACAACTTTACTAAACTTGTTAGACCATGTTACACGAGTCTTGTTTCCTAGCCCCAAATGATCTTTCAGTTCGAGGGAGATTTTGGGAAATTTTGTCTCAATTGGGAATTGAATTGACTTTTTCCTTATTTCGATTGGAGAATCTAACAACCTCATCATAGTTTTTACCCCACTTGACAATCTTGGGTTTTGTTCCATCACAATGATCCCCTTTTCTTCTTCTTCTTTTTCAAGACAATCATCACTTATATAATCATTTTGAGGTGTATGATCATCAATAGCGTCGAAAAGTTGATCAAAATCTTCACCATAAACCTCCATCTCTTTTTCTAATGATGAAGTGGAAGTACTATTATCAACTAAGGTTAGAAGAAGACGACCATCAAGGCGATGTGCATGGAAATGATTTCGATGAGGAATAGAAACAACATCAAGAATCAATTTACCATCTTGGCGTCGAGATTGCATTTGAATAGAAGGCTTGTTGTCCCCTCTAGCCAAGGAAGTAATTGGAGGAGGAAAAGATGATGATGGTCTCTTGCTATTATTATACTTTACTACTCGCAATTCCTCAATGAATTGCGAGCAGTATTGGTGGTGGTGGTGGTAGTGGTGATGGTGGTCGTGTTTTTCCTTATCTACATCTTCATTCTCAGAAGGAGTGTAGGAGGAAAAACCATCAGAGCCATTCTCCGACCCAAGATTTTCAGTACAAATTTCAAGACTCTTTTCACTCAAAGAACTTGTTGTATCTTTTACAGAGGGTGAATATATGACTCTCTTGGAGATCATCATTTTTTCTTTTGTGACTGGAATTGAACTCCAAACATCAAATAGTCATTGTCTTCGCCTTTTCGAGTTCCCCTCCTCCCTTCTTCGTCTTCTTCCTCAGAGGAGGTTGAAAGCGCAAGATCTTTAATGAAGCAATCTTTTTTTTTATTGGGAGAGAAAAACCATTTTGTGTAAGCCATTGGTTTTTAGATGACATCTAGCTGAAATGTTCCTTCTAATAGAGGTTACATTTGATTTTTTGCCTCTTGTGAAGTATCTGATCCAAAAGAATTTACCTATGTTTCCACTTTTGTCGTAGGCATATGCTGGTGGTTGGTGGTTTACACAATTGTGGTGTTGCCATTTCTCATTGCTATGGTAGTGACATTGGGGGAGTTCGTGTGTAGTCTAGTAATTACAAACACAGTCTAGTATTACATATCATGAGAAAATAGAGATGTGTTTTAGATAGAATTATTGGTTTATGGAGTATGGGTTGTTTTGTTTGATTTTGAATGCCATAAAAAATGGCAGGGAGATTGTCAGGGGTATTTGTAGGACTCCAAAAATGCCTAATGGAATCTTGTGCAAGGGACCCTCATGATTAAAAAAAAAAAAACTTTTATTAAGTTCTTGATAATGATCGAAAATTCATTTGAATTATTATTTATGCGAGCTTCATATTTTAACTATTAAATATTTCTTTTTTTTTATTTGGACTGTCATTATTTATGTGGATCGGAAAATGAAACAACTGATAGCTGATCTTATCAATTTCGAAGTGTGTTCTAATACATAGATAATGATAATTCAAATAGTAAAGGAACCATCTAGCTATTAGCTAGTTAGAGTGTGAAACTCACGAAACAGTGATAGTTCAAATATGTTATTTACCGTACTCTCTAGTGTTTTTTTCTAGATAATTATATATTCGAATTTTATATATCGAAGGTGTAAATTTAATGTTCCAATAGGTCACTTACCATCTTTTCTTCAATTTACCAACCATATTATGAATACTTACTTGCAATTGCATATCAAGAATGTCGTCTAACAATCAATAAAATTAAAGCAAATTTCAAAATAAAAATACTTTAAACTATTCATAATTTCTACCCTCTCGAAATCTCGATAAACCCAACAGAGTGATTGGATAGTACTAAAACCCAATAAATTATGTTAAATCACCCTTGAAGAACTTATGCACCACTAGACATAAATTCGATTTCAAAACACTAAGTGCTAGATATTATTTAGCTATACGCTTACTATTTTCCCCATGCTTGAATATTCTTTAATTTTTGCACCCTAAAAGAGCATTTCAAAGAATGCAAACTATATTTATTTATAATTAAAAATAAAACGATTAGTACCCAATTTAGTCAATTGAGAGAAGTGATGGCTAGACGACTGAAAATGGCTTAAGGAAACAGCAAAGTAATACCCTTTATCTAAGGTTGAATGGAGCATATTCTACATCATCGACAAATTTATTCTCCATGAGTCCTTTATTAAATAAGTTAAACAAATATTATAAAAATTTAATCAAAAATATTTTGATTAAAATCATTTTGCTTGTTGACGAGCTTATGATAGTTTCTTGTCTTGATTCAACATATTTTTTTTTAGAATAATTACAAAAATCCCATCTTTTAGTTTATTTATTGTCATTATCACCTATAAGTTTTATAAATCTCCATAATTCCTCATTTTCTCTTAAGTCAAAAATTTCATTAATGTATTCGACCCTCCATTAATGTATTCAACCTTTTTTTTAATGTATCAGCGCATGTATACGACCCTCTTTTTGATGTAGCAGCACTTTGACTTTTTGGCCATTAATGTATCTGAACCCTCCATTAATATATCTGACCCTCTTTTTAATGAATCAACGCTTTGATTCTTTAGCCATAAATGCATCCGAGACTCTTTTTTAATGTATCAACGCTTATATTATTGTATCACGTTTGAGATGTCATTTCTTTCAGTCTAAAGTTTTATAGGAATAGGGTGCTTGTAATTTTACCATTAAAGATGTGAATTTCTGAATAATTTTTTCTTTTTTCCTCTTCCTGCTTGGGTAGTAGGCGCCGGGCTTGTAGGGAGCCTGGTCCGATTTCGATCCTAACATCCACTGACATACACTATTCTGTGGAGTCCTCGGCTTCTATATTGGCATTCCCTTATACAGCCGTGTTTGACGTTAATGATGGTTATATTAAGCATTTTTTCTTTTTTCTTTCAAATCTCGAAACAAGTTTTGTAATTAAATATATCCTTTCTTGATCGATAAAGTGTTTTTACGAATTGTGAGCCGAATACATAAACCAATTTTCATTGAGTGAGGGTCGATTGATCAACTTTCTTAATATAATTTCTAACGACAAGAACGAATAGAATCTTTTGTGAATTTAATATATACCTCGTATAATGAGGCACTAAGTAATACATTAATCTAAAGTTATGGACATTCACATTTTTTTTTAAAAACTTATTTTCCACATAGACAAATCAAAGGATAGGAATATTACATATGTCGACAGTTTTCCTCCTCTATTAAAAAGATTTGTACTAATTGTCTCCTAGAAGCAACTCACTGCTATTTTTGGCGTCACGAATGCATGTAAAATTTGTTTAAATCCTACCTTTGATTGCATACTCAATGTGTAATTAGATTAATATTAGAATATTTTAGGTCACAAAGCATTTGTAACAGTATTTAATAAACCAAAACGAAAAGAAAAGATTGGCCATAGAAATAATATGGGTGGGCGAACTTTTTTTGTTTTTACGATCACGGATCCGAGAGGGCAAACTTTTAGCACTATCATTATTTATTGTTTTTTGGACTCGAATCATATCTCATATTTTTAAAAGTGCAATGCGTATCAATTCGAATCAGCCTTCTCTGATCTAAGGTGAACTGATTTCTAAAGTTGACTCAATTAATATATAAATAATAAAAGTAAGAAGAGTCCAATTTTTTTTAATTAATCAAATATTCTTCTTCTTAATTATAATAATACTATTAATGACACCACTATGTCTCTATTTTTCTTAAAGTATTCGTTTAGCTCTAAAGTATCTTTTTAGTGCCAAGACAAACCCTTGGTTACACTTCTTAGACTAATTATAGTCAGATGAAAAAAAATTACGCCTAAGATACTTCAAATTCACATAAGATAAATTAAATTTTAGTAAAAATGACGAAAATTAATTAGTTTATGATCTACAATTTTGGCGCCTTTTTAGCGCACCCATTTCAAATATTCAAATCGAGAATATTTGTGCAGGTCAATTATCGTTTTGATGACAATTTTACTATATGCTCAAAATCCCTCATCTATCCATTTGATACCTCATAATCGTATTATTAAAAATGTAGTGGAAAAAAGAGACTACCGGTATTGAACGTGCGCATAAGATTACAATATTCAAGTGTGGTCATTGTTCGACTCGCAAACAACTACGGTGTATAGACCAGATAGATATAATTTCTTCTGTCTTTAAATAAATTTTTCGAGTTTGAGTGGTGAATGTAAGAAAAAACATATATAATAATGGTATTCTTTATATGAGTATTTACGCAATCGTAAATCTTAATTAATTCAAATTCTTAACATGGAAGTAAAATAAATAAATTAATTTTTTGTCTTTTAAAAAAAAATCATATAGAGATATACTTGATTGTTTTCACAGATGAATTATTATTAATATTATTATCATGTATTCCTCCCCTCCATAGCTCCCACATTTGCTTAAGGTTGGAAGTGCGGCATATTATTACCATCGCTAGCACTTTCCTTTTCTAAATTGTGTTTATTGTTTTGATTTTTGTTATTATAGGAAACAAGGTAATGAGTTGGAAATGAAACCCGTAAAATTTGGTCCCTCATCTCAACAACTAAAATTTGATGGAATTGACCACAAAAAAACTATCCAAATTCGTCTATCCACTTAGGTATCGATAAAAAAACATAAAAAAAAAACTAAATAATAGAACCCCAACGTGTTCATAATTTAATCAATATATAGTGGGCATAGTTCCCTCTCATCAAAGAAACATTTATACTCCATAAGCTACATAAATCTAATAGTATGGTTCTTGTTATTCAGCTAATTTGTAGAGTCAATTTGCCTACGTGAATTGTGTCACAATGCTTTGGATTTTTAGGTAATATTCTTGGTATTTGGAACAAGGTTCTTCCATGTTTTTTTTTTTTTAAAAAAAAAAAAAGTTTATCTATAGTTTAATTGGTCATTTCAAGAAAATATCTGATTTTTTTGAAGTTCCTAGAACTAAATTATTCCAATAGTGACCCATCTCCCTTTTATTGAGAATTTTTTCTTCTTGTTATTTTGTGTTGTTGGCCCTTAAAATTTATAAATGAGCCATAATTTTTTCGTGAAACATCACACCATATTTATTTTACGAGGTTATTTAATTAAACTTTAAATTGATTTAAATTGATTAGTTTCAATCTTCCAATTTACATTTATTGTAGAAAATTACAAAAAAAGTTATATGTTAGCACGCATTTGTATTGCTCTACTTACTTCCAAAATATTGAATCAATTCCAATTGTATATATATAGTAGCTAATACAAATAAATGAATAATAACAATTGACTCTACATTGTATTAAAAATGCAAACAGAGACAATACAACTCCTTTACATGGCTCCCAAAATATCTCAACATCTAATAAAGCATCTTTTAATTATTATCGTGAACGAACGAGAGTGTGGTAGGACGATCATAATTTTTTTGTTCGTAATTAGAAGCTTATGATTTAAAACTTTATGACAAAAAATTGTATTCAATGCAATTTTATTCTTAATGGAATAAAATTCGGGAAAAAAAATTGATTGAAGATTTTAATCTAATCAAATTATTATTTTTCTTAATAAACTCATCATGCAAATAAATAAGCTCCTTCCCCTCTCTTTATTAAACAAATGAGGTGGTTTAGAAGACGCTTTCTAATCTACATTTTCTGACTTCCAGCTATGTATTGTGTGACTTCTATAAAACGAATGAAAAAAAACTTGATCTATTAAATTTAAATTAATATAAAAAGAATACATAAATGTATAAATTGCAATTTAATCCCCTTTTAGAATAGTCCAACTATCTACAAATGGTGAATTATCTTTTTTGAGTGTTCATGTCCTTAGCTTTTGAGGTCATGCATGTTACAAGTGTCCCTTTAAATAATGATATCATTAAATAATGATTTTTAATTAAGTATATTTTTGTTATTTGGATGAAAAAAAGTTCATATTCATTGATTTTCATGAATGTATTTTATATGGTGATTTGTTGAATCAAATTATGTATAAAAGTGAAGATATTCCTCTTCAACAATACTTGCTTTTATTAAGCTTTTAAAAAGAGCTGATTAATAGTGATTTCTAATATATAATTAAGTTAGTACAACAAATAGAGTATATTCTGGTTTGCAATTAATTATATTGAAATTATTTCTTATCTATTTGATTTGATTTTTAATCTACGGATTAAGGCAATTATTGTTAATCAATGCCTGCTTAAAATCGGGTATTGCAAAAATCATATTTATAGGTATATGTATACACCCTATAATCGTGTATGTGAAACTCATACTATCTGATAATCAGATATAATCTGAAATTTATCAAACAATTAAAGATTACACAAATATCATAACACTAATACATTATATTATTTTTTTGAATACACCGAGAAATTTTCAAATGGTCGAATTATTATCATTATCATTATCATTTTCACATATGTGAAATCATTTTGTACTTAATAAACACAATGAACCAACGAATGTATACTTTCTTTGTAATATTTGTCCACATTTTATTTTTTTTTTTTTTTCCAAAGATTATTATTTTTTAATTTTATAACGTAGTTAATTAGATGAGACTTAATATTAAACAATTTTACATTAAATAGTTTAGACTCCTATCGCAAAAAAAGTACTATAATTATACTTAGTTGGATATCCCTGTTAAGTAAAAAAAATATATTATCAAAATATATTAACTCTCGAGAAATGAAACTTGTTTAATCTAAAGAGTAAGTATTTGAAATTTCACTTTATATTTATCAAATATCACCTTTACTATTTTCCTTTATTATGCATTATATAGAACTTCTTTTAGGCACTTAATATTACCAAAAGAAAGTTAAAAGAAACTGTGAGAATATTTTGTAAGAGTAAATGGTTCTAAGCTAGTTACAAATTTAGAATTTTAAAGTATCGTTATGTTATTTTTAATATCTGAATGTTAGACCGAAAATAAGCAGGGGTAAATCGGAAGCTAGCAAAGCAAACCTCAAAGACAACGAGAAGAAGACCGAGAAATATACCAAAAGACACAAGATTTAACGTGGTTCTCGAGTCAATCGACCTCGTCCACAAAAGAGATGACACTGCACTATAAATATGAGAGTACAAAATACAGTAGGTGGAAAAACCTCACCCAATTCACTCGGAATACATGGGAGGTTCATCACAAGTGATAACTTATCAAGCTTGGTGACCCACAAATTCTCCCTCTGAACCAAAACTCTCAAAAGCCCTTAAGACTACACTTGGTGATGCTGATGTAAAATTAGAAGGAAACACAAGCCTCCTTTAAGAGTATCCTAACCTTTTCCTACGAGAAAGGATTAGTCCAATTCAAACCTGCCTTTTTTCCTACAAAGGAAAAACCTATTTATGGTAAGAAATTTTAGGGCAAATAAAACCCACTGAATTACTCTAAAACAAGACACATTTTGGTAAATATAGATACAATAGGATAAAAATGTAATTTGGGTCCCCCTTAGAGTATGTGATTTGCCTATTTTTTCCAATATCATTTCTTAGATCTTATTTAAAAAATTATAGTTTTAGTTTGAGTAATTATCATTCAAACAATAATTTTGAGATGTTAGGGAAAATGATAATTTTGAGATGTTAGACGATTGTATTTATCATATTTATACATATTTTTATTTTAGGGGATTTTACCGATTTTCGTATGCTATAATTTATATTTTTTTTGTAATTCTGAATTTTCAAAATAAAATGTCAGAAAATTTTCATGAACGTCTGTCAAGACCTTAGCCATAGACCTAGTTCATCCAGTGGAGAAAGTAAGCGCATATTCATGTTCACACGAGTCCCAAAGATAAAATGCAGATTTTGTCGATTTTTTCATGTGCTATAATCCATAGACTTTTTGTGATCCAGAATTCTCAAAATAAAATGACAGAAACTTTTCATAGACGTCAGTTAAGACTAACAGGACCAGTCTTCCTGGGCTGGAAAAGAACCAGTGCATTTTCCAAGTTTCAAAGATTTACTTTAACGATTTTCGTCTCTATAACTGTCCAGCATTTTGTGACCGAATTCCCAAATAAATGTACCCGAAAATTTTCATAAATGTCCGTTAAGACTTTAGCTATGGACCCAGTTCGTCCTGCGAGGAAACATGATTTTCAAGTTCAAATGAGCCCCAAAGCAGGTAAATACAGATTTTTTTGATTTTTCATGTGTTATAAGTCCACAAATTTTTTGTCATTCGTAACAAAATGACCAAAATTTTTCATGGACGTCCGCTAAGATTTTAGCAATGGACCCAGTTCGTTCCGCGGGAAAAACAAGCGCATTTTCAAGTTCAAACGAGCCCCAAAGCAGGTAAATGCACAGTTTATTAATTTTCGTGTGCTATAGTCCATGAATTTTTCTGGATCCAAAATTTTCAAAATAAAATGACTAAAATATATCATGGACGTCTGTTATGACCTTAGCTATGTTCCAAGTTCTACCTGCGGGGAAAACATGCATATTTTCAAGTTCAAACGAGTCTCATAGCATGTACATGCATATTCTATTGATTTCATGTGATATAGTCCACAAATTTTTTGTGATATAGAATTTTTGAAATAAAATGACAAAAAATTTCATGGATATCCGTTAAGACCTTAGATATGGACCCACTTCCTCCCGCGGTGAAAACGAGCGCATTTTCAAGTTCAAACGAGCACCAAAACACGTAATTGTAGATTTTGCCAATTTTTGTGTGTTATAGTCCATATATTTTTTGTGATTCAAAATTCCCAAAATAAAATGACTGAAATTTTTCATGGACGTCTCTTAAGACCTTAGCAATGAACCAGTTCATCTCGTAAAAAAAATGGGCACATTTTCAAGTTGAAACGAGCTCCAAAGAAGGTAAATACAGATTTTGCTGATTTTCGTGTTCTATAATCAATGGATTTTTTGAGATCCATATTTTTGAAAATAAAATGGCCGAATTTTTTAGAGACCTCCGTTAAGAACTTAGCTATGGACCCAGTTCATCCCACTGGGAAAACGGACGTATTTTCAATTTCAAAGGAGCACCAAAGCAGGTAAATACATATTTTCTCAATTTTCGTGTTATAATCCATGAATTTTTTGTGATCAAAGTTTTCTGAATAAAATTTCAAAAGTTTTCATGGACAATCTGGTTAAGGAAGTCTTATTTGTAGACCCAGTTCGTCCATGAGGAAAATATGTGTATTTTCAAGTTCAAACGAACCCCAAAGCAAGTAAATATATATTTTAGCGATTTTCGTGTGCTATAGTCCACAAATTTTGTGTGATCCGCAATTCCTAAAAAATAATAGCCAAAATTTTTCATGGACATCCACTAAGATCTTAGGAATGGACCTAAGTTTTCCCGCGGGAAAAACGTGTGCATTTTCAAGTTTAAACGAGCCCCAAAATAGGTAAATACACATTTTATTGATTTTCGTGAGCTATAGTCCATGGAATTTTTGTGATTCAGAATTTCCAAAAATAAATGGATTGAAATAGTCATGGTATCGTTTAAGACCTTAGCTTGGTTCCATGGTCGTCCCGCAGTAAAAATGACGCATTTTCAATTGCAATCAAACACTCAAGAAGGTAATTCATATTTTGTTTGATTTTCCTGCTATGGTCCACAGATTGTCGTGATCCGAAAACCTCAGACAAATGGTGAATTTTTAATTGATATCACCGTTAAAACCCAGTTTGTTCACGGGAAAAACATGAGCATTTTTAAGTTCAAAACGCGCCCCAAAGTAGGTATAGTCTATGAATATTTTGTGATCCTGAATTTCCAAAATACAATGGCTGAAAAATGTCATATGATAAAATATGTTAAAATCTTACAACTTGACAGTTTGGCCGAGTGGTCTAAGGCGCCAGATTTAGGCTCTGGTCCGAAAGGGCGTGGGTTCAAATCCCACAGCTGTCATTTTTTTTTTTGTGTTTTTTTTTGGACATTTTTCGCCCAATTATACTATTCACAGTGTTTGCACAATGTGTATTTTGGAGCGGTTTTTCGGGGTTGAGGCTTACTTACAAAAACGCTCAGGGGCATAACTAAAGGACGTAAATCCACAACATGTGTAAGAGTTCTAAATTTGGGTGTAACCCTCGTTCATAAAGAGGCGCACGTCCTTGATGTAAGCACCGTAGGCGGATTGTTTTTAATTTTTTTTAAATTCTTTTTGCTTTAAATTATTTTTATTATGATTATCGGTGTAAATGAACGGTCTCAAAATGTACTTATATGTTTTTTCTTCATTATAATTTGTTAATACTTATCTCAAATAAACATAATAATATAATTTCTATATATTATAGGTTATTTAAAAAAAATGTAAAATCATTGAAAGATTTCATTTTATTAGTAATAAAACTATAAATTGAATATACAAAGAGACTACGCCCCATAGATCCATAGAACTTACGCTTCGTGTCTCAAGACTTACGCCTAGCCTCGTACTGTATAAAACGTCTCGCCTCACACTCTCGCTTTTTAAAACACTACTATACACATTAAAATTTTAAAACATTTTTCCTATTATAAAGTTACATTAGATAGATAAGTTAATCATTTAAAATGCAACAATATTTTTAATTTACACATTAGTCTTAACAAGCCATAAAACTCCAAACATATTTCAACTAAGACTTATATATATGATTAAAGATGGTGTCATATTTCTATGTCAGTAACTTCTATATATAATATATAATATATATTTGAGAGTACTTGCAAAAAAGTATATTTTTTAAAATACTCCTTCATTTTTAATTAATTTTTGTCACATATTCAAATATTTCAATCTCATTTTTTTTCTTTTTATCCACCATGAAGACTACTTCAACTTTGCCACGTATATCTTGTTTCTTAATCGTGTCATGTAAGCAAAAAACTTCATCTATTTTCTTTTTGTATTAAATTGACTCGGCACAAAATTTTGAGAAAATAAAGAATATTTTTGAATATTATGTTGTTAAATTAAAAATGTGTAACGTACTAAAGCACCTTAAAATCTTGTAATTTTGAACATATCATATGAAAATTTGAAATTAGGAAAAGAATATTCACTTTTATAAATAAAAATTAGACAAATAAATATAACTTATCAACGACCATCATAAATGTTGACTTATTAGCATTTACAACAATAAATTTAGTGAAATTTTACAAAATATAATATATTTATAAAAATTATTTTAGAACTTTTTTGACTTTTTTCTAAATATTACCAGTATGTAGTATAAAACATATACTTCATGTAGTATATGTATACCCACAGATAAAAAATCACTTACAAAAATACAAATACAACTCCAATTTAATTTTATTATCAAACATAATTTTAATTTTCAAATATCATTTTTTTACTTTAAAAATATTTTTTTTTTCAAATTCACAATTTCAATGCCAAACAAACTTCAAATTCTTTTTTATTTTTCAAAAAAAAAATTCTCTCCATTTTTTCCAATTTCCTCTTCAATCACCACCTCTCTCTTATAGAGAGATTTTCATGTTTTCCTCTTTAATTTTATTTATTTCTCCAAAAATTCATAATTCATAATCCCTTTTTTTTTTTGCTTAATTTATTTGTTCCTTTCTTTTAATTCTTCTTTAAATTCCCTTTTTTTTTTTCACAATTTCTTGTTATTTTTCAAACTGATTAATTTTTAATGTACCCTGTTCTTTTTCCGTGCAAATGTACAAATCGGCGGGGATGACATAGGCAAACAGGTCATCGACGGGCCCGTCGCAACCGTTTTTTACGAACAGAAACTACAACGCCGACGATGATGAATCACTGCGAAACTCTTCGTAATCGGAAAGGCGAAGTCGCCGGCAGAACGGCGGCGGAGTGCGCGACGGTGTGTTGCTGTCTTCCCTGTGCGATGATTCATTTTCTCATACTGGCTGTTTATAAAGTTCCGACGGGATTGTGCCGGAAAGTATTGAGGAAGAATAAACAGAAAAGGCTTTTGAATAATAACAATAAGAAGATTGAATCCAAAATGCCGGCTCAATTACCCGTGCCGGCAGGAGAAAGAATCGGAAAATGTCATTCCATCGGCGAAAAGCGGCGTCGGCGGAATCGGAGCGGATATGTGGGGGGCCGGTTTTTTATGAAGGTGGATTTTGGAGAAACTCACTCTGAGAAAAAACAGAATAAATGGTAGAAAAACAATTAATTAATGGAATTTATAAATTATTTTATAGGAAATTTTTTGGACTAAATAAATTTTAAAAAAGGTGGCCATTTTGGGTTAGAGAAAAAGGATTTCAATGTTGATTTGTAAATATAATTGCAAATCAATAATAGTAAAAGTTTGAATTTTGCTTCTATATTGTGTATATCTTTGTGAAAATGATAAATTCAAAAATGTGGATTGGGAAATTTTTAATGGTTTTATGTTCTTTGCTAATTAATGTGTTTTTTTTGGATTATAGTGAGTGTAACATTTCGAATTCACAATTTTATTAACTGATCGCAAAAAGTGTATTATTACATTTATTCAAGATTATTATTGAAATTTGGATTTCTATATGTGTTTATGTGATTTTGTCTTATCAGTTTGGTTAATGATTTTTTCCAATTATTTTTATCGCTTCCAGTTTTTATTGATTAAATTGATAACTGAATCATTAACAGTTGCTAATCGATTAATGTCAAATAGAATGAATTGCCAGAAAGTTTTCGAACTTGCAATTTTCAATATTTTGTTGTAGTATAGTATAACTCTCGTTATGACATTCTTTATTCTTGTCAGACATTTATATATCTTTAGAAAACATATAAAATCTTTAATAATCTTATCTACGAACACTGTAAAATTACGTATTTCATCTCAATGAACTTACAATTGAAGCGTAACATAACAATGACATAAGCGATTTTATTTTTTTCGGCGGAGAAAATCGCTGTTGTTCTAGAGATTTTACCGTTTTGATTAATATAAAATTTAATATACCGTTTTGAAATTTTTGTTAATATTTTATACCCTTTAGGCTCCGGACTCCTTTTTTCGTATCAAATTTTCTTTTCACACGCGTGGACCCCACGTACACTAAGTAGTACCCCATGCATAAAACACTTGTACTCTACCAAGAACCACAAAAACATCATCTTGAAATTAGAACTTAGAACCATACATACACCTCTTTTTTTTGTTCATTTTACTTCAACAATGGCACTAGTTTCTTTCACCTCAATTCCCAAATGCCCAAATTCATCAAGATTTAGCTATGGTTCAACACAATTACCCTTCAATTTAATCACCAAATGTGAGCTAAACACAAATGATGGCTCACAAAAACTTGAAATTGGGTCACCAATTATAGTAATTGAGTCTCCTAAGTTGCTTAAAACAGCTGCCTCTGTGCCTTGTCTTAGACCCAATGTTGGCTTGGTCAAACCCGGTGACGTTGGCAGGTGCGCGCTTAATTTTACATACTTTTTATTTTATGTGAATTTATTTTATATATATTCGTAATTAACATATGATGATTCACAAATCACAATTTAATGTCTTTAATATGTATCATACTTTATGTGTTACACTATAAAACCATAGTTAATTACTTTTAAGATAATTTGATTGTGTGAAAAATGTTAAAGTTTTTTGTGTATCAAAAAAGTCATTTCATACCATGTACTATATATTATGTTTGCTTGGTTTTAGAAGTATATTTTTCTTTTGTCATTAATTAATTTCCAACAAGAACTAAGAGGACAACATTGGGGGAATATTTATTTTTATATTTTAAAAAATATTATTATTCTCATTATGGTAAATGGTAAATAAGTTTATAGTGAATTTACCAAATCAGAGTTCGAGCAAGAATGTTTAGTTTATGGATTATTTTTTATATACAAATACAGAAATAATCACAGTTAGTGAGACTCGCGGATCCATAATCAATTTAACGCTCCACAACCCCGAATGACCATGGACGAGCTGAGCATTGAGTTCGGGGGACCGGTGCCTTAAATGTCGAGATGACATGGGATGTACCTGATATTTTTTACGATAGATGTTAAATTGCGCACATATCTGAAATCATTGATTTAGTCTCAAATTTATATGTAATGGCGAAGACAATTATTGTATTACATCACCAGCAAACTCGCTGACTCGAAATCATAATGGTTACTTATTGTCAACTACAGTAGATTATAAACTCAACTATATATAGATGTAATGTTTTTATAATCAAATACACAATTGAATTAATGTCAGCAGGATAGTGTCAGGAACCTATGGATTGTGGGCATTCGTCTCGCATTGGCAACTTATCTTATTGGATAGAAAATATTTTTCAAGCCCTTAGAGCTATAGGATTGCAATCGAATTGAGGGCCGAGTCAGAATTAAAGTAATTATGATTAGAAATTTGTTTAATTAACTTATTAATCACCTAGTTTTACATCGCTTCATGATTAAATTTTTATTATACCGTTTTCATGAATTTTCTAATATAAATATAAAGTAAAAGTTATGATTATTTGTCTGAAAACCCTTATTCATTATACTAAGCTATATGTGTTAAATTACCGAAACAATATAAATCAATAGTTATCAATTAATGGCAATTAAATTGTGAATATATTCGAAACTAAAACATTATTCTTGAAATGTTTCTCAAGTTTATTTTAAAATGTTAAGATTTGATTTATGCAAAAAATAATAAAAATATTTTCGAAAAAATAAAATAAATCGCCGTCTGTGGGGATCGAACCCACGACCACGTGGTTAAAGCCAACGCGCTCACCCACGAGCTAAGACGCTAATATGTGAATGTTTTAACTAATATATATAATACTAAATACTTTTGAAGACATACCCCTGGATAATTGAACTTAGGGTTCGTTTAAGTAGCGTGGACTAAGAAAATACTTTTCGAGATAAGTGGAGATTACTTTATTTCTGTATTTAACTAATTCACAAGAATCATGTTAATCCTATCATTTTATTAAACTGCATGAGATTACTATCTATAGACATTGTGAGGATAAATAATCTCATAAAATATTGTTATTTATCTTATCTCACACAATTCAGACGACCTTGAAAGTAAATATTACTTTGAATGGGTTTTGGGCCGATCAAAGTTCGACCAACTCCTTTGTCTTTACAAGGGTAAATTAGCGGGATTGGTACAATAGATAAGGCATTTTAACACTAGCTACATATTTTTTTAAAAACAAAAAAGTCGAGTCGAATCAGTTTCTTTTTTAATTGAATTATTCATTAAGTAAGTTTGATGAATTGGAAATCTTTATAGAATGTGTAATACAAACATATTTTTCGTCTCAAACATCTTGAAACACCCCAGAATAAGAATGTCATACAAATCGGAAATTAAGCTTTGTCTAATGCAATTACAATAAAAGTTTGTACTTTTGATAGATTTGTTATTCGTATCAAACATTTTGAACTGCCCAAACTAAGATGTCATATAATGGGCATATGTGTCGAGAATTGAATTTGATGAAAGCGTACGTTATGTGTGAGCCATTTTTTTAAACGAGAGATCATCGATTCTTAAATCGCAAAGTTGACAGATACATTACTTTAACAACAACAATACCAAAAGCTACAAATTGAATAAACATGTATACAAAAACAAAACATATATTGGGAAAGTGTAAAAAAAGAAAAATTGGAAGAAAGGACTAGCGAGGCCATATTTTTTATATGAACCTCAAGCAATATATTTACAACAAAATGGATAAGTAACAACACTTTGTCTTTTATGATTGAAATTTATACTTTATTTGTCCATCTTATTGGCTTGATATAGTCCCTCAAAACATATATTATTAGCTTTTTCTTACACAAATTTAATTTACTTACACTCAAATCATGTTGTTTTCTGGTTTCCATTCCACTGCCTGAGTTGTGAGTCGAATCCAAGGTAACCAAGGATCATAGTGTGGATCGGCCAACGTTCCTAGGGAGCTGATCTGACTCTCACTTGAAGCCAAGTACAGCGCGAGTTTACGTGAATCCTAGTCACCAAACAGAACATCAGCATACCTTGTCTTCAGTTTTCCTGGAAGCCAAGCAAGGCCACATGCATCCATTTTCTCAACTAATGGCTCGATCACAACAGCGTCCAAATGATGCTACAACACTTTCACAGCTCCACAACGTTTTGTAATAATGCGGGAGGACCTGGATCCAGGTATTGTGTGGATTTTTGAGCTATCGCCGTACAGTTTCAGCATATGTATTTCACCAACAACGACAACGCATAGTCGAATTTGCTCGATTGCACAAGTTACTGTCTGGCACGTCTTTTGAATACTACTTAGTTGCAGGTCAACCAGTTTTTCCTTACAGCATCTAAGACTGTTCCTGAGATTTCGAGATGCATCGTTTGAGCTGAACACTTTTTAGCAAATGATCTCCACGTCGTAAGTGGAGGGATCACTGAAACACTCAGCCCTTCCCGTACATATCCCTAAATTTCACGGTCACCCCAGCCTTGTTACAATCGTGTCAGGTCAACAACAACCGCCTTCACATCAAGTAACTTACTTATGGACCTAATAGAAGCGAGAGCAGACACTAGCATGGTGCATCTACGTGATGAGAAACGTATACATGTATAGAAACTCGTTCAGATCAATACCGAGCCCTAATCTAGTGTACCATAAGGGATTGACGTTTAAGAAAATGACAGGAGTCGTGTATTACTCTAGGTCGAAATGGACAAACAAGAACCCGAACGTACCGTTCGTGGTGGTATTGTGAGGCACACCCTGACATAGTATGTCCAGCCTCACACTGTTCACGCCAAATGGTGTGCATGAGTTCCAGCGTGTGCAAGTATCTTGCGGCGGCCTTTTTCGAAAGGGGAAGTAATGGTTGCTTTGGAGGTGTTTTTTGCCTATTCTTCAAAAAGCACAAGTGATTTTCCTTACTGCTTCTCCTTGCAATTTCTCTATGTGTTCCTGTATGAATATGTTTAGCAACATTGTAATGTACACGAAAATCAAAATACCTAAATGAATCGAAACCATAAGCAATATTGTACCGGGGCTGCCAAGGTGTTTGGCTAAAGCTAATGTTGCACCCAGTTGGATCCTCAAGACAGTCCCATGAAAACTTAACCCTTAGTATACGCTTCACAGCATCATCGATTCTACTCATGGGAACGATGTTTTTATTCACTAGCATTGTAAGATTGCCAATAAAATCTGTGTAGTTATTCGGTACCATAACCTGTGTGTAGACAAAACAGACATACATGAACAACAACGAAAACTCTACTCAATAACATATCATTTTCATATATTCACTACTGAGAAATTCAACATACTAACCATGTCAATTCCTGCGTTAATACTTGCTTCTACTGAATACGTGTAATTAGAGTTAGCTGGGTTCGTTATCCGGTCAATACCTTCCCAGTCTGAAATGCAAAATGTGGCCCTGACTGTGTGTGTACATGCCCATAACGTGGTTTATTAGTTGATACATCCATCCATGACGCTTTAACCAAAAGATAACTTTAGACTGTCAGTTATATACACGAGCTAATCGTTCTTACCCTGAAGTTCAACCTCTTCTTTAGGAAACCAGTGAGTAGATGTGTGTTGGCATGCATCCTGTCACCGTTCAAGCTCGAGTAAGATGCCATAACTGTTGCAACACCCTTTATGACTGAATCGTAATATGCAGGCATGTGGATGCTAAATAATCTTTTTGAATCGACTATTGTGTTGTTTTCATCGAGTCCATTCACAGTACCACCATCTGCCACAAAGTGCTTAGCACAGCCTGCTACCTTTGTCCTTCACAAATAGAATACAAATGTCAACATTGGTTGCTTTGACAGAATTTCTTAGCAATAATACGATATATCGAAAGAACAGAACATATACTAGATCATTCGATCAAAATGAGAGAACAATGATACATACTTTCCGTTAACATAAGGTGTTCCCTTGCTCATGCCAGCCGGTAAATCGCCTTGTAAACCAGGAATGATCTCTGTCATGCTTCGTACAATGTTAATATCTTCGCTGAAACTTTCATAACAACGACCCCACCTCGGATTTCTACATACCTACCATAACACAAGTTATTAGTATCATATCAAACACCTTTATGTGCTAGAAGTGTCAATCATATCAACTTACTGCAATGCATGGTGAGAAAGCATATGGTATTCCAGTAGCTCTGACTTCAAGTGCTGTTGCAGCTCCGATTCGCTTCATAAGTTCAGGATCCCTATCAACGAAAACACGAGGATATAAAAATTGAAACAAGCAAATGTGATCTTTATTTGCGGTTACAAGAGATACACCAGATCATTCAGGCATCGATAGCATCAACTACGAGAAGAACAGCATGGCATATACTTCATCAAAGATATCCCGGGGAACACACATTGATACTAAGCATCTGCATTTCAAAGAACGATTTATCGAAACTTGCCTGGTGACACCAAGTCCAATATTGTGAGGAAAAATTGTAGCTTTGTAGACAGCGTATGGCATGGAACTGCATCCATTGCCATAAATCATGGGGAAAATACCGAGACGAGTCGGAGAGAGGACCCCTTTTGAAAAATCATTTACCATATTCACCCAATCCTCAGGCTGGCATTAGGTTTCGGTACCTCCCTCCACCATCAATAGACTCCCTCAGAAAAAAACAAAGTACATATAGTTGGGAGATAAAAGGGGGTTTTAAACTCAAAAAACGCGGATCAGATTACATGTTTATTGTTCGAGCTGATATAATAAAACTATACAATGCTGTCATATATGAACTTCCAAATACAGAAAAAAATGTTGAAATTGAAGCTTTTTGACTCCAAACCATGCACTCTCCAAAGATGTTGTCAGCAAAATCCATTCAGATCCTCCAAAAAATGCCTATTTTTGGAAGGATCGTACATAAATCCGTCAACATGGTGAAGAGGTGGCGGAGCGAAGCGACATAGGTTTAAACACCCAAAAATGGCTCGATTTAGGATTGAATCCAACATGATCCTCCACATTTTAAAGAGCTCCGAACCACATTTTAAGAATGGTCACAATTAATCAATCCTCTAATAATGCCTATTTAGAGGATCCGAAATCCACACATTTTTGCAAAGTCCTGAACAGATACATTAATTTTAAAAAAACCAAATGGACAAATATTCATCAAACCTTTAAATATGCACTATTTTAAAGGATTCAAACTCATTTTTGAAGAGTCGGACCAACATAAATTTTTAAACACCAAATGTACAAAAATTTCAAGAATTGCTAATTTTATCAATCCTCTAGAAATCCACTATACACTTATCCACATTTTTGAAGAGTCCGACCAACATAGATTTTCAAACACCAAATAGACAAAAAATTCAAGAATAACCAATTCATCAATCCACTAAAAATCCACTATACACCTGTCAACATTTTCGAAGATTCCGTAGATTTTCAAACACCAAATAGACAAAAATTTCAAGAATGGCCAATTTATCAATCCTCTATCGAAATTTTCGAAGAGTACGACCAACATAGATTTTCAAACACCAAATAGACAAAAATTTCAAGAAGAACCAATTCATCAATCCACTAAAAACCCACTACACACCTACCAACATTTCCGAAGAGTCCGACCAACATAGATTTTCAAACACCAAATAGACAAAACTTTCAAGAATGGCTAATTTATCAATCCTCTATCGACATTCTTTAAGAGTCCGACCAACATAAATTTTCAAACACCAAATAGACAAAACTTTCAAGAATGGCTAATTTATCAATCCTCTATCGACATTCTTTAAGAGTTCGATCAACATAGATTTTCAAACACCAAATAGGCAAAAAATTCAAGAATAACCAATTCATCAACCCACTATACACCTGTCAATATTTTCGAAGAGTCTGAACAACACACATAAATATTCAAACACAAAAATATACAAAAAGTTCAAAAATAACCAATTTATAACTCAAAAAAGTAAAAGAAAAAAAATAATTAAAAAATCAAAAACATACCAATAAAAGTATTTACTCATAACCTCAGCAGATGCAACTTTCCTCTCAATTTGAGTCATTTGACCAATTTTTTCTTCAAGTGTCATTCTTTTCAATAAATCTTTAATTCTAACACTCAATTTTTGTTTTGGATCTTTATATTTCATATTTTCTGCCTCTATAACCATAGCCAATACACAAAATAACATAAATCCTATAAAGGGTATTTTTACAAATTTCCCCATTTTGTTACAACCCTAATAATAATCTTTTAGGTACAATATATTATGAACAAACAAATAAAATAAAGTTAGATAACAAGTAGGAAACAAAACATAAAATAGATGATTTTTTTACTTTTAATTTTTCAATTTTTTATTTTTGGATAAAATTTATAAGGGAAAAAAAATAAAAAAAATAAGAAGAGGAGAGCTCTAGGTGATGGTTCATATATATGGTATGAATTATATGTACATACAAATTATATATACACACAAAAAATAGTTTTAAGTTTAAGAGGATTTTTAGCTATGGAGTGATTATGAATGAATAATTGTAACAACAGTGTTTGGATTATGATTGTTGTGACACATTTTAGTGTTTTTTAGGGTTAATATTTTTCCTATTGGAAATATTAAAAAAAAAAAGGTGGTGGGGGGGGGGGGGGGCGCTTGTGTAATTGACTTTTTATTATCAAATTTGAAACTATAAAGATAAAATTGCGGTATGGATATTACTGGTGGTAAATTGTAATCTAAATCGTCAAATTTTGATTATTTTTTTAAAAAAAAAATCGATCCGATTAAAATTTTAATTTTGCACTAAAAGGGTAAAAAAAATTGGGGGGGGGAGTACATAAAGTTAAATGGAATAAAAAAAATAATTTGGGTTGATTTGATTGTTTGGTTATTTTTAATAATTTACCTTTAATTCTTTAATACACTTTATTTAGGTGTCGTTATCCATCAATAGTACAATTAATAATTAAGGAACTTTTTTGGAAGTTAACAATATTTATGTGTAATCAAAATGGACACAAACCCTTGGAACGAGGTTATAGGCTGAGAGAGTGCTATTCTAAAAAGCTATGCACCAATCACATCACAATTGACAACTTTTTGACAGTTGTCTTTTCATCCTTTTCATGTGCGCAGTTTTTTCGGGATCAGGTCTCTTTTGATGTGTTCTTTGATGCTTGAGTTTTTTAAAAAGGGGGAAAGGAAAAGGCTAATAATATACATCGAACTTTCAAAAAAGGGCTCATTTATGCCATACTGTTAAAAGTTTGGCTCATCCATGCCATACCGTTTAAAAAAAGGCTCATTCATGACATTTTTTTTAGGGGTTTTACAAAAACCACTTTTACACGTGTCAGATTTAAATTCGGTCCACGTCATATTTTATTATAATAAAAATTAAAAATCTAAAACTTATTAAATAAAAAACCCACCCAAACAAAATCCACCAAATAAAGATCCACCCAAGTCAAGACCCACCAAATTAAAAAAATATCCATATAACCCATTCAGTAACCCAAGTTTTCAATTCACTTTTACACTAGAACCAATCTAAAAAAGAATAGGAGCATTGTGTCGTTGTTGAGTGGGATGCATAATGAGGGATCCAGTGTTGAATTCCAGTGATGTTCTTGTAGGTTGTCTCCAAATAAAAAAAACTTCTTGGTAAATAATTGACTTTAAGGCACAGATATGTTGGAAAAAATGGTGACAAAGATCTACTTTAAAACAACAAAAATTATATTAAAAATAATTGGGTGATTAACAAGTGAATGTACCGAGATAAAAATAAGCAACAAAATTACATTAAATTCCTGACAAGTACCTTAAATAAACATAAGCTAGCTTTTCATGGTGTCAAAGATATATATATCCATAAAATTCATTCGAAATTTGAGTTGACGCTTCTTATGCAACACGATGAATATAAATAATTCACTGGGAATCAAACATGATCCCTCAAATAGTAGCATCCACTGTCATATTCGACAAATTGCTCCTATTCTTAGATTGGTTTTTCGGGTAAAAGGAATTGAACAATTGGTGTTCCTAATGGCGTTATATGAGAGAAAATTTTTTAATTTGGGTGGGTCGTCTACTGGCGGATCTTTATTGGGGGGATTTTTGTTTGGGTGGTGTTTTTATTTAATAATTTTTCAGATTTTTGCTTTTTTTTTTTGATTTTTTATTTTTTAATAAATAAAAAATTCTGGATGAATTTTAATCTGACACGTGTAAAAAGTGGTTTTGTAAAACCACGTTAAAAAAAGTAATGGCAGGAATGAGCTTTTTTGAAACGGTAATGGCTAAAGGGATGAGCCAACTTTTAACGCGGATGCATTAAATGAGCCTTTTTTGAAAGTTCCGATGGCATATTTGAGGCCTTTCCCTTTAAAAAAGACTCCTGGCTAGCTTTCGGTCCTTTTGAATGAATAATGTTGGTGTTATTTGTATAGATCAATTTAACAAACCAAGTTTTGACAACAAAAAACAAACATTCGTTGCACCCTTCTAGTGGTAAGTAGTGTAGTGTGCACACCAACCTGATAGCACACTCTAAAGATAACTTTTTAGTTGTACACCGTTTCTAACCTGGACGAGAGCACCCCGCCAGAGATCGGGTCCCTGCATTTGTGAGGATCATCAAAACACCTAGAATACAATGTTTTTTTTCTTTTTGATGATGACATACAAATATTTCTCACACTAAGTTTATTCATTTATTTTCCCTATTCAATCCCAATACCAAGTACCCTTTCCTAGCTAGATCTGGTCCCTTGTTAGATCCCTATATTTGTTAATCATCAAAACTTAAAATCAGTTCCAAAATAGCACCCCCCCCCCCCCCACCCCCCCCCCCCCCACACCCCCCCCCCCCCCCCCCCCCCCCCCCCCCCCCTCCATTAAGATCGGAAATCAATTGCCTATGTCAATTAACAAAGACATACACTTCCTTCTGCCCTAATTATACAGACTCACACAGCTTCTTCATCAGTGCCCAATCTATATAAAATTAAACTCACCTTCTTCTCAATATTAATATCATGTACTTATGCATTTTCTTGTATTGTTACATGCTACTTATGTCAATGGCAGTAGCACAGTCTGGTGATTTATATGATAAGAGTTCAAAGTTTGATAGGTTGAAGCTCCATCTCTATAGAAACTAAAGAGCGTTTAAAAGCCAAAGACACCTAAAAATAAGTCTGTTCAAAATTCAAACACTCTTAAAGTATGTTATTGACACTAACTTATATTAGTAATGTTGTATTGGGCCCTTAATTATCTGTCAATTCGTATATGTGAGGCCCAAAGCATGTTTAGGGCGTAGCTTAGCACTCTATATAGACGCATGGCAAACCCTATTCTGGTATTCTGTTTTTGCCTCGCCATAATAAAATGCTCCCTCTCTTCCCCGTGGACGTAGCCAACAATTTATTGGTGAACCAGAAATCTGTTGTCTTGTTTTTCGCGTTTATATTTCTCTCGTATTATCTCGAATTCCACACAAAAAGGTAAAGTAAGAAATTGGGGCATTACATGTGCATCACATAGTCACATATGAATTTCTTACATTATTATGTGTTTTCTGTGCATTATATGGTATCTCGTGCGTGACCGTGAATAAATAAATGAATTTGCGTTTAATTTGATAATTGATAGAGTTTTTCTGCTTAGGGACTTATTGTTCTTGTAGAGACTTTTATCGCACTAAAAGTCTACTGCTTGTGTTGTGTAGACAGATACGTAATCTTTAATTTCATTTCCTCTAGTGGCCAATGTTACTAAAAGACACAACAAAATTTTGAGATCGTTGGAAGCTTAAGCGCCAATGCGTATAAATACATCTCTAAGGTTCGTTGAGTTTTTTAAGCGCAAATCACAAATAAAACGAGGGTGGTTAAAACCTTTTCGCCCAACACCCATTTTTTTTAGTTCTTTCTACGTGAAGTGTTCCTATTCCCTATCCATAGTATTAATTCAAATTAAAATAACTATCTTTGGCAATTCTAGTATCTTTTTTGTCTTGCATAATTCAATTGAAGTTATTATCAATCCTTAATAAGAATGTTAGGTACAATTATTTAATATCTAAATATAATTGTTAATGTCAATTAACAAAGACAACATTGCCTTTTACCCCTTATATACACTCACTCATCACTGTCTTCTTCATCCATTTCAAATCTTATATAAAATTAAATTCACCTTCAAAATCATGTACTTGTGCATTTTCTTGTATAGTTTACAAAGTAACATACTTGTTATGATGACAGTAGTAACAATTTTGTGAGGTTCGGTCTCAAGAACTTGGTCTAAATTAGGACCTAATCAAAGGCATATAAATGTCAACTATAACAAAGTGTGTCATTTGCAGCAAAAATGAAAAGTATCAAATTAAACTAATTATAATTTTTACGATCATTTTGATTTATTAGTGAGGATACAAGGCGGCCCTAGGTTGTGTCTAGGGGATTCATCAAATCCCTCCGATATAAAAAAACGTTATATATATATATTACTAGTTTCGAACGGGTGTTGTTACGTTGTGCCCCTAAAATTATTGTAAAGTTGAATATTTTATAAAGCATGTTGAAATTAGAATAGAAATATTAATTTTAACAATTTATATTTTTATTCATTAAATAAAATTCAATAATCGATTAGTACATGACCATCAAGCAAAGGAAATATGGAAAAATAATTTAACTACTATAGCATCTAATAATATGCATATAGCTAAATGAATTATCCTTATAATCTCTCATACGCTCCATATTGTAATTACCAAAATATGTAGCTACGAAAGAAAAACTATAATAGTTATAAAAAAAACGATTTTAAATAAATAATATTAAAAAGTACATTTAAAAACGAACTAAATGCATAAATTAGTAATTCAGCACTAATAACATTAGACTTATAACATCATAATTTCAGAGAAGAGTTGGTTATATTAGAAGTATAAATCGGTAAAAATACAAAAAAAAAACAAAAAAATTAACAGACAAGAATAATACAAAATGTCATATTCTCTTCTTAAGATTTTATTATAAACAATAGATATAGTAAAAAGAAATACACAAGGAGTGAGTTTTTTTCTCCCGTAACAAAAAAAAACTATGTTAAAATAGGAAAGATAAAATTTATATACAAAATCTCATTCTAAGAGGGATCAACAAATATAAATATTTCAAAACAAAAAAAAAAAGTACTTGAAATTGCATAATGATTCACATCAACACGAGGCAAAGTGATATTAGACATGGTGGGTAGAGGACTGTCGAGGAAAGGTGATTGTTCTTTATATACTTCAATAATTTAATTATACTAACTAAAGAGAGAGGATAACAAATTTTCATCATATATCACATTAATTATAGAGAAAGAGAGATATTTTTATTTCTCTAAAAAAAAAAAAGAATTCCTACAATTTCCATGAAAAATTTTTAACCATTTCTATAAAATATTTTGTCTTTCAACGTTTGACCCTACACCTTATTTTTAGTATTTAGTATAATATAAGATAATTATTACGTTCGTATGTAATAATAGAATTTAAAACCTTGTGTCTAGATTGTATGTATTTAAATATTGATTATTCAAATCAATTAATTAATATTAATTTTAATTTGTAATTTAGAAATAATAAGGGTAAATGCAATTCACTTTTAGTGAGAAAACTTTAGCCAACTTACATGGATAAGGGGTTGGTTTTTTTTAGCAGTGGCTTTTACGTCGTGGGTTTGAATCTCATGGAAGTGGGCTCAACTTCTGGGCTTGGATCATCTTCTCTATTTCATTATTTTTTTCTTATATGTCATTTTTTTTCTAATTTGTTTTTATTAAATTTATCAAGACACATTTTTTATTCTTCTTATATCTATTAGTCATTTTATTTCAACATAATTTTATATATAAAGATAAATTAGATGTAATTGAATGAAGAAACCAAAAATTGTCAATATCCTTTTAATAATATATATTTAATACAATTTATGGAATTTCTTTTCTATTTTTTTTCAATTCTATTATAGAGAGATGGTAACTAAACTTATCTGATTTATTCGTCATATTTTTTCAACAAAGTGAACGCTAACCAAGTAAAGTAAACTATATGAACGAAAAAAATTGATGATGTCATTTATTTGTCTTCTAAATATAATATTAGTAAATCTATACTTACACACTTTTTGAGAATCCTGATAATTTTCCTAGTAATATATGTTTGAATGAATGCTAATTTAAATTTTTTTAAGTATGTTCAATGGAGCCGGGTAAAAGTAGGAAGAAATGCTTAATGCGGTATGATAAGGCATAATAAATTTATCAGGTTTAGGTAAATATTTTTCTTCTCCATCTCACTTCATTTTTCATCCTTTAATTCTTACGTGTTTTATCAACTTATGTAGTACAACTGATCCAATAATATTTTTTTTATTAACGTAGCTTTGTTCTCAATATCTTTGATTAGTTTGGTGTCAACTTTTATCAACCAATGAGATACCTTGTACGAAAAGCAAGTCGGAATTACTACGCTCACCGCGCACTTACATTTAGCACATGAGCTTCTTCTTTAAATTTTGATCCTCCTGAGATTAATTTGTGGATCCGCCACTGCCTATGTTTATATTCGAGAAAGTAGCTCTCGATACGAAAAATATATAAGAAAAACCTGCTCTAGATCCCCAAGTCTCCATGGTCGTTCATTTCACATCTCTTTCTATTTTTTTAGTCTTAAGTATATTGAACAACACTTTACATGAAAAAAAAAAGGATCTTTTCCAATGTGCAAATGTGATTTTCGGATTAATATAGGTTGTATACATGAAAATAGAAAATTTGCTTATGCTATTTGATGGAACATACCAAAGCAAGTCATCTTATCAAAGCTATTGGAGTAACCTATTTACCTATGTTGCTCGTACTCTTCAAAAATATCGATGGATCCATGTCGGATTCTCTAAAAGTGAATCTGACATGAGTACGACAATATTTTTACAAAGTCTGAGTAAACATAGATCCAGACAACAATATGCCTCGAAAACGCTAGAAATCAAGCATTTAGTTAGATTTCAGATCAAGCAATGTTTCCAAGTATTTTTCCACATAATTCAGGCCACACTGTGTCTTCACTACAGGCAATGTGGCAGGGACATCCAGATAGAAATCTGTATCTGACTCGTCGAGCTTGCCCCAAAGTTTAAGCTGTTTTCGTGCTGCTTTAATAGCTGCTCTTGTTGCACAATGAACTGAGGACGCCAAAAGCAGTGGCGGTTCACCAGATGCTGCAAAAAGTCGTTATAGTCGAATCAACAAATCATGCAAAATGGCTTTCACCAGGACCATCTTATAACTAATGGTTCACATGTTTCCCTAGCTATGATATTTAGACATGAAAGTTAATAAGACTAATCTGCGACAGTTTCCTCGAGGCACGTATTCGTAGCGTTGCAGCTACCTTTTGTTATGTCTTTGATTATTAGACCAAGGAAGGGAAGACCACTAAGTCAAAATCATTTTCTTATGGAACTTCCTCTGTTGAGTCACCGGTATTGCTCCATCATAAACCTTGTTGTGGTGCTTCATCTACTACTCCGATGCACTACCATCACACGCTCACGACCACACTTTCACTATCAATGGTTCTCAACTTATACTCATTTTAATAATAGTTTCCACTCAACCTTATGGAAAATGTGTGTGAGGATTCACTCACAAGTCATCCTAGCAGTATGAAAAAATTTAAAATCTTGTCTGAGTGATGGAATTGAAGAAAGAACAGTGTACCTTTAGACGAGAGAATACGTTTCTCGTGATGTCCAGTGTTTAGCACTTGAACATTGAAACGTTTGGGTATTGTGTCGATTGTGGGGATCTTATATGTCCAAGTGCTATCTGTAACAACCAATCCGTCTGTGTTTGTAAGATATTCTTCGAGCATAAAAAATCCAATCCCTTGTACAAAAGCCCCTTCGATCTGAAAGAAAATAAATTGTTATTAAAGAGGTGATCAATAGGAAACTTTGATGGAAAAATCACTACTCGAACATCGTTGACGATTGAAGGTCCATGCTGGCTAAGCTAAGATGATAAAATAGATTAAGGAGGTGATTAATAGTTCTTCACAAGATTGAATTACAGCTACCGTCAAATACTTCGTAATTGTTTAAGCAAATCAGCATTATAAAAGCTAAAACTTGAAGTAAATCAGAGACAAATTTCGACTAACCTTGTCCCATGATAACAGCTGGGTTCATAACTCTGCCCAAGTCATATATTATATCTTGATTTGCAAAAATGTTGTTTCTCAGTAGGATGTCTATCTCCACCGAAAAACAGCATCGCAAATTGTTAGTTTCCAGTAAAAAGGTGCTTCAGCTGGATCATATGGTTGCTAAATGCTCCAAAATTGGAATATCAGGCAAAGTGTTTTGTGCTCATTAGGATATCGAGAATTGATGTAATCCTTGAGGACCAGGCGAAGCAATAAGTTTTTCCACATTGAGCTACAAGATTACCTCGCTGACAGCAGCTCCATAGTTCAGATACTTCATGGAGCTCAATTCTGGCACATAATAAGAGTTTGCTGCTAAGTTTATCGCTTGAAATTTTGCCTGGGGGGGGGGGGGGGGGGGGGGGGGCGTGGGAGGTAAGAAAGGATCAGAATTTGCACATCCAATGTTATTCGACATATAAACAAAGGCATAGTACATAAACAGGCACTTAAACTTAGCCTCAACTTGCAAGTAAGCACTCCAACTTTAAAGGGTCCACATCCAGACATCTTAACTGCCAACTAAACACTCCAACTTGTCTCACTTTGTCTCGTAGACACCTGATGCTGATGTAACACAAATTTTGGAGGTGTCGAGATGATCATTTTTGTTAGCTGGAGTGTTCAACTACCACAATGGAGATGAGTTGAGGTGTATAGATGTGCATACTCAAAAGTTGGAGTGTTTTTTGGTTATATATTAATGCTTTAAGAGATTTAGTTCACACAAGATGGATAGGCACTAGATTTCATATAATTCCCTTTCAAATTTCAATTAATGTTGATCGTCTCTTTAAAAAACTAAATGTCAACACTTATACTGACAGATGTTTCCCATTGGAGTCTGGCTCGGCCCTTTAACATATAGACTTTATAATTTGAATCATCTTATAGGATTAACATGGACATTCTATTTCGAATAATAATTATAGTGAACAAGGTATTTATAGGACAGGCATTAGGCCCTGAGAGAAGAAGAAATACTTCAAAGGAAAGGGAATAACAGGGAATCAGCTTTGAGCATGATGAAAGTCCTATTTGAAGAGACGCTCAAAGGTTATAACACACAAAATTTGTAATATAAAGAAATTCACGAGTTAAAACCTGGCGAATCAGCGTAGTCCAATCAACGGAACCATTTTTTTCTTGCAAATTCTTCTTTAGAGGGGTTAGTCTTTCAACTAATATTTTGCAGCACAGTCTGACTGCTTCACAGCTCGATTCAGATGTAGTGCTTCCAGCAGTAAACCCGCCTTGCACTAAACTTAAAGTGTCTGCTTGTATGACGCGTACTTTCTCCACAAGTTCTTCACTCCAACTACTTTCAATTAAGCTAAGACCATAGGCAGTCATTTGTTTGACCTTTGTCCATAGACCTTGGCCGATTTTTCTAATACCTTTTTCCAACCTCTACAACTATGATCATCGAAAGATTATGCTACTTTCCAGGCGTTGGTCGGTTGCTAGCTTCATATAAATATGGCAATCGAGAATTCGCCCTTTTCTTCACATGATTTGCTGGTTATATGTTCTATCATTTATATTCGGACAAAATTTGAGAAGTCGCCCAACTTATTCAATGATACCTGGCAAAGTAATAATCACCTATAGGACTCCTGCACAATCCCCATAGAATAATTTTAGACTTTCGAAGTATGACTTTATTTTGGTTTTCACGGAGTCCACTCCAGAGGACTCACTTGCCCTACAGTGTTCCATTATGCTTCGGCAATTTATAAGAGCCTTGACACCTCCCCGGGCCACGATAGCTGATGGGGGGTAAGGTTTCGTCCGACATACTTTTACATCAAGAAAATGCACCCCCCAATCATATTTTTTTAGAGACAAATAAAGTTGAAGGTATCACGGGCTTATATCTTCAGTGATCCCAGCATTAACAATCATAAGATGAACGGCGGTGCGGTGGTGATTTTGCACCATTCGACTTCCCTTAGAATCCAACACGGTATGTTATTTTCATGGGGTGTCTCCCTCCTGCCATTATCATGTCAGTCTTTCGGTTGAGGTACATCCTGACAGGACATTGTAACTTGAGCGCTGCAAATCACAAAGCTGTGGGCGACCCTAAACAAATCCAATGTTACAGATTTTCACAACAGAACTAGAAATGCTGTTGCAACAGAAAGAGAGAAATATAAAGGAACGAGGGGAAATGAATATGATGTCTTGAAAGGTAAGGTCGGCACTCATTTCAAGATTATTCACGTCTTCCATTGTCATTTAATAGTTTATCCGGATCAATGCATTTATATCAATCATTTCAATATTAAAATCCAAAAGGTAATCAATGTATACATAATCGGTAAGCATAAAAGACGTTATTAAAGAAGACATCAGAAAAAAAATGTGGGGACATTTTGTGCTTTCTTAGAGTTGGAACATATTGATAGCTGCTGCACATGAACTTTGGCCATGTTTTCCACATATCACTGCACTACTTTGATCACATCAACTAATTAAACTAAAAATAGCCGGCGGATGTATAATATACGTATAATCCATTTATAACATGTATATAATCGTGCATAATCAATATGTAATCTATGTATAACAGCTATAAAAAGTAAACATTAATTCTGCCGGGCTATTTTGTGTGACGACCACCAAATTAACCCTATGATATGAGGGGGAAAAAACCAGATAATGATCCAAAACTCCATGCATAAAATTAATGTTTTTCTTCATTTTCTCTCTATTAGAAGTAGCAGATACTCACAATCATTGCTTTCACTGCCTTGCCTCCAAAGCCACCTCCAACCCTTCTTGTGACGACACGGATGTTATGCTCGGGGACACCAAGACAACTCGCAATTGCACTACCTGTGTATTCAGGGCACTGACTTGATGTATAGACAACCATACAGTTATCTTCATCTGGAACAGCTAGAGCAGTTTGTGTCTCCAAATAAAAATAGTACTGAGACCCAAGTCTCGTCTGCAAAAGATTTATATGCAGGACCAATCACAGATAAAATTGAAACTATTAAAAGACATAATTCAGTTAATAAAATCCGCTCTTCCTAATCTCTTAAACTTTTAGATGAGATGGTCACACCTCCTTTCAAGAACAAATCAAAAGTACCTCAGCAGAGAGAATCTTGTGGTCAGCTTCAGTCATTCCTTTTGAGAAATCACCAACTTGTTTTGGATAAAACCATGGTGGGGGGACTTGGGAAAAAACTGGGATTTCGGAAACGCTCTTCTCACGTGTTTTGTTTTTTTTTTTTAAAAATCGGAGAAGCTGAGGAGAGACGAAGAATCTTATTTTCGGTGTCATATTAAACAATGGCCACTTGCAGCCACTCGCGACCTCTGACTTTCAGTCAACCTGAGTTATTTGACCCAAAATTGAACATAAAGCAAAAAAGTTTAAAATGTCTCAATGGAGAATTATACAAGGGATCATTAGCATAAATATTTAGCCTGAAAGATTCTGGAGGAAACTAAGCGCTTTACCACAAAAGCAAGTCGGTACCAGCATAATGGAACTAGATCATCTGCAATTAAAGGCTCAGGGGAAACAAATGGTTCTTGGATCCTACATTTGCCCCTCCGTCGGGATATATCTTTTAAAAGTAATAATGGCAGCAACTCCATCAGGAATGAATTGGACCCAAAGTGGACGCCCTTTACCCCTGCAATGGGCTAGTACTANACGAGTGCGCCGAACCACATTGTTTAAGAATGGTCAATTCATCATCTCTAAAATGGCGACTTTTAAGGATCCGAATCCACATTAATTTTTAAAAACCAAATGGACAAATATTCATCAATCCTTATATGCACCAATTTTAGAGAGTAAACTCATTTTTGAAGAGTCCGACCAACAATTTTTAAACACCAATGTACAAAAATTCAAGAATTGCTAATTTTATCAATTCTCTAGAAATCCACTATACACTTATCCACATTTTGAAGAGTCCGACCAACATAGATTTTCAACACCAAATAGACAAAAAATTCAAGAATAACCAATCATCAATCCACTAATAAATCCACTATACACCTGTCAACATTTTCGAAGACTCACATAGATTTTCAAACACCAAATAGACAAAAATTTCAAGAATGGCCAATTTATCATATCACTCATCGAAATTTTCGAAGAGTACGACAACATAGATTTTCAACACCAAATAACAAAATTTCAAGAATAACAATCATCAATCCACTAACAAACCCACTACACACCTACCAACATTTCCGAGGTCCGACCAACATAGATTTTTACAGGAATCGACCCAACTAGTAAACAAAAAATTTCAAGAACGGCTAATTTAATCAATCTCTATCGCCATTCTTTAAGAGTCGACAAACAGAGATTTCAAACACCAATAGACAAACTCATAGAAAGGCTTAATTTACTCAATCCTCTATCGACGTACTTCTTTAAGAGTCCGATCAAGCAACATAAGATTTTTCAAACACCAAATAGGCAAAAAATTCTACGAATAACCAATATCAATCCACCTATACAAATGTCAATGATTTCGAAGAGTCTGAACAATTATATATAAATATTCAAACACAAAAATATACAAAAAGTTCACAAATAACCAATTTATAACTCAAAAAAAGAAAAAAAAAAAAGAAAAAAAAATAAAAAAAAAAAAACAATACCAATAAAGTATTTACTATATAACCTCGACAGATGCCCAAACTTTCATCTCAATTGAGTCATTCTGACCATTTTTATTCAAGTAGTCACATTTCTTTTTCAATAAGATCTTAATTCTAACAACAATTTTGATTTGGATTTTATATTCATATTTCTAGCCTCTATACATAGCCAATAACACAAAAAAATCAACATAAATCCTATAAAGGTATTTTTACAAATTTTCCCATTTGTTACAACCTTAATATTAAATATTTTAGGTACCAATATATTATGACAACTAGTAATAAATAAAGTTAGATAAAAAGTAGGAAACAAAACATAAAATAGATGATTTTTTTACTTTTAATTTTTTCAATTTTTATTTTTGATAAAATTTATAATGGGACGAAAAAAAAATAAAAAAAATAAGGACGGCGAGAGCTCCTAGGTGAAGGTTCATATATATGGTATGAATTATATTGTACATACAAATTAATATATAAACACAAAAAGAGTTTTAAGTTTGAAGAAGGATTTTTAGCTATGGAGGATCATGAATGAATAATTGAACAAACATTGTTTTGGATCATGATTGTGTGACACATGTTTTATGTGTTTAGTAATATTTTCTACTTGGATATATCACAAAAAAAAAAAAAAGAGCTTCTGTGATTGACTTTTCTTATAAAATTGAAACAATAAAGATAAAATTGCGGTATGGATATTACTTGGGGTAAATTAGTAATCAAATTCGTCAATTTTGATTATTTTTTTAAAAAAAAAAAATTGATACGATAAATTTTGCCAAAAGGGTAAAAAAAAAATTGGTGGAGTAATTAAAGTTAAATGGAAATAAAAAAAAATGATTTGTGGTTTGATTTGATTGGTTTATTTTTAATAATTTACCTTTTAATTCTTTTAATACACTTTATTTATATGTCTTATCCATCAATAGCACGATTAATGATTGAGGAACTTTTTTGGAAGTTTACAATATTTATGTGTAATCAAAATGGACACAAACCCTTGGAACGAGGTCATTGGCTGAGAGCGTGCTATTCTGAAAAGCTATGCACCAATCACATCACAGTTGACAACTTTTTGACAGTTATTTTTTAGTACGTCATTAGTACGCAATTTTCAGAAGGGACCAGGTCTAAATCTTTTAGGTGTGTCTTGATGCTCTGATCAGTTTTTAAAAAAACCTTGCTAGCTTTCTATCTCTTATTGAATGAATAGTGTTGTTTGTTTATTGTTGTATATATCAATTAACAACAAAGTTTTGACAACTAAAACAAACAACTTCGTTGCGCTTCTTAGTGGTGAAGTATGTTGTATTTTTCACCAACCAACCTGATAAGACATCTCTAAAGATAAAATTTTTAGTTAGTACTCCACCGTTATATAACCTGGACCGGAGAGCACCCGCCAGCAGACCGGGTCCCCCCCTGCATTGTGAGGATCATCAACACTTAGTAGCATACAATGTATTTTTCCTTTGCGATTGATGACACTCAAATATTCTCCACACTAAGTTTATAAATTTATTTTCCCTATCAATCCAATTACCAAAATACCCTTTTTCCTTGCCTAGATTGTCCCTTGTTAGATGCCTATATTTAGTTAAGTCATCAAAACTGAAAATCGTAGTTCCAAAAATAGCACCCCCTCCCTCCCCCCATTTAATATCAAATCCTGAATGCAATGTCAATTAACAAGGACATCACTTCCTGCTGCCCCTCATATACACTCACTCATCACTATATTCTTCATCCATTTCCAATCTTATATAAAATTAAACTCACCTCGTACTACCAAGATTATATAGCATGTACTTATGCATTTTCTGTATGTTAACCTGCACTTATGTCAATGGCAGTAGCACACTAGTCTAGTGATTTATATGATAGAGTCGACGTTGGATTAGCGTCGTTTATCTTATTGCTCATCTCTATCAGAACACTAAAGAGCGTTTTTAAAAGCCAAGACACTAAAATAAGGTCGAATTCAAAGTTCAACCAACTCTTAAAATATGTTTTTGACACTAACTTGTATTAGTAAAGTAAGTAATATGTGGGCATTACACGTGCATCACATATGTCACATATGAATTTCTTGCATTATTATGTGTATCTTGTGCATTACATGTGTATCTCGTGCGTGACACGTGCATAAATAAATGAATTTTGCGTTTAATTTGATACTTGCTATAGTTTTTTCTGTAGCGACTTTTATTGTTCTTGTAGAGACTTTTATCGCCACTAAAAGTCTACTTGCTTGTGTTGTGTAGACTAGATTACGTAATCTTTAATTTCATTTCCCTCTAGTGGCCAATGTTATCTAAGAACAAAAAAGTTTTGAGATTCGTTGAATCTTTAAGCGCAACGCGTAAATACATCTCTAAGGTTCGTTGAGTTTTTTAAGCGTAAATCCACAAAATAAACGCAGGAGTGGCTAAAAACCTTTTCGCCCAAACACCCCCATTGTTTTAGTTTTTACACGTGAAGGGATTCCTAATCCCCTAGCCTCGTATATTTCAAATTAAGCATTAAATCTATCATTTGGCAATTCTAGATATACTTTTTGTCTGCAATAATTCAATGAAAGTTGATTATCACTCCGTTAATAAGAAATATTAGGTACAATTATTTATATCTAATATAATTATTAATGTCCAATTAACAACGACAACATGGTCTTTTACCCATTATATACACTTCACTCATCAACTGTCTTCTTCATCCATTTCAATATATATAAAATACATCACCTTCAAAGAAACATTGTAATTAGTGCCACATTTCTTGCCTATAGTTACAAATTACATACTTTGTTATGATTTATGCAGCTAACATTTCTTTGCCCGTGAATCTCGGTACTCAATTAAATTGGTCTAAATTAGGACCTAATCAAAGGCATATAAATGTCAACTATAACAAAGTGTGTCATTTGCAGCAAAAATGAAAAGTATCAAATTAAACTAAAATTATTAATTAGATGCATTTTGATTTATTTAGTGAGGATCAAGGGCGGACCTAGGTTGTGTCTAGGGGATTCATCCAAATCCCCCGATATAAAAATTACGTTTATTATATAATATTTAATAGTTTCCGAACACGTGAGTTGTACGTTTGTCCCCTACAATTATTATAAAGTTGGAATTATTATAAAGAAGTGTTGAAATACTAGAAATATTAATTCTTACAACTTTATATTTAAATCATTAATAAAATCATAATAATCGATTAGACATTAGACCATCAAGCAAGAAATATGAAAAAAAAATTATAAACTATAGCATCTAAGAATATGATATAGCTAATGAATTATCCTTAATAATCTCTCATACGCCTCCATAATTAGTAAATACACAATATGTAGCACTACTTAAAGAAACTCTATAGTACAAAAACGATAAAAGTAAATAAATATTATAAGAGTACATAGAAAAACGATCTAAATGTCAAAATTAGTAAGTAATTTCCGCCCACTAATTAAATATTAGACTTATACATTCATAATTTCGAGAAGATTATAATTAAAGAAGTATAATCGGTCAAAGAATACAAAAAAATCTATTAAACAGACAAGAATAAATACAAAATTCATATCTCTTCTTAAGCATTTGTATTATCACACAATATAATAGTAAAAGAAATACACAAGAGATAGAGTTTTTTTCTCCCGTACAAAAAAAAACTATCTAAATAGTAAGATAAAATTCTTATTGATACAAAATATCATTCTCTAAGGCAGGATCAACAAATAGTAATCTTGCAAAAACAAAAAGAAAAAGAAGTACCTGACAATTCGACATAATGGAATTCACATTCAACAAGAGGAAGTGATTCTTAGACATGGGTCAGCAGGGAAAGTGCGTGATTATTTTACTAATAAGAGCAATACATTTATTATAACTAACAAAGAGAGAGTGATACAAATTTAATCATATAATCACATTAATTTATAGAGAAAGAATAGATAATTTTTATTTTTCTAAAAAAAGTAATTCCTAACAATTCTATGAAATAATTTTTAACAATTTTCTATAAAATATTATTGATCTTTCAAAGGTGACCTTACACCTTCTTATTTTAGTATTTAGATAATATAATTAATTAATTACTTAGCATGTAAATAAATTAAGAATTTTTAAACCATTGTGTCTAGATGTGTATGTATTTAAATTATGATTATTCAATATCAAAGAATTATATATTAATTTTTAATTTTAATTGGAAACGAAATAATAATGGGGTATAAAATGGTAATTTCAACTTTTAAGTGAGAAACTTTAGCCCAAACTGTAAGCAATGCGATAATGGGAGTTCTAGCAGTGGCTTTACGTCGTCGGGTAGTGGCGTTCGAAATCACATGAAGTGGGCTCGGCTCAACTTCTGGGCTCGGATCATCTTACTCTATTTAATTATTTTTTTCTATAATGTCATTTTTTCTAATTTGTTTATTTAAATTTCTCAAGACACATTTTTTATTCCTTCTTATATATTATAGTCGATTTTATCAACATAAGATTTATATATAAGAGTAATATAAGAATGTAATTGAATGAATTTTTTAGAACAAAAAATTAGTCAATATCCTTTTACTAATAATATTTAATACATTATGGAATTTCTTTTCTCTTTTTTTTCAATTCTATTATAGAGAGATGTAACTAAACTTATCTGATTTCTATTACGTACGAATTTTTTCAAACAAAGTGAACGCTAACCAGAAAGTTAAAACATATGAACGAAAAAAAAAATTGATGATGTCATTGATTTGTCTATCTAAAATAATATGAAGTAAAATTATACCGTACACACTTTATGAGAATCCTGATAATTGTCCTAAGTAATATATGTTATGCATCGAATGCAATTAAATTTTTACAGTATGTTCAATGCGAGCGGGTTTAAAAGTGCAGAAGCACGGGTAATAGCATTATTGCGGGTATTGATTATGATAAGGCATAATAATTTATCCAGTTTAGGTAATATCTCTTTCTTCTCAATCCTCACTTCTTTTTCATCCCTTTAATTCTACGTGTTTTATCAACTTAGGTAGTACAACTAGATTCAAAAAATATTTTTTTTATTAACGTAGCTTTGTTCTCAATATCTTTGATTAGTATATGGTGTCAACTTTATCAACCATAGACGGATACCTTGTACGAAAAGCAAGTCGGAATTACTACGCTCACCGCGCCACTACATTAGCACAAAGAAGCTTCTTCTTTAGAAATTCTTGATCTCCTGCAGATAATAGGGCGATCCGCCACTGCTTTGTTTATATTCGAGAAAGCAAAAACAAAAACTACCGGATCTCGATACGAAAAATATTAAGCAAAAACCTGCCTCTAGATCACCAGTCTCCATGGTCGTTCATTTCACATCTCTTTCTATTTTTTTAGTCTTAAGTATATTGAACAACACTTTACATGAAAAAAAAAAGGATCTTTTCCAATGTGCAAACTTGTTGATTTAATATAAGGTTTGTATACATGAAAATAGAAAATTTGCTTATGCTATTTGATGGAACATACCAAAGCAAGTCATCTTATCAAAGCTATTGGAGGACCTATTAACCTATGTGCTCGTGACTCTTCAAAATATCGATGACCTGCGGATTCTCTAAAAAGTGATTGGAATGAGTAGACAATATTTTTACAAAGTTGAGTAACATAGATTTCCCAGACAACCATAGGCCTCGGAAACGCTAGAAATCAAGCCATTTAGTAGATTTAAGATCAAGCAATGTTTCCAAGTATTTTCCACATAATTAGGCCACCCACTGTGTCTTCACTACAGGCAATGTGGCAGGGAATCCAGATAGAAATCGGTATCTGGACTAGTCGAGCTGCCCCAAAGTTTAAGCTGTTTCGTGTGCTTTAATAGATGATATTGTTGCACATGAATGCAGGGACGAAAAAAGCAGCTGGAGGTCACCAGTGCTGCAAAAAGTCGTTATAGTCGAATCAACAAATCATGCAAAATGGCTTCACAGACTCATCTTATACTAATGGTTTCACTTTTTCCTCTTAGCTATGATATTTAGACATGAACATTTTAAAATAAGACTAATCTGCGACAGTTTCCTCGAGGCACGTATTCGTAGCGTTGCAGCTACCTTTTGTTATGTCTTTGATTATTAGACCAAGGAAGGGAAGGGACCACAAGTCAAAATCATTTTCTTATGAAAACTTCCTCTGTTGAGGTCACGGGTATTGCTCCATTCAAAACCTTGGTGTGGTGCTTCATCTACTACTCCGATGCACTACCATCACACGCTCACGACCACACTTTCACTATCAATGGTTCTCAACTTATACTCATTTTAATAATAGTTTCCACTCAACCTTATGGAAAATGTGTGTGAGGATTCACTCACAAGTCATCCTAGCAGTATGAAAAAATTTAAAATCTTGTCTGAGTGATGGAATTGAAGAAAGAACAGTGTACCTTTAGACGAGAGAATACGTTTCTCGTGATGTCCAGTGTTTAGCACTTGAACATTGAAACGTTTGGGTATTGTGTCGATTGTGGGGATCTTATATGTCCAAGTGCTATCTGTAACAACCAATCCGTCTGTGTTTGTAAGATATTCTTCGAGCATAAAAAATCCAATCCCTTGTACAAAAGCCCCTTCGATCTGAAAGAAAATAAATTGTTATTAAAGAGGTGATCAATAGGAAACTTTGATGGAAAAATCACTACTCGAACATCGTTGACGATTGAAGGTCCATGCTGGCTAAGCTAAGATGATAAAATAGATTAAGGAGGTGATTAATAGTTCTTCACAAGATTGAATTACAGCTACCGTCATATACTTCGTAATTGTTTAAGCAAATCAGCATTATAAAAGCTAAAACTTGAAGTAAATCGAGACAAATTTTCGATAGACCTGTCCCATATCAACAGCTGGGTTCAAACTCTGCCCACAGTCATATATTATATCTGATTGCAAAATTTTTGTTTCTCCAGTCAGGATGTCTATCTCCACCTGCAAAACCGACATCGCAATTGTTAGTTTCCAGTAAAAAGGTGCTTCAGCTGGATCATATGGTTTGCTATAAAATGCTCCAAAAATTGGGAATATCAGGCAAAAGTGTTTTTGTGCCATTAGGATATAGAGATTGATGTATGTAATTCCTTGAGACCAGGCGAAGCAATAAGTTTTTTCCACAGTAGCTACAAAGATTACCCGTGGGAACAGGCCGCTCCATCAGTTCAGATACTTCATGGAGCTCAATTTTCTGGAACATAATAAGATTTGCTGCTAAGTTAGGCTGGAACAGTTTCATGGAGGGGGGGAGGGGGGGGGGGAGGGAGGTAAGAAGGTGGTAAGGAAAGGAGCAGAATTTGCCCACATCCAATGTTATTCGACATTAAACAAATGCATAGTACATCAACAGGCACTTTCACTTAGCCTCACTTGCCAAGTAAGCAATCCAACTTTAAGGGTCACATACAGACATCTTAACTGCAAATAAAACTCCAATTGTCTCACTTTGTTTAGCGTAGAACCTGATGCTTGATGTAACACCAAATCAAATTTGGAGGTGTCGGATATGAGTAATCTTTGGTTGCTGGAGTGTTCAACTACCACAATGGAGATGAGTTGAGGTGTATAGATGTGCATACTCAAAAGTTGGAGTGTTTTTTGTTTATATATTAATGCTTTAAGAGATTTAGTTCACACAAATGGATTAGGCACTAGATTTCATATAATTCCCTTTCAAATTTCAATTAATTTATCATCGTCTTAAAAACTAAAGTCCAACACTATACTGACGGATGTTTCCCATTTGAGTCTGTCTCTGCCCTTTAACATATATACTTAAATTTGAAATCATCTTTAGAACATGGAATTCTATTTCGAATAATCAATATAGTGAACAAGGTATTTATTAGTGACATGGCATAGGCCTGAGAAGAAATACTTCTAAAGGAATAACATGGAATCAGCTTTGATTGCATGAAATGTGCCTTATGAAGAGACGCTCAAATGATTATAACACACAAAATTGTAATATAAGAAATTCAAGAGTAAAACCTGGCGAATCAGCGTAGTCCAATCAACGGAACCATTTTTTTCTTGCAAAATTCTCTTAGCGGGGTTAGTTTTCAACTAATATTTTGCAGGCACAGTCTGACTGCTCACAGCTCTCGATTCCGATGTAGTGTTCAGCAGTAAACCCCGCCCTTGCACGAAACATAAGGTCTGCTTTATGACGCGACTTTCTACTCCCACAAGTTTTCACTCCAACAGCCACCCTTTCAACAAATCGGACAAGACGACAAAGGAACCATAGGCCAGTCATGTGTTTTGACCTTTGTCCATGACATTGCCGATTTCCAATTACTCCAACCTCTAAAAACTACTATCCATCGAAAGAATGCTTACTTTTCCAGGCGTTGGTCGTTGCATAGCTTCATAAACTAGTGGCACTCGAGAAATTCCCCTTTTCTTCCACATATTTAGCTGGTTATATTGTTCTATCATTTCAGTTCTTCGGACAAAATTTGAGGAAGTCGCCAACTTATCAATGATACCTGGCAAAGTATAATCACCTATTACTCCTGCACAATCCCCATAGAATAATTTTAGACTTTCGAAGGTATGAACATTTTGGTTTCTAACGGAGTCCACCTCCAGAGACAGTACACTTGCTACATGTTCCATTATAGCTTCGGCAATATAAGATCCTTGCACCTCCCCCGGGCCACGCATAGCTGATTTGGTGGTAAGGTTCGTCTTACATACTTTTACATCAAAAGACAATGCACCCCAATCATATTTTTTGAGAGCCCCAATAAAGTTTGAAGGTATCACAGGGCTTATATCTTCAGTGATCCCAGCATTTACCAATACATCAAGATGTAAGGCGGTGATTTTGCCATTCGACTTAAATCCAACACTGTATGTTATTTTCATGGGGTGTCTCCCTCCTGCCATTATCATGTCAGTCTTTCGGTTGAGGTACATCCTGACAGGACATTGTAACTTGAGCGCTGCAAGTGCACAAGCTGTGGAGACCTAACAAATCAATGTACAGATTTTCACAACAGAACTAGAAATGCTGTTGCAACAGAAAGAGAGAAATATAAAGGAACGAGGGGAAATGAATATGATGTCTTGAAAGGTAAGGTCGGCACTCATTTCAAGATTATTCACGTCTTCCATTGTCATTTAATAGTTTATCCGGATCAATGCATTTATATCAATCATTTCAATATTAAAATCCAAAAGGTAATCATTATACATTTAATCGGTAAGCTAAAGAGTATTAAAGAAGACACAGAAAAAAAAATGTTGGGGAACATTTTGTGCTTTCTAGTGTTTTGGCAAACATATTGCATCAGCTGCTGCACTGAAATTGGCCATGTTTTCCACATATCACTGCATACTTTGTCAATCAAACTAAATTAAACTAAAAATAGCGGCGGATGTATTAATCTACGATAATCAATTTATAACCAGGTGATATAATCGGTTAATTCAATATGAATCTATGTATAAACAGCTATAAAAAGTAAACATTAATTCTGCCGGGCTATTTTGTGTGACGACCACCAAATTAACCCTATGATATGAGGGGGAAAAAACCAGATAATGATCCAAAACTCCATGCATAAAATTAATGTTTTTCTTCATTTTCTCTCTATTAGAAGTAGCAGATACTCACAATCATTGCTTTCACTGCCTTGCCTCCAAAGCCACCTCCAACCCTTCTTGTGACGACACGGATGTTATGCTCGGGGACACCAAGACAACTCGCAATTGCCACTAACCTGTGTTTCAGGGAATGCTTGTGGTATGACAACCATACAGTATCTTCATTGGACAACGTAGAGCCAGTTTGGCGTCTCCAAATAAAAATAGTACTGAGACCCAACGTCTCGTCTGCAAAGATTTATTTGCAGACCAATCACAAGATATAAAATTGAAACTATTAAAAGACATAATTCAGTTAATAAAATCCGCTCTTCCTAATCTCTTAAACTTTTAGATGAGATGGTCACACCTCCTTTCAAGAAAAACAAAATCAAAAAGTACCTCAGCAGAGAGAATCTTGTGGTCAGCTTCAGTCATTCCTTTTGAGAAATCACCAACTTGTTTTGGATAAAACAATGGTGGGACTTGGAAAAAACTGGATTTCTGAACGGCTTCCTCAACGGTTAAAATCGGAGAATCTATATTTTCGGTGTCATATTCAACAATGGCCATGCTTGCAGCCACATCTGCAGACCTCTGACTTTCAGCAACCTGAGTTATTTGACACAACATTGAACATAAAAGAAAAAGTTTAAAATGTTCTCACTGGAGAAGTATACAAGGGATCATCTAGCATAAACTATTCTAGCTGAAAGATTCTGGAAACTAAGAGCTTACCACAAAAGCAATTCGGTCACCAGCATATCGGACTAGATCATCTGCAAATAAAGGCTCAGGGGAAAAAATGGTCTTGGATCCTACATTTGCCCCTCCGCTCGGGATATCTTTAAAAGTAATAATGGCAGCAACTCCATCAGGTAATGAATTGGACCCAAAGTGGACGCCCTTTACCCCTGCTAATGGTCTAGTACTATAGATAAATGCTCCATATAGGCAGTTTGGTGGTGATGGAATATCATCTACATAAACAGCTTCACCTGCAATTGTAATTGTTTTTTACACTAAGACAATACGACATCTGGTTGTTTTTTTCAAATATGAAAACGTCTGAATCTGAATACACTTTTGAATATTAAGATATTGCATGTAAATCTGAATATTCAATCAGGTGCATAAGAACTTCCATTTCAATTTATCTTGAAAACTTTACATGGGTAATACATGTAAGCCTTTAATCAGTTTGCCTCATCTCTGACCAATTTAGCCGGCAATGTCAAAGCCACAAATAGGATTCAAAATGACATAAAACTCTGGTTACATACATGATGTGAAATAAAATACATAAGGAGAAAACATACCAGAAGCTTGCATGGAGGCTCCAAATTTTTTCATTGGTTCACCCACTGGATGGTACTCTTTGCTTGACTCCACAACCTGCTTAGCAGAAGATAATAGTGTGTGTAGTTTCCCTTCACTTATATAACCGTCTTTGTTACTTTCCGAGACCTCCTCTACCAAAGTGATCCCATTTAACAAACCACCATATTTCATGGGACCAACAATGGTGAAGCAAAAAAGAAACTTGAAAAGAAAACTGACTACCATGCTTGACCTGTAATCTGGGTGTGTAGTCCCATCTTCAGGTACCACAACTTGTTTGACTAATTTAAGTGCTTCCGATAATACATTAACACTTAATATCTTCCCGGTTAGATATTCTTCTACTTGTTTGGCTCTTGTCGGATGTCTTGTGCCATAAGCACCAAAAGCCAACTGGATATCATTTATCAGGATCCCATTCCCGTGGGAAGAAACATCAGCAAGGAAAGCAGCATTTACATATGGCAGTGCATTTCCAAGAGGTCGTGGTGAAGCTCGATAGGTTTCAAACAAAAACTTAGAACAGGTTGAACTTCCTTCCTTTTTGAATGGAATCAAAAGAGTAAGCAGCACACTCCTCGAGTCTAGTGGCGGTCTCCCTAAGAACTCCTCAAATGTGAGTTTTTCATGTCCTTGACTAGTCAATACACAGATAGTAGCACCCAGACCAAGAAATAACGTAGCGATATCGGAAGGGAAACCGTTTTTCTGTGCCATAACAAAATTCCCCCCAACACTAGCTGAGTTTCTAACGAATGGTGAAGCAATCTTCTCCATGTGCTGAGCCAACTTTTGGCTAACCAGATATCCGTATGAACTCAAATTGATTTTGTTTTCCTCCTTCAAAAATGAAATAAGTTTAGAGATAGTAACAGCAGCCCCTACTTCAATTCCTATGTGATCAAATCTGATGATTGAAAGCTCAGGGATATATCTCAGATCAATGTATCGGTCATATCTCTGTGTTTCCTTGTAATATCCAGTGCCTGTGTTACCAACAACCAGCTTAATTCTTGCCCCATTTTCAGCCAAATTGGATTGCAACAAACTTCGCAGCTCATCAACAGAAGCAGGAGTATCCCATGGATACTTTCTGGAGTCCAAATATGCTGCAGGTTCACTTTTCAAGAATCGAGGAAATGTACTAAAATTCAAGTTCTTACTTGGATCATAGGGAGGTAACTTGCTCACTTTCATATCCCTGGAATCTTCCTTTTTCCAAAAAGAATTGAACCCCAAATCCTCTATATCAACATCTGCAGCAAAAGTCTTGCAGGCATCAGCAATGGGACGGTATCCAGTACAGCGACAAAGATTCCCTGCTATAGACTTTTCGGCTTCAGCTGCAGTCAACTTAGAAAATCCTGCTGAAGGATCTGTACTGTTTGCTTTATCAGCGTTGATAAGAGCCGAGAAAAAGGACATACACATTCCTGGAGTGCAATATCCACATTGAGAAGCATGAAAACCTGCAAACCTTTCATGAATTGAGTGGAAACCGTCCTTGTTGTTTCCAAGGCCATCACTTGTAGTAATTCCACAACCATTTAAACTGCAAAGAAGCGTAAGGCATGAACTCACACTAAAATCTTCAACCCGTTTAAGCTGGGGATCATACTTTGAGAGAAGAACAACACAAGCACCACAACCACCTGCAACCATTCAAATTAGAAAATGAGTAACTCTTTCTCAAACTAAATTCTCATTTTGCACTGTTACATCAGATTCATTAAAGATTCAAATTGACGAGCTGAAAACTTCTTCAAAGTAAAACAATTTCATCCTTGTCAAAACTTGCCAATACAATAAAAGAATGGCATACCTCACATTAACTAGAATTCTTTAAGTTATAGATCGATACAAAAGATAAGCATAAGATTATACCATTAGCTCCCCTAGCTTCTTAACAATCAGAAACGCAAAAAGGAATAGGAAACACAAAGTAGTAGTAACCTATAAAATGAAAACATCCAATTACTAATAGAAACCAATTTATGTGCTACAGAAGGACTCCATAACCAGCAGGAACTTAAAAGTACTACTCTCTTTTCTTTTCCTTTCCCCTCAACTCAAGTCATATAGTTTCAATCCAATAAGTATACCACTGCTTGATTCCCATACATAATAATCCCTCCGTTTCAATTTTGTTTATCCTAGTTTCCTTTTTAGTCCATTTAAAAGAGAACGTCCCTTTCCTTTTTTGGCAACTCTTTAGATCAAAGGAGTAAAGTTTAAATAATGAAGAGCTATGCACATTTAAAGATACCCAATTTTCAAGAAAAAAACAAATAAGAAAGTGATGCAAAAGGAGCCAACACATTAGAAGAAAAACACCAATATCAAAAAGTCCAAAGCTTTCAGCATTTACTATGCACTTTGCACCAAAACAAACATATAATTGAACAACTACACATACCCCAACTAAATATTCAAATTTTGAACTCATAAGTTTCACAAGTCAAACCAGTTCAAATGCTAAGAATCTTAAAAGTTGAACCTAGCGAGTTAAAATTCTAAATTCGCCTCTACACATATGTACACAAGGAGAGAGGAAGAAGTATTACCTTCACCACAGCCTAACTTAGGACTTTTGAAGCAAGTTTCACTGCGCAAAAACTGAAGCAAAGTAGTTGAAGGGTCAACACTAGGAAGCTCATATCTTTTTCCATTGACAGCAAAAACCAAGATCCCATTTTTCAGTGTTTCATCCATTTGTACTCTCCAAACAACACTCTGTGCTCAATCAACAAACTTCAACTAAATGTACTCCAAAAACCTTAGTATTTTTCTGTTCTTTTGGCTGAAAAATGCACACTAACCAATCATAACTTTAATTGAGTATTCAAAAATTTTCATTTTTCAGTGCCTTCTCCATTTATACACTCCAAACAAGATTCTGGGGTCAAGCAATAAACTTCAAACAAGGCAAAAATGTGTTCTTTAGGCTGAAAAAGCATACACTAACCAGTCCTGACTTCAATTGGGTATTCAAGATTTTTCATTTTTCAGTGTTTCCTCCATTTGTACACTCCAAACAAGTTCCTGGGCTCAAGCTATAAACTTCAAATAAGGTGTCAAGACTCTAAAAATCTTTGTGTTCTTATCAATCTTGGCTTCAATTGGGTATTCAAGATTTGTAAAAACAGAAGCTTTTTGATTAACCCCTTTTGAATTCTTGAGGAATATTGTTGAAATTAGTATAAAAAGGCCATTAAGATAAGAAGAAGAATATGACAAAATAGTAGTAAAAAGCATTTACTATGAATAAGTGTATTTAATTACAAAAATACATCTAAAGTAAAATTAAATTTGAGTTAATTAATATAAGTTTGAATTATGAAATATTACTCCCTCTATTATATTTAATGACTTAAAAGAGTCCGTTTGACATATCGGCTAAAAACTGCTTATTTTTATAAATATTTTTTTAAAATAAATTTTTTGTTTTGAAAAAAATATAATTTGTGTTTGGTTAATTATTTTTTATAAATAAATTGTGTTTGATTAATTTATTTTTAAGAAATGTTTTTAGAGTCAAATTACGATAAAGTGTAAATTACTATTTAAGATTGTTTTATAGAGGAAAACTAGTTTAAATATCTATTGAAAATTAAATTAAATTTTTAGTTTTGTTAAATTAAAATTGAATATTCAAATTTGTAATCAATATTGTACATTTTTTTAGAGGATTGATATTTTAACTGTTATTTTTTTTTCTTTTTTCTAATATTGCAAAAATGTTGTTGTTGCCTTTTTTCTAATTTTGTAAAATAATAGGTACATAATAAATAAATTGGTAATACATATAAAGTAAAGTATAAAATTTAATATATAAGGATTAAAAATAAATTATTAAATGAAATTAACCAAACAATGAGCTTTCTTAATTAGTTAATTCAATTTCTTACATGTTTTCAATTGACCTCGAAAAAATAAATTATAAATCACTTTTCTATTAAATAAATATAATTTAAAGAAAACAATGAATTTATTTTTATAAATTTTTTATATTTAATATCAATATTAATTAGAAAAAGAAAATATTAAAAATATTACGCAAGGCAGGTTAAAAATAAACAAAAATGTTATATAGGGTCGAGCACTGCTCAATATTGTAAAATAAATTCAACAATTCAATATAACATTGTAAAAATAAATTTATTATACATAATTTTCACTGTTTCTTAATAATTAAATATTATTCGTTATATCTTTATAAAAGAATTCAATGTATGATGATAAATGATAAATTATATAAATAACATAGAAAATTTCTTGAAATTATATTCAAAAATGGCTTCTCATTAAAAAAGTGTCACAAAATCAACAACGAAAAATCAAATATACGTAAAATATTATGTGAATACAAAAAAAATTATTCCACGTCCACCTCAAAAAGATTTGCAGCCATGGCTTAATAAAAAGTTTTAGTTGAAAGTTAGTCAAACTACCATATCAAACGCACTCAAACAATCAACTGAATTTTATAATGCAGTTTGAAAAAATAATATCAGAACTTATGGATTCAATAAAAAAAATTAAAGATAAATTTTAACTAGATTTAAAATTTAACAAAAAATAAAATAAAATAAAATAGAATCATATTTCACTAATTTATCTAAGATATATTTATACTTCTAAAGAATTATTAATTTATTAATAGAACCATTTTATTATTTATATATACGACTTCTAAAAATATAGTATCTTACTTTCTTTATCGATATAGGTGATCCTTCCATTGATCCAAGAAAACCAAAGAAAAATATTATCTTAAAGAAATTATTAATTTATTAAATATTAATTTAATAAAACTTTATTGTATCACGCTTTTAGTTTTATATTTTAACTAGTGTGTTCTCGTTACCTCCTAAACTATCACACAATATACACTAAGCACTCAAAATATTTGACATATTTTATGTACACAAAATATCTATTAAAAATAATATTTTTATTTTATAAAAAAAGAAAAATTTACGTATATTTTATTCTTATCGGACTTTATAAATGAATATAGTGTGCACTTATTAAGTCAAATATTAACAAGAAGCATGTGGAGCTGACAAAATCCATAAAAATGACCCACAAAGTTAAATTAAATCAGTCACTTAAATATTTTTATTTTTATAAAATAAAAAATAAGTTTTATGTACATTTTATTTTTATCGGACTTTATAAATGAATATAGTGTGCACTCATTAAAGCCAAATATTAACAAAAATCTTTATAACTGTTTTTATATTCTTGTCCACCTAAACCCAACCAACATATATTAAAGAAAGTTGAATTTTTTAAATATTTTTTACTATTAATTATTTATTTTTTGAAATTTATTTTTCATATATATCACTATATATATATATATATTAATATCTCTATTATATATCTATATATAACTAATCTATATATATATATATATATCATTATTCTTTTTCAGAAACATATTAATGTTACACAATTTACTACGTCCAAGTCGATGAATAGAGGAATGAATACTATTGGACCTCCCTTATTGCCCTAAACATTAACTTAATTGAGCCAATATATATAAAAATTACATAAAGGGGTATATATTTAATAAATAAGTAGTGAGTTTACGATTTTTTTATTTAATTATCATGTATAGCAAAATATTTATGTTAATCTGATATGAATTAAAAAGTGATTAATGTATGGTATATATATAAATTATAATTATTTTTTGAAATATAATTATGTTTGTTTTGTAAAAATTTGACTATTGTATTACTAAATGTAATTAAAATTTGTGCCTAAATGTATCATACATCATTAAAAACCTTGTATTCTGGTGAATAATCAAAAAATTTTTGTAATATTGCTAAATTGTATTATAAATTAATTAATACTGTGATCAGTGAAAAAAATATGTTTGCTATAAATGGTAAATATTTTATTATTACAAATATGTACGTAGTTTTTCCCTAATTATAAGTCTGGAAATTTTTTAAATGTCATATTTTAGCATTTAAAGACTCGTTATCAACAATTTCAAATATTTAGTAAAAATGTCACTTTTAGTTTGGTTAATGTATCTTATTTATATTTTTTATTATTTATGTTTATTTACAGAATATATTTTTTTAAAACAAAAAGGAGAAAATTAAGGGGGGGAAATATTGTCAAAAAACGGCAAGCCTCCTTATTTTCTCATCAGGTTACATTTCAATACAATGAAATTTTTTTTTTTTCTCCAGAATTTTTACCTTTTTAAAAATTATATCATTCCACCATATGTCTATTTAATTATTATATTTTTTTATTAGTTTGTATTCATGTCAAATAGGTATGCCGAATTTATCTATATAGTCATTTAAAATATATTTGTATTTTCAGATATTTTTTCCTATATGTTTCATTTTTTCTTAACATCCTGTATATATTCACTTTCAATATGTATTTTATTTGTATTTCTATTATTTCTATTTTATTTAGAATTTTGTATAATAATATAAAATACAAAAATAGTTGATGAACAAGTGGAATTAAATATAAATTGAAAAGACATAATTGAATATTGGTTACTCATTCTAAATAAATGTACTAACTAGTTGGCAATCTCTTTAGAATAAATCCAATAAAAAAAAATTTTCAAATTCAGTTTGACATACCTTTATTAAGTTTTATTCACTCCAATATGGATGTCAAATAAAATGTAGCTATTTAAGAACACATTTTGTATTCGTATATAGTTTTTTCACTGTGTATTTTTTTTCTTTTCAAAATCTTGTTTCCTTTTCTAGTCCTTATTCATCCAAATATGTCTATTATTGTATTTGTAGTGATACAAATACACTAATTAGAAAGTTGTTCTTCTTATAATAAAATACATAACTAGTTGACATACATTTGGATGAATACAAATTGGGACAATACAAGATTCATAAACCATGCAACAGTGAAATTTTTAATAATACAAATATTGATAGTATACATATTGATTTATACCAGTTCATAAAGCCATACCAACTTCTAAAAAGAACTATAAATACAAAACAAACTCATAAAAATTGTTCGAGAAACAACTTCCGATCTTCGTCGTCTTTTCAAGATCTTCACGATAGACAAATATTCTACATTTGCATTCCCTGAATTTGAGGAAGGTTTTGCACCTCAATGAGTCCTGTAAATGTTTGTTGCCCGTCTTTTTTTTCTTTCTTTCTTCTCCCTCAATTGTTTTTGTGTTTGTTTTTAGCAGCGGATTCATACATTATACACTATTTGTAAGTAATAAATAATTAAAGGATGAAAATGCCACCAGAATTTGTTTGATTAGATGAATAACCTCTAGTAAGCTCTTGGATTCAGCCAGTGGAGAGAAATCATAATGGAAATTGAAAATACAACAACATTTGTTTAAGATTTAAACAAAATAAAATTAGAAACAAAATCTGAAATAATGATAAAGCATGGAGATACCTTAATCAAAGGGATTCTGGTGTTTGAGTCAATTTTAGATTAAAAAAAAAACAACCAAAATAATAATGGCAAAAAAATATTTGCAACTTGAATGTTGGAGGAAATCAGAAAAAGATATCCATGATAGAGAAAAAAATTAAATGGGAGAGAGAATTAACCTTTGAAAATATAATATGAGAGACAGAATGATTTTTTTTTTAAAACAAGATATAGAGAATAATTGAAAAAGAGAGATAAAATAGGAAGAAATTGGTCACATAAATTTTTTTTAAAAATGAATTTTTGACATTTATTGCTACTTTTATAAGTATGGGATTTTTATTAATATTTATTTATTTGACTAGTTTCCTATTTTTCCTTCCTTATAGTAATCCACTTGAGTAATGAACTATTATTAGGCGCCACACTTAAATTTATGTTAATCAGTAAAGTTATTTATGTATTTGAAATATATAACACTAATATATTTAGTGAAAAATTTCATAATTGAAGAAATTTGAAGATAATAAAGTGTACGTAGATTTTATTATTGGTCCTTGGTGGAAAAAATAAATTGTTTCGATAGATTTAAAGTAGCAGCAAAATCATTAAAAACCACGAAAAAAACAATGAAGAAAAAATAGCAACTATCAAGGGAAATGATGCAAAACCTATAACAAAAGGAATAACAACAAAAAAAATGTGATAATTGAAACACAATAAACATCATAAGGTAATACATATCAAAAGCAAAGATTACAAGAATATGGTTAGTACATCGACAAATATGAACAAGCCCAAACCATAAAAAAGAAAAAAAAGACGATACTCCACTATATACGTACTAACATTCTACCCCAATATGCATTTTTCATATCCTCATATATAAGATCATATCTCAAATCTAAAGTTGCATCATATACGACTCTACCTAATCACCTCTCTCCATAAATTTACAGTATAATATCCTAATATTAAAACTTTACTTACACACACATTTCATATCAATCTTACTAAATATACCAAAAATATTTTTTGGGCACATGTGAAGCCTTTTTGTTAAAAAAAGAAAAGAATTAGAGATTATTTAAAAACACATAAAATTAAAAATGCTAGATTCCCTTCTCCAAGGCATCCACTTTCCTCTACTCCAATTCCTTGTTAATTTAACCACTTTATTATTGTATTTTATTAAAGAATGAATATGATTAAAGCATCAATTTATTTACTTTATGAACTAAATAAATAAATAAATAGAAAATGATGTACAAAGGAGATCACATGTACTTCACATGAAAGATTATATTCCAACTTCTCTCTCATGCTAAATATAGAATATATTCCTACAAATAACTCTCAAGTTCCCATGCAGAAAAAAAAAGTTATTAATATAACTTTTCAAAAATTCATAAAGAAGGATCAAGAAATATAGAAATTCTCTAATGGTCACTATCATAAAAAAAACTCCTTATAATTGTGCATATTCCCATTTTGATGCATTATATAAGCTTCTTACACAAGCATTTCTATGTATGAGATAGTGATAAGTCTGCATACACTTTTTTTCGAATTTTATTTTATAAAATTATTCTGAATATATTATTATTGTTACTACTGTTGTGTATATATATATGTCAAACTATAATTAAATTTCTCGAATTGGGAATTCCTAAAACTTCAGCCCCAAACTTTATTGAGAAGATTTCATGAATAGCATAAATAATAAACATAAGGCTCTATAATTATAGTTTTGTTAATTGCGCTCTATAGTTATAGTTTCGTTTGCTATGGAGGTTGTGGTGTATATTTCGCTTGCCTATTTGAATATTTCGCTTCCAGACATAAACATGGTAAGTATATACAAATTGAGTTGTGGTTTGTATATTTCGTTTGTAAATATACAAATATATACAAAATTATGTATTTACATTTAGTAATTTTTAAGAACTTAATTTGTATACTTCGTTTGTCAATATGCAAACAAGGTAATTTATTATGAATTCTTCATAAATCATATACGAATAGTTAGGGTAAATATATACAAATTCTGGATTTATACAATCAAGGACCAAATTATACTGAATTTATATAATTAGAAAACCAAATAGCAAAATTTCACGAAATTATAACCACAAATTAAAAATAATCAAAGCTATAGCTATATTACATAATATACTCTAAATATTTACCATTTTGCGTAATTTTCCCAACTTTATTTCCTATTTAGGAATTCTTCTTAGTTTTTTTTTTTCTTGTAGAAGCAAACAATACTTGGCAAAGGTTTCTAAATAAAGAATAGCATGTAACTATGTGTAAGGAATATTTAATTTGAAAGGAAACAAAGAAAGATATCTCCATATATAACCTAAAAATAACCTACAAAATCTATATTTAGAAGGAAAAAATATTACAAAATTTGCAAAAAGAGAAATTAAGAAGAAAACAAACATGGAAAATGGAAATAAAGATAATTGTAGTTGTTGTAGCAACTCAAGAATACATGAAGATTTTATGCCAACATCAGAATTGGTTCATGGAAATGACTATGATACCCTTCTCCTTAATCTTCCAGGTGCATCTCCTCTTTTTTTTTTTCTTTTTCAATATAGTTATTATAAATATGTATAATTCAGTCAAATTTATTTATCGATATGATCAAAATATACGTAATAAATACATAATCAATTGATGTATATATATATACATTTTCTTGCTTTACATTTCTTTCTTTTTTTCCTTTCATTGGCTTTCATGTATAATTGCCTCCTCTTTGCTATGAAATTTATGTGTCTCTAATTTCTGTTTTTTAATTATTATTTTTGAAAAAAAAAAGGTAAATATATCTTTCAATTTTACAATTTAAAGATGATATATCACTTTCTCATCATCTAACAAATACAATATATTTTCCCTTTTCATTAACAAACTAAGTTAATTTACTAAATTTTAAAAAAGTAATCTAAAATTAGTTTTGTAGTTCTAAAAATGTCACATACGTGACTTTAATAAATAACCTCACCAATTTTTTTTGTTGGATCTAATCTGAATAGTTATATCAGGTCTAAGTCACAAAATTAATAATAGTTTAATCAATCAAAGCTTTTATATTGTATCCATATTCATATATAATTATTACATTTCTATTTTTTCTTCAGAAAAGTTCACATTTTATTTTTGCTTTACCTTCTGACGGTTTTTTTTACGCTTTCGCTTTTAAAAACACCTAACGAACATCGAAAATTCAACAGGTTTCAAGAAAGAAGAAGTGAAGATTCAATTATGCAAAAGAACAGGAATTCTAAAGATAAATGGACAAAGGCCAGTAAATAAATTTTTAAGCTTTCAAAAGGACATTCCTATTTCAAAAAATTGTGACAAAAGTAAAATAAATGCAAGGCTAGTAAATGGAATACTTTATGTTAGACATCCAAAACTCATAATTTCATCACAAAAATATGAAAATGACTTGCCAACCTCAACTAATATTGAACCAAAACAAGATAAAAAGAAAACAAAATTAGATGAACCAAGAGAACAAGAAAATGCTGAGAAACCAAACAACACTAGTCCAAAATCCAATGAACAAACACAAGTTGTTCAACGAAACGAATCGATGAAAGATGATGCCACCACGACGCGTACTTCTAGTGGTATATTTGCAAAGTTGAAGGTGTCAAGGCAAGTGATGAACATAGCTCTGGCTGCATTGGTGGTTCTTGGTATTGGTGGCTATGTAATGAGGTTTCCAAAGAAAGCAAAAGAATGAGAGTATAGTTAGCTATTTGTGTATTTGTGATTACAAAGTTTCATATTGCAATGTAATGTAATTTATTTGAACAAAGAATCAGCATTTGAATAAAGCATTAGTGTTATGTACTAACAAGGTTTATGTCCTTCCATTTTGTGGCGGAATCAAAATTTTCATTAAGGAGATTCAAAAATATGATAGAGTAAATAAGTGAAGTCGAGTAAATTCGACATCTACTATATATTACATTGTATATGCAATGTAATTTTCCGTCAAATGAGAGATCAGATGAACCCCCTTCCCCCTACCTAGCGCCTACGCCTCTACCTACATTTCAATTTGTTTGTGGATTTTGTTTTGACAGGAAGTTTAAAAAGTAAAGGAAATTGTTGAATTTTATGGCCTTAAACAAAAGATACGTAGGATATACCAAAATATCGTCTAATCTTCTAATCTTAAACATGTTATGTGAAATATTGAAATTTAAGAGTTGCCCAAAAGAAAAAAAATAAGACAAATAAATGGTTGTGTACGGTATGAAAGAAAAATATTTTCCAAAAAAGGTTTTTAAATCATCATGTTTGATTGATTCAAGTGTTTTGAAAACTATTTTTCAAATAGACTTATTTTTCTCAAATTTAAGGAAAATGACTTTCTAGGTAGAGTAAGGAAAACATTTTCAAAATTCTCTTTCAACTTCACCACCCGATTGGAAACCCTACCTCGACTTGGGACACAACTCCCTATCCCAACCCTAACCTAGATTGAGGTTGCATCTCGGGTTTAGGTCAGGATTTGGATCCCAAATTGGATTGAGGTCGCAATTCATGTTCAACACTTGGTGTCAGGGTCAAATTCAAAGTTCGAGTCTCGAGTCAGATTCTGAGTCGAGAGTAGGATCTTGGGTCGGGGTCAAGATTTCGGTCCCTAATTGGTAGTCATGTCTAAGGTCAAAGTCGAATCGTAATCCTAGGTCTCGGGGCGGGAGTTGGGTCTCGATTTTCAAGGCCAAGACCCGACTCCTGACCTAGACTCGATTTGACACCCGACCGAAATCCAACTCGACTTGTGGAACCGGCTACCGGCTCCAAGACCCGACTCTCATCCTTCACTTCGGATCCAACTCATGATTATAGTATTATTTTTTTCATCTTATAGTATTTTTGGGTTCGTTGTCGTAGTGTTTTCTTAGATTATACCTAAATAATCTTGGGATACTTTTCTTTTTATTTATCAAACACTAAAAAATAAGTGATAAAAACCACTTATTTCTTCATTCTTTAGAAACATTTTCCATGAAAAATATTTTCCTTTCGTACCAAACACACCCTTGAGCTCAAACTTTGGTCCTACACTTAGGTTTCCTATTTAGGTCTTCTAAGTGCTATTTAATTATTTTATTGTACAAGAAGAGGTTTATGAACAAAGTAATGAACCATTAATTAGCTAAGGAATATGTATCTAGAAAGAAAACATAGAAAGTTCTCTTGTGAATTTTTCTACAAGTGTATATATATACACTACAAACTTAAATCCTTTTCACCAACAAGAACAAAGCCTTGAAGCAAATATCACACATTTTAGCAAAAATAAAGCAAAGAGATAGAAAATGGATTCAACACAAACTCAAGTAGATGAAGATTTTGTTCCATCAACAAAATTGGTTCAAGAAGAACATTTGGACACTCTTCACCTTACTCTTCAAGGTCTTTTTCTTAAGTCATTAAATAGTTTATATCGACACGAAGTGAGGACACATACTATAACTTGTTTGTCATCTTAGAAGTCTGTCAGTCCTACTATCGATGTCACATACACCCTCTATTAGTATGTGACATCCTAGGAAAATCTCATATCGACATAACACGGAAGAGATGTTTAATATATAAGGAAAAAACATGCATTTAAGACTCTAGTGACGTGTTTTAAAGCCGTGCAACTCTAGTACTCATGTACTATTCATTTCATTGTTTTTGTTAGTTAACCTTAAACATTGAAATCCCACAGGTTTCAAGAAGGAAGAGCTGAGGGTTGAACTGAACAAAACAGGAACTCTGAAGATCAGTGGACAAAGGCCAGTTGGGAAGTCGAACAAGTGGCGGAGATTTCAGAAGGAGTTTCCTGTTGCAGTAAACTGCGACAGAAGCAAAATCAGCGCGAAGTTAGAAAATGGAATTCTTCATGTTAAACAACCAAAAATGATAAATTCATCAGAGAAAAAGGATAACAAATTGATAGCTACATTAGCTGAAAACACCCCTGCAGCAAATAGACAGACTACAACTTTACGAGACGAGTTTAGTAAACAGGACAATGCTGGTACTAATACCTGTTCTAAAGAAGAACCAAAGACCAATAGTCCTAAAAACAGTGAGCAAACAGAAGGTAAAAGTAGTTCAAGTAGTAGTTCTTACAGTGAGTCGACAGATGATGAAGCAATCGGGAATGTGAGTTGTTTGGCTGCAAACATGAAGAAGACAAGGAAGGTGATGAAAATGATTCTTGCTGCTCTTTCAGTTCTTGGCATTGGACTCTATGTTGCCAACGTGATGAAGTCTACAAACGGCGTTGAAGAATGAGAAGGCAAAAATCTGTTGGGATGTTTCTATGGTTGTGAATATAATAACTAGCAAATGATAAACTGTATGTAATCTATGAATTTGTTATGAATCTTAAAACCATTATAACTGCTAATTAAGTTGCAATATTGGTTTTTTATCTCATAAACAACATACTAAGTGTAATTCCACATTGGGGTCTAGGTGTGAAGTGTACGTAGTCTTACCCCTACCTTGTGAAGGTCGTAGAGAGGTTGTTTCCAAGTCTGGAGGTGATGTGCATGCAATGTGACATCTACCCTGTGAACATAGTAGAGAGGTTGTTTCTGTTCTGATAGACTTTCGGCTCAAGTAAAGCATATCAAAATCACTAAGAGAAGGAAATACAGAGGTGAAGAAGTCATGTAGAAAGTAGTGGAGAAAAGAAAAATAACAACAAGAAGTAATACGATAACCAAAGCAAAGTAAACAACATGTAATAATAAAATCGAGCAATAAGATAGTAATAATAATAATACTGATAAAGGAAACTAGATAACGCTCGACTACCTACTAAAGCCCTTCCACCCTCATCCTCGACCCCCATATCCTCCTATTTAGAGTCATGTCCTCGATAAACTACAGGTGTGTATGTCCAGTCTAATCAGCTCTTCCTAATACGAACTTCAGCCTACCTCTACCGCTCTTCAAACCTACCATTCATACTACACTAAATAGGATCTGCTGATGATCATTTTTCATTAGATTTCTAATCGAAAATCATGTGCAACAAGAGAAAAAAAATGAGTTATCCACCGGACAGTTAGTATTTTCAGGTCGTGTGATTTTTGTGTTAGTAACCTCAAAGTTACGTGATTTTTGTGTTGTGAAAAGAAAAAGTGATCGTTACGTGACCATATATGAAATTTACCTTGGTATAAGTAGTAATAACTAAGCGAAAAGAGAGTTCAGCTTACATTCAACTCACAACAAGAACCAATTGACTTTACATATGCAATGCTGATAATTCTTAGTGCTAAAAAGTTCATTTCAAATGCATTACATCATAAACTTTGGGAAAAAAAAGGACAAATTAAACTGGCTCCTACTTATCTATTGCTCTTTGAGTATTGTTTCGTCTCACCCCAAATCCGGGGTGAGACGTGACACAACACTCGATGCCTTAACTCTGACGGAGTGAACTGATTAAATATAGAGAAAAAAGACAAATATACCCTCGAACTATTGTAAATGGTATGTAGATATCCTCCGTCATACTTTAAAGACATTGGTGTCCTTGCAGTCCAAAAACTAGAGCATATGTACCCTTTATACTAACGGACATACATGTGTCATAATCTTATCCACCGACCCGACATTGGATCGATGAATAAGATTGTTTCACGTGTCCCTATTTAGTCTTTCGTTAGAGTGAAGGGCATATACGCTCTAGCTTTTGGACGGCAGGGGTACCAACGTCCCGACGGAGGGTATCTACATACCATTTACGATAGTTCAGGGGTATATTTGCCCTTTTTCACTTAAATATATTTACCCATACTCATGAAAAATGCATGTCTAACCTTATGAAAAAGGTATATTCATGTGTGCAATAAGTGTATGCATGTAGCACATTAGAGTATGATTCTTGAAACATGTGTGCAAAGGCGGAGGTAGAGTAGAAGGTACGAATTCGACAAAACCTAGCTAATAGCTTTTGTCCGAACCTTGTATTATTTGATACGTACAAATTATTAACTTAGAACTCAGTAACTTAAGAGAGGACGCAAAAACCAACTAACCTCCCATAATATATACTATATTTACCTTTTACCATGTCACTTAAACATAAACGGGATTACCAATTTCACTTCCAACTACATCGGGATAATAGAACCCTCGTAAACTTTCATATCTTATTAAAAAGAAAGGGTATATTCTTCCTTCTTTTGTATTATAGACTTTCCATATCCCCAATTAGAAAATATTAAACTTTTGAGCCTCAAAACTTTGTACCTAAACTTTTAGGTTCCCTATTTAGAAGTTCTTTTTCATGTACAAGAAAACTTTGTATAGCTTAAAGAAAAGGTTTGTTAAAGGAATATGTATCTTGAAAGAAAACACACACACAAAAAAAAGGTTTTCTTGTGAATATTTTTAAGTATATATATATACTTCAAACTTTAATCATTTTCATCAACAAGAAAAGATTACATATTAACAAAAAAAGAGAGAAAAAGAAAGATACAATATGAATTCAAAGGGAGCTACACCAACTCAAGTATATGAAGATTTTGTGCCATCATCAAAGAAGGTTCATGCAGAAAACTTTGACATAATTCACATTAATCTTCATGGTAATTTTCATTTCAGTCATTGATTATTATCTGTTTCCCTCCTCATCCCATCGGTGCCGTGTGGCGTATCTAGACTAGACATGAATCCGATATAAGCTATTGACTCTAAGTTCTGGATTCACCTCGAACCAAAATGTTGCATGCAAAACACTTGTGTATATTCACATCACACACGATTATTGTTACGTTTTTTTTTTTTATAAATTTCATGGCTAATATGATTAATGTCATATATGATTATGGACGTTGAGGCTAACTCATGAAATGAAGATTGTCCAAAACCGTATAAGCAGATTGTAACTTATTCCCTAAATCATATGGCATTACAGTTACAGACTAATAAACATTGAAATTACACAGGTTTCAAGAAGGAACAGCTGAAAGTTGTACTTACCAGCACAGGAATTCTGAAGATCAGCGGACAACGGCCAATTGGTCCGACTAAATGGCAGAGGTTTCTGAATGAGTTTCCTGTTGCAGAAAACTGTGACAGAAGCAAAATCAGCGCGAAGTTTGAAAACGGAATTCTTCATGTTAAACAACCAAAACTGATACCAAAAGTGGAAAAGGAGAAGGAATTGTCAGCTACATTGGCTGAGAATACCCCTGCAGCTAAAAGACAGAAGACTACTTTACGAGACGAATTTGGTAAACAGGACAACGCTGATGCTGATACGCCTGCTAAAGAAGAACCAAAGGAAACTAGTCCTAAAACAAGTGAGCGAACAGAAGAGAAAAAGCTACCATCACATGATAGTAGTTCAAGTAGTAGTTCTTCTCATTCCAGTGAATCTGATAGTGAATCGACTGATGATGATACAGATGATGAAGCATCCGAAAACATGAGTTGTTTGGTTGCAAACCTGAAGAAGCCAAGTAAAGTGATTAAAATGACTCTTGTTGGTCTGTTGGTTCTTGGAATCAGCCTCTATGTCGCCAACGAAAGATCTCATTAAACTTTCATTTCTAAACTGTACTCCAATCAATTTGTTATGAATCATAAAATCATCATTTGAATATATAATAAGTGATAATGAGATGAAATGATCTGCATTTTTCATGTGTGTTCACTAAAGGTCTGAATCATTTGGACTCTTTGTATATAGGCTGCACTCGCCTCCGCTTGCCCGGTCGAGCAGCAACTTAGCAGATCTTTTAATAATTGTCATTTTCCATTGAGTTAACTACCACAAACATATCTGAACTATCAGTTTTTCGCGAGTTTCACACCACAACTATCAGTTGTTCTGATGATGATAGTTCAGGTAGAAAAAGAAAACAACTGATAGTTCGAGTGTTGAACTTGCAAAATATGATAGTTGAAGTGTGTTTTTGACCATCAATTCTTTCATTGGAACGATATACCAGTACGACTGTAGAAAGAATATATAACATGGTAAAGAACACTTTGTTCATCTAATCCTGCAGAAAACAGCAACTAAACAGGATAAAGACAACATCGAAGGGGCGGGAAAAAGAGAAACGAATAGCATGATAAGTTCGGAATAGCACCATTTAACTTCCACAAACACTTCAATGTTTCAGAAAATAAAACACTTAATACAAGTACTTTAAATAGATAGTAGCTATAGTCATCGTTGATTTAGTTTAGCCTCTTTGTATAAGAGAACGATAAACGTAATTAGCATGCTTCTACTGTAAATAGTACATAATAATTAGCCACACTTCTCATTGAGGAATTCCAATCTCACAACAGACCACTTATCTTCAGCAATAGGAAGTACAGTAGTACCCGTGGGGAGGACCCCGTCTGGAATGGATTTGTAAACTCTGATTCTGTTGGAAAGGAGGTAACTTTCGGTTTCTGCAGTCCTCCTCGCACTAGAATCTGCATTCGAGACAGTAGGAGATTTGGATGGCGTAGTTTTACTAGGCAAATGGAGCAATGATTTCTCTGAAGAAGGGGATTTCTCGTTGACACTAAGCTCTTGGACGCCAAGCGTAAGTGAAGATGCATTGACCTTTTCAGCACCTATGGACTTTGGAGATGTATGTTTAGTGTAAACTATCTCCTCTTCATCTGTCAAAGGCATGAATAATTAGTTGAATCAGAACCAGTAATAATAAGACGATGACATTAGTCGGAACGAATACAAGATAAAAACTATGAGACAGACCTCTGAATTTTTCTTGACTAATGGAAATGGACAGTGATTCCATGATAGGTTCAGTTTTGACAATTTCACCTTCCGACTCCGCAGAAACAGTTGAATGATTACCAGCATATATAGATTTGCCTGAAATTGGAAAAGATGTCGAAATACTAAACAGTAAAATTTTCAATAGTCTTCCGACTGCAATAAGTTGATCTCGAGACAAATAGCTGTTAGCCTGAACGGAGGTAAACTAGTTGGCTGAATGGTATACATCCATGATTTTCGCTTTCTATAATGTTTGATTGACTCACGTATACAGAAGGTAGGAGAAGAATACTTACATTTTGTTAAAGCTGTATGAGCAACCTTGGCAGCGTTTTCTTCTGCCTGTTTCTTGGACTTTGCGCCATCCCCGTGAAAGATTTCTGCTTCAATTTCTACACTTGAGAAGAATGTCAGATTGTGAGGCTCACCGGCCCTGATAGTTTTATATCTAGGCAAGCAAATTTCTTCTTGTTGTGCTAGTTCTTGCAGGAAACTCTTGTAACTGCCGGTATTACTCTGCAACAAAGATAATAAAATGAACAAAAGAGAAGGCTTCCGTGCCAGTTGCCAAAACGAACACTGAACATACTTGCAGCAATGCAAACAAGATGGATTGACAATTTGGCTAGAATATCAAGTTACATATACTGACAGTGTTAGCATTTTGAAGAAACGCTTATCATAGACGGTGCATATAGGACATATACTCGGATAACAAGGGACTATACCTTTTCTAAGTCAACGGTTACGAGTTCCATTAGTGCAAACTGTGCAGCAGATTCTTCTGCTTCCTCTGAACTCTTATATGCTCCGGGACTTTTGAAAAATTCACCAGCCACCGTCACAGTTGCCTCGAAATAAAGACCTTGAGCTGAACTCGAATTTTTGTTGCAGTACACAGGTACACCGAGATTTTTCCTTTTTGCATACATCTGCAGCTTCTTCTTGCACTGATAATGAGACTCTTCTGTAACAAAAACAACCTAACTTAGACATTTAAGACGAACGTAATTTGACACCAGGAAAGGGGGAAGATGATGGTAGAGGAAAAGCCAAATGGCGGGGAGAGAAGCAGTAGGGGTCAGTTGATGTTGGGGGGGGGATTTGGGACGGTAGGAGAGGAATGAGGATAGGACAGAATTGGAGCAGTAGAAGGATGGGGGTGAGGTACAGAAAATCCCTCAACAACTTAACTGAAGTGTATTATTTATCAAATGGAACAGCAAACAGTCGCAAGTTCTTCACCTTGCTTGATCTCTGAAGTATTACGATGATCCTGCAGATGTTGACATGCTTCCTCGGTTTTCGTTAGTCCACTATCTTCTATTGTTGGAAGTGAACCACCTAAAAGGAAATTACAGGTCAAGCAAGGTTTTAGAACATAAAGAAAAAGTTTCAAAAAAGAAATGAGAAATGAAGGATTCATAGATAACTAAACAGCTATCGCAATGGTAATGACACCGATATCTCAAAAGACCAAACTATAATCGAATGTATCGAAAAGATCATCTTAGACTTTTCACCTTGCTTGATCTCGGAAGTACTTCTATCCCGCAGATTTTCACGTTCTCCGTCAACTTTTGTTAGTACAATATCTTCTGTAGTTAGAAGTGAACCACCTATTAGTACATAGAAAAAACATTTTTGAAGAGTAACATGTAAATGAGAATCAACATAATAAACAATAAACACTTATAAACATGATCTTTAAGAGATACTTCATATGTATATATATATATATTATATACCATTAGTAAAGTGAAGGAAAGCAAACTTAGCAGCTTCATTATGTGCTTCTTTTGATGATTTACGCAAAGGTAGAGAGTCGAAATTGATGCCGTTGACAACAACAGAAGCTTTGAATTTTGGATTATGATCTGCTCCATCTCTCATACAACAATATTGAGGAAGTGCCCATTTCTTGCTATGACACAATTCTTGCAGCTTTGACTTGTACATATTTTTTTTCTCAGCTTTCTAAGTTGTTGTTTTTTGCTTTCAAGTTTCATTACTATATGTACACATAGAACCCCTCCCCCCCCCCCCCCCACCACCCCACCACACACACACACAAGTTTCCTCATGGTTCATGCAATGAGCATTGAGAATCTTGACCCCCCACCCAATAATCTTCTGCATGTTTTAGTACTATCTTTTTTCTTTCTGTTTTCCATCTGGTGTCTGGTATCCGCATTGAAACCTAATTATTCCAGGTTTGCACGGTGTAGGACTCCATTTGAGGTACCCGCATTGGAACCCGACTATTCTGGATTCGTGTCGTGTAGGGTTTCATTTGGGGTATCCGCATTGGAAACCCAACTATTACATATTTGTAGGGTTTCATTTGGGGTACCCGCATTGGAAACCCAACTATTACATATTTGTGTCGTGTAGGGCTCCATTTGGGGTACCCGCATGAAAACCCAACTATTCCAGATCCGCGCCATGTAGGGCTCCATATGGGGTACTGCATTGAAAACCCAACTATTCCAGATTCGGGCCGTGTAGGGCTCCATTTGGGGTACCGCATTGAAAACCCAACTATTCCAGATTCGCGCCGTGTAGGGCTGCATTTGGGTACCCACATTGTAACCCAACTATTACAGATTCGTGTCGTGTAGGCTCCATTTGGGATACCTGCATTGGAACCTAAATATTCCAATTTTGCGTTGTTTAGGGCCCCATTCGGTGGGAAGCGTTTTCTTCCAAGGAATTTTTCATACTCAAGGCTCGAACCTCAGATCTCTGATTAAGAAAAAAAATTCAATTTGTTGGTACATGTTTTAGTACAATGTTTGAACCCGAGATCTCTGATTAAGAAAAAAATAAACAATCTCTATTTATTGATACATGTTTTAATACAAGGCTCGAACTCTAGATTTCTAAAAAAACGGTCTCAATTTGTTGGTACATGTTTTAGTACTATAACAAAGTATGAACAAAAAAAGTACAGTTGCAAAGCTGATATTGTGAATGTACTATTTGCCATTCACTTTTAACATGTGTTAATTAATTTCTATCTGAATTACTGATTAACTATACTCATTGTAATATTAATGTTGTAATATATTTAATTTTTTTTTATAACATTCAAGTTATCAAACTGTGTGAAATTGCTCAGGAATTATAAATAATTTTATGAATCAGATTATGACAAGTCATTTGCCACGTAGCGCGTACTTAGCCACGCTGTAATTTCCACTGTGGTAAAAAAAATTATTAACGTTATTTTAAAGAAAATACAATTAAATGAAAAAGGAAAAAAAAACAATAAATCCATATAGAGTTTAACAAATAAAAAAGGGAAGTAAAGGACTCATATAAGCATATAGTTTGATGAGATTATTGTGTAGTTTTTTTATAATCGTAATGTTTGAACCATCCCGACTATCAAGTAACTCTATCCACTTAGGATAGGACAAGTCGGTATCTCCTACTGGTTTTGCCTATCTTGAAATTCGAACATGTGACCTCGTTGTTGTCTATCCAAATTATGAACCATTAGGTCACACCCCTAGATATAATTTCTTATTATCTTAGAGTTCAAAATTCAATACATAAGCAAAAAATATTTGTATACTCCCTTCGCGGAGTTTAAGAATATAAAGAAGACTTCTGAATATTGTGATCGTAAATTAAAGTTAAGTCAAATGTGCAAAAAATGTCCTTTGATCTTGTAACCTTAAACATGTCATGTAAAAAAACTAAAATTAAAATGTTACAAAGAGATCATTCTTTTTTAAACAGACTAAAATGAAAAGGCGGTCATTCTTTTTTAAACGACGGGAGTATAATCTAAACAAATACTACGATAGATAGAGTGGTGGGGATGCGTACTACAAGGTGAAGATTAGGATGAAGATGAGGTGTGTCGAACGGTGGGATGACACCATCAAAATAGAATGCTACTTGTGAAATTTATTTTTCTTACTTCTACTGAGGTAAATACAAGAAGCAATGATGTAAAAAGGAGCTAATATAGCAAACCTCAGATAATTTGGCTAGTAACTCAGAAACCTACATATTATTTCTCTGTAACAAACAGCCATGGCGATTTCAAACGTCACGTTGGATCGACTCAAGCTCACTTCGTGCTGGCCAACTGGTCGCGGAGGAGCTTAGCAGCTGCTACCATGTTGCTGAGTGCAGGCTTAACTTCAGTATACTTGCGCGTTTTGAGGCCACAGTCAGGGTTAACCCAGAGGATGTTGGTATCAAGGACTGCAAGCATCTTGCTGATTCTGTCAGCTATTTCTTCTGTTGATGGAATCCTTGGTGAATGGATGTCGTATACTCCGGGGCCAATACCAGCACCATACTTCACTCCCTCGCGGAACACAGAAAGAAGTTTCTCGTCAGACCTGGAGTTCTCGATGGTGATAACGTCAGCATCCATGTCGATAATTGAATGGATGATGTCGTTGAAGTTTGAATAGCACATGTGAGTGTGAATCTGTCACAACAACATGGCAACGGTCATTAAAACTATGTAAAAGAAGAAAAATGCCACATTTAGTATAACTAAGAAATCCTTCAGGGCCAGATCGCCCCTCTACCCTTCTCCGCTTAAATCCAGACTTGTGTCCACGGCAGGGTTTGAACTAGTGAAGTATGCGTAACCCATACCACTGAACCAATGCCCCCGGGGGCAAAGAAAAAAACTTTCCCTGATAACATAATGCCTCTCAATTCTACCTAGCTTTTAGTTTTACCGGATAGCTATTAATTTTACCGGACACCAATTCCACACATCAGAAGTTGCTTATGAATCTTCCGATCCCATCGTTGCAATATTGTTGGACATTGGACATGTTGGTAAACATTAGGGAGGAAATCTTGAAGAAGTAGATAAGCACAAATAGGCTTCAGACACATAATTATATTCATTTAGTAAGTTACAGACCTGGGTAGAGTCTTGAACACCACAGTTGGTAATCCTGAATGAATGTACAGCCCAGTTCAAGTAGAAAGCTTCCTCGGATTTTCTAAGAGGTAAACCCTCTCTTAAAGCAGCTTCATCAATCTGAATGACATTAATGCCAGCCTTCTCGAGATCTTCAACCTCATCCTTAATAGCCAAAGCTATTTGGTAGCAAGTCTCAAATCTAGAAGCAACAAGAAATCCGTTTACATGTGTGCAGGATTAAGAAAGATATGATACTGTGTTGAAGCTTAATATTTCGAACCTTGGCTGGTCATCTCTAACAAAAGACCAATTTAAAATGGTAACAGGTCCTGTAAGCATTCCCTTCATTGGACGCTTGCTCATGCTCTGTGCTCGTGAAGACCAGAAGACAGTCATTGGTTCTGGGCGACTGACATCACCGTAGATTATTGGTGGCTTAACACAGCGAGATCCATAAGATTGAACCCATCCATTGGCTGTAAAAGCAAAACCAGATAATTGCTCCCCAAAATACTCGACCATATCGTTTCTCTGCATTTTGATGATGAAAATGTTAGGGTTCTCAGCTTCTTCGGCATAACCTTACAGACAATTAAACATGACTGATGTATCTCACCTCTGGCTCTCCATGCACAAGAACATCAATGTCTAGATCCTCCTGGAGTTTGACTACTTTGCTGATTTCCTCCGTAATATATTTGACATAATCTTCCTCCGAGATCCTTCAATAGTCGGATGGAAAAATTAATATGCAGGCATAAACCACAATATGCTAACGGAATAACTGCAGAAGTAGATAGTTAACTTGTTAGCCTTGTATTCTCGTCGAACTTTTCTAAGCTCCAATGTCTGAGGGAAAGAACCGATGGTAGTGGTTGGAAGAGACGGAAGACTCAGCTTCTTCTGTTGAGCTTCCAACCTCGTACTGACAGTTGTCGCTCTGCGATGATCAGAGCCCTTCAACGCAGCAGCCTGAACATGAAAGGCGGATTATAAGTTGATAACACACAAGAGCTAAAACTATAATAAGATGGATATAAAACACCCAAGTATACTTACAGCCTTCTGCACAGCCCCGTTGGTCACTCTGGGAGAGGATTTTCTGGACGTACGAGCTGCAGCATTAGCAGAGAAGAATGCCTACCGACAGAAACAGCAGCAGCTAAGGGCAATATCAACCGAGTTTTGGATAATGATATGAAACTCAATTGCTGGTAAAGAGATCTATTGAGGTACACACATTTATAATGTACAACAGATCCATTTAACATCATAAACACTAAAATTTAAGTGCTCAGCAATACAGCATGGCTAAACTTCATCGAATATGACCAGTATTACGATTGAAAGATTCATTACTGTTTAAATATCACATGTTCTAGATTTATATTTGCCTGATTCATTTTCCACGTAGATGATTAACAAAAATATGTCAAGATACCTCGTCTTTTTGTCCAGCCAACGCCTTTGCCAACGCGTTAACTTCAACCAATTTTTGTGCAGCAAATGCAAGCCATGACTTAATTTCTTCATCCAACTTAGTTTCATTCACTAAATCAACTGCAGTGTGGAGAAGCGAGCAAGAGGTGGAGACCACAAGCTTGTCTGAAGAAAACAAATGCCCAATAGTGTCAAGAATGCAGATGAACGGTGCCTACTCAGCACAGGGTAAAGAATGCAGCATATTTTTCTATGCCGTTAAATTCACTAATGAAAAGCTAGAATAGAAAGAAAATTATTATTAAATTTTAGGCTTCTTTGAGGACATGATGTGAACTCAGATTTTGCTATTCAGTGTAATAAAGTGTAGTCACAGCCAATCACCTTTTCCGACCACGTTCTCAAGAGCTTGTAAGGTACTGAGAGAAGCAGCAAGATCATTAGCCCAAATATTCCTCCCATCAACTACTCCGGCAAATAGATACTTTTCTGAAGGAAAACCACTCTTGATCAAATCAAGATTCTTTGATCCACGAACTAGATCAAACCCCAGTGCAGTAACACATTTTAAAGAAGTCACTGTTTTGAAAGCTTCAGCAGGAACATCAGCAAAATATGTCTCAATGAGGACATTTAATCCGGAAAGCGATGACTCTAATTCTGAGTAGGCATGAGAAAATGCTTGCAATTGATGAGAATCAAGATCCTTAACAAGAGTAGGCTCATCAAACTGAATCCAACTAGCACCAGCTGCCTTCAGTTCAGCAATGACTTCCCTGAATGAGCAGAAAGATATTAGCCAGTTCCGATAAGTGAACGTTTTAGATAGTATACAGGACTGAACTACAGAATTGAGAATTGGTCTGCTCTTACTTGTAAACTGGAAGAATCTTTTCAATCAGTGATAGAAGAGGAAATGACTTTTCAACACCTTTTGCTGCTTTTGATAACAAGAGGAAGGAAACTGGACCTACGAGGACAGGGACTGTGTCAATGCCGAGCTACAAAATCAAAGGGTTGAACAATATCAGAACACTAAAGAATTCTAAAAGATTCAGTTAATACAGTTGACATGTGACTTCTACCATTTAAATTTGATATACTTCTGCAATAAGGAAAAAAAAACTTCAGTATGAGCCAGAAACTTACAGATTTAGCCTCCTTGTATTCACTAACTGCCTTGTGAGATGCATAGGAAAACTTAACATCTGGACCTAATTCAGGAACAATATAGTGGCTGCATCGAAGAACAAGAATCTCATATAAACAGTAAGATTCAACAGATCTCAAAGCTAACTACACTGTTGAACATTTGAATGAAATGTCGTCACTTACTAGTTGGTGTCAAACCATTTTGTCATTTCCATGGCAGGTACAGAGGCGTTTCCCCTAGCCATTGGGAAGTAGACATCAAAACCAATCTCACCACCATTCCAACCGTATCTTGGTGGAACTGCACCTAGCATAGCAGTTGTGTCCAAAACTTGGTCATAATACGAGAAGGTGTTGCTTGGAATATATTTAATGCCAGCATCAGCCATCTGCTTCCAAATAGATAACCTAAGATCAGCTGCCACTTTCTCCAAATCCTCAGAATTGCTCTTCCCATCCCAAAATGATTCCAATGCAAACTTAAGCTCTCTCTTGGGCCCCATACGAGGATATCCAACAACATGAGACGCCATCGTTCTGTTTTAACAGTCACAACATAAAGTACCACAAATTAAATTCGGACATTTCAACAGCCTGTAAAGTTTATACATCCATCTGCATTTTTATCATGCAAGGATGGCATATCAACTCAACGATAAAACTCAGCTACTCGTGCCATGTTAAAACTATATGTAATTCTTCATAAAAAAAGATATTGAACCATTAAAAAAGACACTTCTTGTTCATTCATTAAAGCACCAAAACAAACACAATAATAAACTGATACTAATAAGCAAAAACTTAAAGAACCAAGAAATCGTCAGAAACAAAAACACATGATTAATTGATTGTACTGATAAGCAAATAACTTCTAGACACCCACAATCCAAAATCCAAACTTTGAACTACTGAAACACAAATCACTTCAAATAAAATTACAGCCACACCGATTATTACAAGTATAAACGAATATTAAGCAAAAAGCTTAAACACCCACAATCCAAAATCCCAACTTTGAACTATTGAAACACAAATCACTTTAAAGAAATTACACTCACACTGATTATTATGAGTATTAACTAATATTTAGCAAAAAGCTTAAACACCCACAGTCCAAAATCCAAAATCCAAACTTTGAACTATTGAAACACAAAACAATTCAAATAAAATTACATTCACACTGATTATTATAAGTATTTACTAATATTAAGCAAAAACTTAAAACACACACAATCCAAAATCCAAACTTTGAACTACTGAAACACAAATCACTTCAAAATAAACTACAGTCACACTGATTATTAACTAATATTAAGCAAAAACTTGAAACACCCACAATCCAAAATCCAAACTTTAATATACTAAAACACAACAAACTTCAAACTGATAAAACAAAATCAAGAAACGACCAGAAAACAAACCTGAATCGAAAATTTAAACGCAAGAATTGGGTTCCACGTGGCAGTGAGAAAACAGATATTGATGAACCAAATGAAGGTGTAGGCAAAACTAGTCTCATATATATAGAACTCAATTTCTTAGCAACAGTTAACATGTCCACTTTTCAAGATTTTGCTTCATATATATATTTTGTAACCTATTACTGATACTGTTTCTTGAAATTCTACTTATTTTCTTTTTGGTCCTTTTGGTTTTTGTTTTTCAGCATTTAGGCACCAAATATTTAGTAATAATGATATTTAGGACCAAAATGTTTTTCATTTAGCGGTTTTATATCTAATTCTTCGGTATATTTTTTTCTTATAAAGTATGATAATCGCCTTATAGTTATTTCTATGGACTATTTATAGAGACAGAAAATCTCAAATAAAATAATTGAGTTTAAAACAAATTGGGAATCAAAACCAAACGAAATTAAAATTGTTGTACGCATGAAATTGTTCGCAATTTGCAATCTTCTCGAGTATATTATATATTATTATATTAAATTTAATTCTTATCTGCTTAATTTTCTTTTATAATTTTTATCTTTAATTCGTTTTAATTTAGAATTTTTTATTTTTCACACCAAATTAATTTTACAAATAAAATATACTACTTAGCACAATTTATAAAATTAATGCTAAAAATGACAAATATAAATAAATATAAAGTAAATAATGATTTAAAATGTATATTTTCGAGTTCAACTCTGTTATATATATCTTCAACTCTAAAAATAATGTACCATATAACGATTTATATTGACTATATCCACAAGATTCAAATTTTAATTTTTTAAGTATAATTTTTTAGTCAATTTTTGTTTGTAATAGTAATATTATTTAAAAATAATATATTATATAATTTGATATGTATATAGAACACATTTGTCAAGAAATTTATATAGTCTTATAATAAGAAAAATGTATATAATATTATAATTCCTCTCCTCTTAATGACTCAAACTATAGATTGCTTTTGGTGAGGCCCCTAAAAGACTTCTTCAAATATTAATACATGTCAAAATATACCAAAACTTAGTAAAATATTACAAATAATCATATAAAATATTTGCACATATTTTAATATTCACATAAACTCAAAAAATTATTCAGTATATATCGGCTTGACTTGGAGTTGACACCTTTAATTGATATCTATCACTAAAAAAAAATTATCTGATTAAACATGCGTTCATATCATATATATATATACATATATATATATATATTAGATAGTATATATATTAATATTATCTATACTTTTAAATAATTATTAATTATCTCATTATATAAGAGTTTTGTATCATATTTGAAATGACATAATACTTAATTTTCAATGGATAAATTTCTTTTAATTTTTAACTAGTACAACAATTATTAAATATTCATTTTTTTAAAGGCTTTTTTTTAATATGACGGTTTAGATTTCTTTAATTAAAATATTTTTCGACGGGGTGCGGATAAGAGGAGTTGTGTATAAATACAGTGGCAGTCTAATAAAAATGTAGGGTGAATATGAAAAAACAAAATTTAATGCTCTCTAAAATTATCTAATGGATCGTAACGGGGGGACACACAAAACTCAGAAGGACGGGGGGGTTCTGATGATATAAAGATTGTTGAGTTTCTCAGTGTGATTATAAAAGTGGGCTTTCCAATGCACCTAAATGTAGATTATGTTTCCGTCGCAATGATATAGTCGCATCGTCAAATATGGATCGTGTTACGGGAAAAAAGTAATAAAATGGCCGCCTAGAGGCTAGTAAGGGATTTGTGATTGTTTGTCCTTTTTTTAAATATTAAGGAAAACGTTTAAAAATAAGCAAAACATTATAAGCACGGGTCTATATAGTCTAATAAGTTTGGACTTAGTTCATGGGATAATAGTCACAATGTTAGTGGGGAGGAGGAGGGGGCATGCCAGAAGCCGGAGAAATTTTTCATTAAAGTGTTCAAAAGAAGGAAGGGTCAAACTTTTGAATAGATATTTTTTTTAAATACTAATAATAATTTGCGAACTAACCAAGAACGAAATAGCAAGTTTAACCATAGTTAATTAAGTATAGGAGAAACGGGGAAGTATGTATAATTCAGACTAACATAAATGAAGAATAAACTACTAATTGAAAAATAATTCAAAAATAGTTTTTACAAGTGTACTCGACTAGGTGGGGTTCAAATATCCGTGAAATGTTTTGTATAATAGACTTGGGATTAAAAAAGTGAGTACGAAATACTTTGTTTTTCTACAAAGACATATAAGGGACGTCTAAGAAACTGCAAATCAGTGGGCCATTCGGGTTGTCGCGAAAGTTATTTGTTAATATAACGGGTGTCATTGCCGAGAAAAAAACTCTTTTTTATTTTTTTTTAAGAATCTTAATCGCTACCAGGAAAAGTAGTAATATGTTAAGAAAGGCTGTAATTCAATTTTAATTGGAAAAAAAATCACACTGGAAAAAAGTATGGTAATTTTAGAAAATCTTATTCCAGAGTTAAACGAATATTACAATTTAATGAATACATTCATTTTAATTGAAAAACAATTACTTAGGGGGTGGTTTTAGAAGAGATTGCAACCTGTGGGGTCTCTACGAGGTTGTCATCACACAAGCTGGGATGTTTTTGTTAATTAATTAAATTCCAGAGAGCAAAAATAATTAAATGAAAATGAAACACCTATGGGGTAATCGAACCCTGGTGCAGAGGTGGTAGGGATGCAACAGCTCTCTATGCCAACGGGGTCCCTGTTGGTGAGTCTGCACTTAGGGTCATTTGTATTGTGTGGGGTCCAACGTGTTATATAAGTACCAATACTAAAAGTAATTGTGACGTGTAATATAGGAGGTAGCAGGTTATTTTTTTCCGGAGCGGGAATGGGTCCGAATTGACACCCGGTGGAGCCTACGTGGTGGCTCTGCCCTTGGCTGATGTGAGATGAGAGACGTCTGGAGGTGAGGGGATCTGGTAGGGAGGAAATGGAGAGAAGTATGGAGGTTTTTTTCATTGTTTGTTGTTGATTTGCCAATTTTGAGGGAAAAAATAATAATAGGAGCAGGAACATGATTTGTATCAAAATAAATACATATTAAAAAGAAGAGGAAAGCAAGAGATGGGGGGGGATAGTGTGAGTTATCATCGTAGAGAGGGATGAAGAGATACGAGCGAGATCGAGAGAGGGAGAAGAGAAGATTGTATTTTGTGTTTATTTTGTAGTGTATATAGGTTTAATGTTTTTATCAATTGTCTTCGAATACAGACACTTATATGCTTTAATCTACAGAATATTACGATTGTAACTGTTATTTAGTTGTAGTAGTCAATTGTATAAAACGAAATGCCATTGGTATTCATCTCCTGCTTTGGATTGAATATAAATACGATTTGAACATAGGGGTAAGCATATTGGGGTTAGAATTTTGAATCATATAAATCCGGATATAATTACTACAAACTAGGTAAATACAGGACACGGATTTTGCGAAATAGCATTGGATAATCAACCACTCATCTCCTAAACTTTTTTTTTTTCCTTTTTTATTTCAACTTGATAAAATATTGGGCTTATGGACCCAATCAAAATGTAAAGGAACTTAAGAGCCCAATTGGACTCATGAAAGTAAAAGGAAAAGGATTAAAGCAGGAATACATTTTTAATAGTCCTAACTCCCAAAGTAAATAACAATGTTGTTACTTGTTGCACAAAATAAATTATTTGAGCAAGGACTCTTTGGAAACAGACTTTCGATTTGTACGATGTATTGATAAGATTTGCATATATTCTATTTTTTTTATACTTCATTTCATATAAATTTCACTTTATATGTTTTCGTTGTGTAACAGTAGTAAGCAAACAGGACTTAAGTACCAATTTAAGTACGAGAAGAACAAAGCTTAGGAAAAACTGAATTTCAAACCAAGATATTCAGAGCAAGGCAAACTCTTTTCAAAAAGTAACCTTCAAATAGTGAACTTAATAAATTTAAGGTAAACATAGAAGTTTGGCATCCTAGTTTGAGGTCTAATTAAGTGGTTGGTTGTCTACGAGTTTTCAAAATTTCAATTCGTTCTAGATTTTGATCCTCAGATATATGGATTTGGTGCATTCGAAAAGAGAAATCGTTGGGGTGGAGGGATCCTCTGGGGATATTGGGGTGTTAAAATTGTGTCATTTGGGGGGAATGTCGGGGGAGGGGTACAGGGGGATTTCCAATTAGATTTTGCTTTAATCTTACTTTGTGGCTCGCCTCTCTCCCTATGTATATATGTTTCACAATGTATCTGGTATCGTCGATACATGTATCTACTGTGATTCACATGTATAATTCTCTCGTTTGTCTTCCTCTTATCTCGCTCGCGTCTCTCCTGTCTTGCTCGTCTCTCTCCCCGTGTATCTGTATTTCAAAGTCTGTCTAATAGCAAAAATACATTTGGATCTAGGGTGTCGGGGTCGTGACTTGAAATCCCATAGATTAATTAATAATGGGAGGTGTATGAATATGTAATTATTTCAAATTATCGAAAGAATTGGGATTAGTCAATGGAGATGTTATATGTAGATTAAGATAGTAGGTTCACCTTAAATTTAAGCTAATTCTCACATACTCAAATGACTTTTGACGGCACATATGATGGAGGGAGGGGGGTTATAGCAACCCAAGGTGACTGAAAACTAGTTGAACCTAATCTAATGAAATAAGCGGGGAAAACAATCATCAATCTAAACATTCTGGGTTTCTTACACTATCGATGCGCGTATCAATTACTTTGACCATTATTGTCTAGTGTCCCACCACTTCAAAAAATTTCTCATTTGCACGTGTTGACAACTAAGTCTGATAGAAAATCAAGAAATAAATTGAGTATGTGTTTGAACATAAAATATATAATATTTTAAAAATTAGCAGGTTGTTACGACAAAGGAATAAGTAATATTTTATGTTGAAAAAAAATTAAAAAAAGTGGTTTGGATCTAAAAGAATTACTTTGGGTTTACACAAATTTAAAATTCTTAACTTCTGAGGATATGTGTGGCAGGATAGAGGGATTTTACTTGGGAAAATATCAATGTTCTAATAAAGCATTCAATGTTAGGAAAATGTGGTTGTGTCAAATTTTTTAAAAAGAGGCAAGATTGTACATGTTTTTATTTGTCTATTCTATAACTATAGTTTATCGGTAAACTATGTTTTATGTTTGTAATAGGGGTTCTAAAAGATCGATTTCAAGAAGAAAGGACTAGATTCAGATGTCTTACTAAAGCATATACTTAAAAAAAATAAGATGGTGTGTCTATTTACTAATATGGAAAGATCAGAAGCAAGAACACACCCATAAAGTGAATTAAAAGTTTTGTGAGGGTAAAGGGGGAAATAGTCATAAACGACTGTTACGTTAAAAGTTAGAGATCTCAATGGGAAATTTGGGCTGTTAACTTTTAATATGCGTAAAAATATCATCATATATTAATAAGAGTTTGTGTCATGTGTTTAAAGATTTTTTTTTTATGAAATCTAGAAGTTAATGGGAACTACTATACTATTGGCACTGCCGCCATTGGTTCACTATCCCTTGAGGTCTCCATTAACATAATATTATGTGTCTCCTTTTGACCGTTCATGATCTGTAAATAAATATTTAATTAGACTAGAGCCGTATATTAATCAGGTAAAATTGTCAGGTTTAATTTTAAAAGAATTCAATTTGAAAATAATAATGTCTTATGAAATATGTAGTAAATTAGTATTTTATTTCAAATGATAGGAGATTTTAAATAACAGAATGGTGTAATTTTAAGATTATAGAAATTTAATTATATTTTGATATATGTGGAAAAAAATACTCAAGTCAATTTTTAAATTTTTTATCTAGTAAAAAAGACCACTAAAACCATGCTTTGGACGTGGGAAATAGGGGTCTTTGGGGGGTGCCATAGTAAAACACTCATGTTGAATGAAAATTTTGTTACTATAATTGTTGATTCTTGGTGGAGTAAAGTACATTTGAGATGTTACAATGGTGTGGGTATGTGGTGTGTGAAAGAAATTGTATGTCAAAGATGGTTTGTGGGTCGCGCAATATTTAATATTAGGAAAAACACAAGATTTATGACTTAGGTCATTGGGGTGGTCTTAGGTAGTTCTTATCTCCGATTGGGAGGATTATGATTTACTCATTTGTTATATTTATAAGAGGAGAGAAATTGTTTAGTAGTGCTATCACATAGTTTGGTTGTGTTTTATTTTTATAAGAAAAATATAGGGTAGTTAATCAAATAGCATGTCAAAATAGAATTTGATTTCAAATCAATTTAATTTCTAATTAATGATTTCAAATCATGTCTGAACAAATTCTAATAAATTGTCTGTCTCATATTAGTTGTCAATATTATTAAAAATATTAGTTCCAAGATACTTGTGATTTACAAAATCAATATAGAATAAATTAATGTGTTTTCTATTTTGTCTTTAAAATTAATTATTTTTTAAACTAAAAATATTGATTATATTGAATGAAATTAAGGATTATTTGTGGGCAACAGAAAGTACGTCGTTATTTTGGCCTAGGTTTTTAAAGACATTTCGCACAATAGCGGAAAATTGGAATAAGAAAAAATATTCAGATCGTGAGGGGGTTTAGCCGGTCACTCTTTAGTGGTTGAGTTCGGTTTTTTTTGCTAAAAGGAATGGTGGCAAAATGGTACAGTAGGAGAGAGAAGCTACTAATAAATTAAGACTTAAGGTTAAATAGGACTGAAAAGAGAGCCTCTCCTAAAACAATATATGAAAAACTGTAAATTTTATCCAAACAGTGTATAGAGGATGATTTACTAGGCATAATATAATAATTGGGGGGACAATAAGGCCCAAGGTAGTCCCACCTCAGCCTATGGCCCTAAATCAGTCTCAGAGACATACTTATGGTTATACGAAGGGTCGGTATTCCACCCCGGTGAACTATTTGTATTTAATAATTTTTTAGCGCCCTTTTCACCTATGTGACACGTATCTTGTTGTGGGCCCCAACGAGTGGGTTGACTTCATTTTTCAAAAACTAGTGCGCACGTAGTCTGGGAAGAGAAGGGGTAGAAAATTACTATGAAATAAGTGTCATGGTATAGGGACCTTAGATAATAGGGGTCAGTGGTGTTTCTGGGATTTCGTCATAGATTGAGGGGTATAACTTGGGGTGGCCTTGTTCCCTAAATGACAGGGGTAGTTTGGGGGATGAGAGCTTGCTTAGGTATATATTTGCATAAATTAGGTTGCTTGTTCGAAACCTATCACCTCATATTTAATGTATTTTTTATGAGGAGTAGGAGTTTTACATAATACAGGTCATAGTTTCCTATTATTTTTTTTTCAAATCATAAAAATATCTTAAATTTGGTAGAATTCGGATACATCGGGCTCAAAAGGTTCTTATGACAGGGGATCATCATGTCATGTGATTCGAATACATCGCTGAGTCGAAGATCGGAACTCGAGGGTTTAGGTATAGCATCACTTCAATTGTTCCTGATATCTGCGTGGGGATAGTTGTCGATAGCGAAAGGTGCGGAATGGGAAGTTATTGGTAGTCTAACCTTGACACCATTGGCAAAAGGTAATCACATTACGATGCACGTAACTTAAATGGTATCCGACTGATACATCATGTAAAGTAGAGATTTTTGTATTTTTCGGAATGAAGAAACCTGTTTAGATGATATAATAAATAAGTAATTTGTTTATTTAGTAATCTGGGGTTCCTCTTTATAATTATACAATTAAAGATGACAAATATGAGCCGAAAACTCAAACTGGTGCTTCCGCCCTGCACTCAAGGTCAGACGCTAACCAAGCGATATAGGGACTTAGAAAGCCTGTCTGATTGACTACAAAGTGTAGTTCTGACGTTAAAATAAAAAATAAATTCAATTTAAATTACTTTGTAAAGTCACAAATAAAAATAACGGGAGACCTCTGCAGGTTTGGTTTTGACTTCTTTTTGAAATCATTTAGCTTATTTTTAAGTTATTTTTTTTTTTCGGGATTATCAACGCTTTTATAGATGGTAACTATTTCACTCTTTTGACTTATTTTAAGTTATCATTTGTCAAACCTTTTATAAAGTCAAAAACACTTATTGGATTTTGAACTCATTGTTGACTTATTGTTTAGTTTTTATTGTGGTCAACGCTTCGTCAGAATTAAAAAGATAACTTAAAATAGTTTGGACCAACTTCTAGAGAGGCCTATTTGGATTGGCTTAAAAGGGCTATTGTTTTAAAGTGCAAAAACAAAAAGTCAAACTAGAAATGATTTTTAAGTGTAAAAATAAAAAGTAAGGAGACACTCCATTTGATTTCTGACTATTTTAAACGTACATTTTTTGACCGGTGTCACACACTAAATCTTAACTTTATATTTAAAGTAATTTTAAATTTATTTTGTGAAATTTTTTTTATATTTGTACAAACACTTTCAGACTTCAAAACTAACTTAAAAAGTAGGATTGACCGACTTTTAAAGCCAATTCAAACGGCTCGAATTCGGATCCAAACCACTTTTTTATCCATTATGTAATTATAGTGAAGGATAGTTTCTTGGTGCAGGTAATAGTAGCAGTAATTAGGAAAATTAAAATATGTGGCCGGCGGCACATTTCTGATATATGTTAGGGATCTCAGGTCGATGCTCAAGTTCCATGGTGACACAAAATTGAAATTTGGAAAATAATCCAAGTGTTAATATGATTTTTATAAGTATTTTAAGTAATCTATTTAGTATGGTTCATAGTATACATAATTTTCAAATAACATAAATCAATTTTATTCGTTTTAATACTATCGTTTGTATAATTCATTCTTAAAAAGTTAGTCTTTAAAAATCTTGTCTCATTTCTTATATGTTTTGTATATAAAATATCATAAATGAAGTAATTGTCTCAATTGAGATTTTGCTAATTAAAGAAAAGAGTCTTATGTTAAATTTGAGGGATTTCCTAAGGAAGGATCGAAAATTAGGTTTTTTGACGAATTAAAGAAAAATATTATATGGATAATTATATGTATGATTAATTAGATGGTGCTTTCGCGCTTTCCTAAAGAATAGTTTTTTTAAATCTCATAAACCAACCAACTGTATTACCTACATGAGTAGCCAGTTCTATTTAAGAAATATCGTAAATCCTATAATTTGGTATTATTTGTGTACATTTTTTTAAGTGTTATCTTGTAAAAAAAATTAAACTAAGAAGTATTTTGTTGACTCATTTATATGTCTTTTTTAATAATATACGCAGGGCAATTCATTTACTTTTAAAAACAAGTAATTATAAATTAAAAGAATGTTAACTAATCCTAACTAATAATATTGACAACTAATATAATACGGGGGCGGAAACAAAGGATTTTTTAAAGAAACCCCACAAGATATCCCTTATTTATTTTTCGGGCTGAGAATGAAATATCGAAAATTAAAGTACCGAATTAAATTATTTTTTTGTTATTTGTTATACCGTAATCAGGTATTGAGAATAAAATTTTAGAATTATGATATTCAGGGTTGAGTCTGATATGAGATATTAGTACCATTTGGTATTTGATATTTCTCGAATATCGAATTATTTATTTATGAAGATCATAAATCAAAATGTCTAGTATTCATAGTTACGAGTGCCAAAAGAAGGTGGAAGAAGTGACCATAAACAACTGGCCATAATACACTCTTTTCGTTTATGTCCATGGTTGTATTTTTTTTCTTATATTCTTATGTTTAACATATAAATTTGCGTGGGTTATTGGTTGGTGTCTTCACATAAAACTTTTGAAATAATAAGATTATCTTTGTAATACAATCGATTACAACTTTAATACGGTATTACCAAATATCATATCAAATCAAAATTTAATTTACCGATTACTGAATCAGTATTTAAAACTTTGATATCTATTTTTCACTATCAATTACTAAATTATCAAACTCAAAATTTGATAATTTCGAATCAAATGCTATTCTTTTTCCTAATTCTACTGTTAGCCTCTAGCCATAAATGCAATTTCTTTTTCTATTATGTCAGGCATTAATTTACATTTAAAAAAATGAAAGAAAATAAACAATGTATAAATATAGGGCGAAATTTATGAAATTAAGAAAAGAAATAATTTTAAGAAAAATTGAGAGGTGGTTTTACAAATAAATATCTTATATTATGACTTTCTTTTGCTATAAAAATTCTACAATGAGACATATTCATAACTAAGTAAAAAAAAAAAAAAAAAAAAAAAAATATAAACATATTATTTTTAAAATGAATCAAATTATAAATGTGACAAGTTTAGTATTGGTGGTTTCTTATGAAATATTAATAATAATTAAAGTCTAAAATATATTTATTCAAGAATTTGGTTAATTCACAAAATAAGATTTTTCTTTTTGTAACATGCCCTTTTGAAACTTATAAATATAAGAAATGAATACAAATTACTGAATTAGATTATAATTAATCATTAACAACTTTCCTACACTTTTAAAGTTTATATACAGTAGTTATTTTACTTTTTAATTATAAGATTTTGGTATTTTATAAAAGAAAAATCATGTTAAAATCTTTTATTAATTATTTATTCTTCCACTTCAAAATATCTTTAAAATACATCAAAACCTTTTTTATTTCTAATTTTCATTTGCTTGTGATATAGTATTTTTTTGTTATAACGTACAGTGTAAGATTTTCATAGTAATAAGGGGGGTAAGGGGGCTGAATATACATAATTTTAATTTTTAGAAATGGGTAGAAAAAAATATAAAAATACCAAGTCATATTTAAGGTAATATTAACTCTAAACTATTATTGTAACAATAATATAGATGAAGCTTATCCACATAAACCAAGTACCCAAAAACAAGTATTCAAAAGGAACACTATCAACAAGATAAATGTCCAAAAAGAGTGTGCAAGATCACAAGAAATAACTACAAAATCATGATATGTCCTCTTTGTCTATCCCCTCTACATTCAATCTCAAAACTTCAATCATTCCCACTGGAACGTTGGTGAAGAGCAAGGTCTAATTGGTGTGGTGAGCCCCCCCCGGCCCGGCCGCCCCGCCCCTACTCGCAGGCCAGATTTTCATATTTTTTTTATTCATTTAGTATCTGATATTCGTATTAGAGCTCGATTATATTTGAATTTATATTGCGTAATGTTTCATTTAGAGAAAACTTCTCCCTGCCGAGGATTTTTTCGTATCCAGGACTCGAACCTTCAAATTTGCACTCCCTAATGACGTGTCCGGGTCCGGAACTTGGAACTTGAGGACATGTCCTAGTCACTTACTAGGAGCCTCTACCACCTACCGTCTCAATGAGCATTTTTTTTTAAAAAAAAAATTCTTCAATAGCAGTTTTGGATCCAGAATTTCGTTTCGAGGTTTGAAAATTAAAAATATAAATATGTGAATAAGTCAATAATATACAATTCCAAAAAAGTACAAAATTGGTCCTGATACTAAACGAAGAGAAGGTAAAAAAAAAAATTAAAATTAAAATCACCATGATGGAATTTAAAAATCGATGTGAGGATAAATTTAAAGAAGCTCTACGCATGCACTAAGCCGAACGTTATGCTTATTTACACGGTGGGCTTGTGCAAATTAGATATCTATATAAATTCACATCCCATAATGTTTCATTTGAAAAAAAATGTTCTTTATTAATGATTTTTTTTCATACTCAAAATTTAAATTTGATATCTCTAATTAAGAAAAGAATAACTTGAATAAAATTTAGCCGTGATTTAGAGCTCCAAAATTATATTTCCGTCCAGATTTTATAATAATATAATGATGCTTTGCCTGAGTCCAGGGGAAATAAATTAGTTTCTGACATTTTTTTTAAATCCAAAAACGAAAAAATAAATAAATTGAAGAGCAAGGATGCTTACATTTTTTTCCTAAAATTATCCATCTCTTTAATGTTTTTTTCTCCCAATTATCTCTAGTTTCAAATTATTATTTTTCTTGGAAAGAAACAAAATGTTAATATTGACATATTACTAATATTTTAAAGAGGTGTGCCGACGCCGACACCGAAGAATGTATTATTTATATTTAATATTCTTTTTATATATATATATATAATAGTGTGGTAATTTTATGTTTAGGTGCTCATTTTGTAAAAAGAAAGGGGGAGGTGTCATTCTTAATTCTTAATCTTATGTCATGTCAACACCATTAAAAGTATTGTTTTATTGCTTTAATAATAATCAGCTAACACGCATTAATCAATCTATGTTTTTTGATTTTTGTGGGGAAAAGGTAACAACATGGGTGCAACCTTCGGTTTTTATTTATTTAATTAACTAAAGTAACAATTTATGTAAAGTTAGATTATATATTTACTGAATTAATTAATCATTGATAGTATTATGGACAAATATTTTGATGAAATAAATATGATTCATTTATTCTTTAATTAGAAGCTTCTGAAATTAAAGTTTTTCGTATAATTTCTTTTGTTTAGAAGCATCTTAGATTAATTAAAGCTTGATACGATAATTGAAATTGAGAGTTGATAATAATAATATTGTTCAGTTATAATTTTGAGTGTGAGAGGGAGGGGGTTTGGGGGTAAATTCGGTGATCACGTACAAAAAAATATGTAATCAGTGACGTTAGTAGTTTATCACTAATTAATTTCCTTATTTAGAACATTAACTTCTTTATTAAATACACTCATCAAATGGTATCTACTATTTAGTTTCTTTGTTCTCTTTAAATTAACGAATTAAATAGGTGATATATATCTTCCTTATGAGTTCCCATAATATTTTCCGTTTTTCCTTATTTATGTTTACTAATAACTTTATTATTTCACCTTTGATGTTTCCTAGGTAGCAACTCAGTTTGATAATTTAGAGTAGTGAATTTAGAAAGTTACTATAAGTTAGAGCAAAAATACAGAAACGTGGTAACTTTGCTTCTTTAATCCGGTTTATTAATAAAGGTTGTTTTCACGATTAATATAGTTATGTGTTGGTGGTAATGTTTGTGAAGTTTTTCTCGAAATACTAATGTATATATCCTTTTGTGGATCCCCCCTATCAAAGACAAACTACTTTTGGCATGACCTTTGAAATTCTTTCCGAAAGTATTATGTGCAAAATACTAAACTTAATTATAAACCCGTTTGGTCATAGATTTCCCAAGTAAAATTTGAAAAAAAAGTTTGACAAATAATGTTTGTCTATACATGTCGTACTTCATTATTTGCAAATCACTCGCGATTATTCAAATACAGAGAAAGCAATTATTAGGCCGATTTGCATTATTATTTGAATCGGGTTTGAAAAAATTAAATGTTTGACCAAAGATTTTAACCTATTTACAGTATGCCGTGGGGTATCGTAATTTCTTTCTCTGTTTTACATAATTTTTATATGGTTGAACCTCGAAAGGGGTTTGTAAACTATTGTCAGTAGAATATGAAGTAATGAATATTTATTAAAAAGGATTAGACTGTTTCTTCAAGTCATGATCTTTATTCGATGTTTTCTAATCTTACAATTACAATCCAAGCCTAATGGTTAGTTTTCGATCCACAGTTTTGTGAAAAGGGGACTTATAGGTAGAAATTTTATTTATTTTAAAAAATAAAATATATTTCTCAAATGATATGATCAAAATACATGGTGAAAATTCACCAAAAATAATATTTGCAATGTAAAATAAATATTATTTTGTTGATAATTTCACACACACACCAAAAAAAAAAAAAAAAAAGGCGTTCTGACAAGTCTCAATAAAAAAGTGTTTTGTCTTGTGTCTCATAGGAAAGAAAATATTTTAAGTGAAATGAATATCCCTTTTGGCGCAACCATTGATGTATTTTTTGGATATTTATCCTTTCGTAGATTTTTTACTCTCAAAGATTGTTACATTCTTAGGGCTGGAATGGGAGGGAGGGGGCAAATATTTATTTTTGAGAATCTTGAATGATATAAGAAAAATAGAGTGTGGTTAGCGGAACAAATAAATATTTTACGCCCATATAAAATTATTTTGACGTGATTTATTTATTTATAAATCTTCTCCTTTCAAAGATAAATTATTTTTAACGCGACCATCGAAATTCTTTTGAATAGTGATAGCGTGAGCAGCTGACATGTAAAGCCCCCATATAAAATATTATCCTTTCAGTCGAGTCCTTGTGTGCTCCAAAGCGTACTTAGGGCATTCCTCAATAAAAAATGTTTTGGATCTTGCTATTGAAAAGAAATGCGATCAATAATTATGTTTGTGGCGACACAAATTCAAGTTTTCTTACGATTAGGTTATCATTTTCGTAGATCCTCGTCGCTTTCAAGAAGGATAACTTAGTTTTTGACGTCTAGTCGATGAAATTTTTGCCAAAAAGGTATTGAACAAGGGGGGGTCGGGGGGGGCAAATACTATATGTAGCATATAAATGATAGAGTCCGGAAGCAAAGTTAACCAAAAATTTCGAATAGTTATATACAATATTTTTTTGTAATCAAACAATGTCGAAATCTCTCGGGGCGAGGGATTAGGCGATTTTTGAGATCCACGTGAAAAAAAAAAGGAAAGGTCGGGTGCTATAGCAGCGAGTTGATTTAAATTCTGGCATTCTTTTGTTTTATAAAAAGTTGTAATCAATTTTTTTTTTATTTTTGTTAAATCAAGTTCAGCGTTCAATGGGGTCAGTTGATGTTGGTCATGAGAAATTGTTGTAATTTTTTTAAGAGAAAACTTAATCGCTGCCAAGGCATCGAGTTGGTTAAATCGAATTTTTTTTAGGTGATTTAATTTTGGGTAGAAAATTAAAAAGAAAAAAATTAAAAAAAATCGCAGCAATTTAAGTTTTAAAAAATGAATTTTTATTGGTAAATATTTTATAAAGATAACAAGAAGCAAAAAGTAAAAAAGTAAGTAGGGATAATTTAGGGTATGTCGCTGCATAAGCAGCGACTTATTAGAAAAGTTTAAAAAGAATTTGAAAAGTTGGTAAAATCGCTCCCGATAGGGGAGCGATTGGTTGTAATATTTTTTTTTAAAAAGAACAAATTTAGACAAATCGCGGCGATAGGCAGCGATTGCTTTTTTTCCCAAGTGGACAAAAGTCCGCTACTTTTATGAGGGGTGGTCAACACGACGAGTTTTTTCCCTTTTTGAATAAAAAGAATTTCATATACACCGTTTGTATTAAAATTTTTTGTTGTGGTAACATGGGGGTTTTTAACCCTTTAGGGGGGGTGTCGATGGGGACTCGGATAAAATATGGTCCCTTTCATTGATGCTTTGTTACTCAAAAGACTGAATATCAAAACTTCTCATACGAAATTGTTTGGGATCTTGTGTAATAAAGGAAAAAGAATTACGATGAAATAATTACTTTTGGTGTGACTATTTAAGTTTTTTGTTCTAATAGTGTATCGTGTTCGTGAGATCATCCCTTGCAAAAGGCAAACTACTTTTGGTCGTGGAGCTGTTGGGATTCGTTTCCATATAGTGACAGATGAAAAAATATTAATTACATGTAATCATATATATATATATATATATACCCTTTCGTAGATCCTTTCTTCTCAAGGGCTGCTACGTTCTCAATAAGAAATTGTTTTGGGTCTTACGCATGTATAAAGAAAAAAAAATCTTTTATGATCAATAAACTATTTTTGACGCAACTGTTGAAGTTTCTTCTAAATATTTATTATTTCGTAGATCCTCTCCTCTCAAAGACACACTACTTTTAGTGCGATCGCTGAATTTTTTTCCAAAATAGTGATACGTCGTAAAATACTACACGTAATCATATAAAATATATACCATTTCGTATATCCTATCTACTAAAAGATTGCTACATTCTTCATACGTCAATTCTCTTAGTACACCCGGGGGGGCCCGGCTTTGAGTTGCTGTAATTTATGGTGCTGATGAGCATTTTTGTAAAGTGTTTGGATGGAAGTGTACAAAGGTGCTATAGGGGGAGCCCTATTTGTTAAGACCAAAATAAACAAAAACAGAGTTCAAAAACTCATACGTGGGTAGAAATCCTAATTTAATAACCTTTTGTGCTTATAAGTTAGGGTGAGTCCAAGGTCAATCGCAAACGGGGTGCCTAGTCTATACTACAACATATTTTGTGATGTATCGAACCCTAAGTTTTGGACAAATTTTGTAGTTTTTTCTAAATATTTATTCTTTCTTGGATCCTCTCCTCTTAAATACAAACTCCTTTTTGCGTGACCATTGAAATTCTTTTCAAAATAGTGATACGTAGCAAAATACTACACGTAATTATATAAAATATATATACCCATTTTTAGTTTCTATCATCTCAAAGACCGCTACATTCTCAATAAGAAATTGTCTTGGGTCTTGTGTATAATAAAGAAAATATATTTTTACTATCAAACAACTACTTTTGGCGCGACCAATAAAGTTATTCCTGAAATAGTGATATGTAGCAAAATACTACACTTAATTATATAAAATATATACCCTTGCGGTAGTAGGGTTTTTCCCCTCTCAACACGTACTGAAAGGTTCTTAATTGAGGGAAAAGTTTTTTTGCATCTTGTGTATAGAGAAAAAATAGTTTATTAAAACCGATACTATTTTTTTTGGCACACATTTAAGTTATTTTCTAAAAAACATTATCCGCCTTGTGCAGAATCGTGGGGGGAGCCGCTTTGAAAAACAACGACGTTTTGCACGACTATAAACTTCTTCTGTGCAATAGTGAATTTGCAAAAGTACGGTAGGGGTACTAGCACGGGTAAACTACTTTTTTTTGAGTATGTTTTCCTGGTTATAGATGCCTCGCCGGTATTGTAGGAAGAGAACGATTACTTTTGACGGCGACTATTGAACGTGTCTGGGTTCTTGAATCAGTGGAGTTATGTAGCAAAAAATACTACACGTAATACTACTTTTTTTTGAGTATTTTTCCTTTAATAGATCCTCTCCTTTGAAAGAACAATTACTTTTGGCGTGATTATTGAAGTTCTTCTTGAAATAATGTACTCGACAAATATTAGGTGACGTAAAATCACTATAATAATATAATATCGGTTGTTCTTAGGATTCTTGTCCTCTAAAAAAATGTTACGCAAAAATGAAACAGAAGGATATGTCACTGGAGGAACGGGGAAAGGTTTTTAAGCCGGGGGGGAACATGAGGGTCGTGTATGAAAGGTTGTTTTGGGGTGAGTCCGTGGTAGGATTGGAGGAAGGGGATGGGGTAGGAATGTATAAGTTTGGTATGGTTGCTGCTTTGGGTAAGGTGTGTTGTTTGTATAGTAGTGTCTGCTGTAGGTTGGGAAGGGACTTATGAGGTCTTAGGGTGATTTGGGTCTGTGAGGATAACTGTCGGGGGGGTTTGGGGCGGGGGTAGTATAGTACGGAGTAGGATTAGCTGTTTGAATAAGGGATTGGTGAGGGTGTAAGGATCCTCGGTGGGAGGGATGGTGTAGAAGGGGGTTGGAGGGCGTGTAGTGTGGTGGATGGATGGTACATCGGGGTAGGGTCGTGATGGAGGTGAGGGGGAGTAGTTCTTAATAATACTCTTTTGGTCTCGTTATAGAGAAACAATATTTTTACAAGCAAAGAACTATTTTTTGTGGTGCGACTGTTGAAGTTATTTATGAATATTAGCCTTTCGTAGATTTTCTACGGTCTTAAAGACAAACTATTTTGGGCGTGCGATCGACTAAGTTCGGCTAAATCTTGATAAGTAGTGATACTGTAGTAAAATCTACAACGTAATCGGTAATAAAATAGTACTCTTGTGTCAGTAGATATTTTACGTCTCAAGAGTGTTACATTTTCAATAAGATTCTTTTTTTAACTCTTGTGTAAAAATAACTTTACGAATCAAATACCTACTGTTTTGGCTCAGACTGAGGAAGTTATTTTTCTAAGATTTTATTATTCTTTCGTGTTCTTCCTGTTAAAGACAGAACTGTCGGTTTTTGGTGCAACTGTCGGAAGTTTCTTCCCGAAATCTGAATGGGGACGTACAAAACGCTACACCCACCAATAAATTGAAAATAAAGTATTATCGAATTCACATTATTAACCGATAAATCTGTTCAGATGTCTTTTCGTTGTTGTCTTTGATTTTAGTTGATTCTAGGTAGAATCCTACAATGAGCGTTTCAGTTTTACGGACGTTCCTGTCTTTACTTTCTCTCAACTTCTTAGTATCTTTTTTCTCAGGATTGATTTCACTATTACAAATAATTTGCAAAATTCATCAATTCCTTAATATCTCGAAATATGTTCTTAACAAAAATAAACAAAAATATTTTTATGATCAAAGAACTATTTTTGGCACGAAAGTTATTTATGAATATTTATCATTTCGTAGATCCTCTCCTCTTAAAGACAAACTATTTTGGCGTGACCACTAAGTTCTTATTGAAATAGTGATACGTAGCAAAATCTACACGTAATCATATAAAATACATAATCCTTCGTAGATATTTACTCTCAAATAGTTACATTGTAAATAAGATTTTTTTTACTCTTGTGTATAAAAATAAATATTACGATCAAAGAACTATTATTGGCGCGACTGAGGAAGTTATTTTCTGAAGATTTATCCTTTCGTAGATCCTCTCCTCTTAAAGACAAACTGTTTTTGACGCGACTGCCGAAGTTCTTTCCAAAATAGTAATACGTAGAAAAACACTACAAGCAATCATATAAAATTAAACTATTATCGAATTCGCTTATTAATCGATAAATCTGCCGGATGTCTTCTCGTTGTCGGTGAATTTTATTTGATTCTAGGAGAATCCGCCAATAATTTCAATTTTACCTTCCTTCTTTTATCTTTCTGCTTCATCTTCTTAGTATATTTTTTCTCAAGATTGATTTCACCATTACAAATAATGTGCGAAATTCATCATCAATTCTCAATATCTCGAAATTTGTTCTCAAAAAAAAAAATCTTGAATTTTCTGTGAAGAAAAATAATGTCTTTACATATTACTTTTGACACGACTTCTGAAAATTGTCTCGCTGACATATGTCAAAATACAGTAAAACTTCGCAAAATGAAATACGTAATCATATAAAAACATTATTTTCATGATTAAGTATACGTAAGCAAAAATGTTCTTCTCCTAAATAAGTAAATTCAAATTAATTTAAAAAACGAAATACTTACTAACAAAGATAATTCATATTCACATTTCAAAGTTAAAATTCAAAAAACATAACCACTCGATCATATCCATATATCACAATTTTCATTTTCTCAATAAAGAAAATCCATGAAAGCAATAGATCAAGAAAGAAAGGAAATAAGTTCATTTTTTGGGTTGGCTAATATAGAATTTTTTTGGGTCTTGTGTATAGAGAAAACATATTTTTACTAACAAAGAATTATTTTTGGCGCGACTAGTGAAGTTATTTATGAATATTTATTCTTTCGTAGATCCTCTCCTCTTAAAGACAAACATTTTGACGCGATCACTAAGTTCTTCTTAAATAATAATACGTAGCAAAATCTACACGTAATCATATAAAATATATAATCTTTCGTAGATTTTTACTCTCAAAGAGTGTTACATTTTCAATTAGAATTTTTTTTGACTCTTGTGTATAAAAATAAATATTATAATCAAATAACTACTTTCGGCGCGACTGAGGAGGTTTTTTTTGAAGATTTATCCTTTCGTAGATCTTCTTCTCTTAAAGACAAACTGCTTTTGGCGCAACTGTCGAAGTTCTTCCCGAAATAGTAATTTGTAGCAAAACGCTACACGCAATCATATAAAGTTAAAACTATTATCGGATTCGCTTATTAACCGATAAATCTGCCAGATGTCTTTCGTTGTCGGTGAATTTTATTTGATTTAGGAGAATCCGACTATAGTTTCAGTTTTGCCTTCCTTCTTTATCTTTCTGCTTCATCTTCTTAGTATCTTTTGTCTCGTTACTGATTTCATCATCAATAATAATGTGCGAAATTCATCATTTCTCAATATCACGAACTGTGTTCTCAACAAAAAAAAATTCTTGAATCTTGTATGAAGAAAAATAATGTCTTTACAGATTACTTTTGACACGACTAAATTTGTCTCGCTGGCATATGTAAAACTTTACAAAATGCTATACGTAATCATATAAAAATATTATTTTCACAATTAAATATACGTAAGCTAAAGTGTTCTTCTCCTAAATAAGTGAATTCAAGCTAATTTGAAAAACGAAATACTTAATAACAAAAATAACTCATATTCACATTTCAAAGTCAAAATTTAAAAATATTTACCACTCATCATATCCATAAATCATAATTTTCATTTCTTAATAAAGAAAATCCATAAAAGCAATAGATCAAGAAAGAAAGGAAATAAGTTCATTTTTTGATTGGCTAAAATGAATCTTTTTGGGTCTCGTGTATAGAGAAAAAATTTTTTTACTATCAAAGAGTTATTTTTGGCGCGACTGGTGAAGTTATTTATGAATATTTATCCTTTCATAAATCCTCTCCTCTTGAAGACAAACTATTTTGGCGCGATCACTAAGTTCTTCTTGAAATAGTGACACGTAGAAAAATCTACACATAATCATATAAAATATATAATCTTTCGTACTTCTTTATTTTTAAAAATTGTTACATTTTCAATTAGAATTCTTTTACTCTTGCAAATAAAAATAAATATTATGATCAAATAACTACTTTTGGCGCGACTAAGGAAGTTTTTTTCTGAAGATTTATCCTTTCGTAAATCCTCTCCTCTTAAAGACAACCTACTTTTGGCGCAACTCCCGAAGTTCTTCCTGAAATAGTATTACGTAGCAAAACGCTATACGTAATCACATAAAATTAAAAATATTGTGGGATTCGCTTATTAACCAATAAATCTGCCAGATGTCTCCTCGTTGTCGGTGAATTTTATTTGATTCTAGGAGAATCCGACAATAATTTCAATTTTACCTTTCTTCTTTATCTTTTTGCTTCATCTTCTTAGTATATTTTTTCTCAATATTGATTTCACCATTACAAATAATGTGCGAAATCTTAATATCTCGAACTATGTTCTCAATAAAAAAAAACTTCTTGAATCTTGTATGAAGAAAAATAATTCCTTTACATATTATTTTTGACACGACTTTTGAAATTTGTCTCACTAACATATGTCAAAATAAAATAAAACTTTGCAAAATGCTATACGTAATCGTATAAAAACATTATTTTTACAATAAAATATACGTAAGCAGAAATGTTCTTCTGCTAAATAAGTAAATTCAAAGTGATTTTAAAAACAAAATACTTACTAACAAATATAACTCATATTCACATTTCAAAGTCAAAATTCAAAAATATTTATCACTCGATCATATTCATATATCACAATTTTCATTTTCTATCAAAGCAATAAATCAAGAAAGAAAGGAAACAAGTTCATTTCTTTGGATTGGCTAACAAAGAAAAGGTTTTGACATTTTCCCCTAATAGTATATACTATTATTATTCTTTCATAGGTCTTTACTCTCAAAGAGTGTTACATTTTCATTTAGAATTTCTTTTTGATTCTTGTGTATAAAAATAAATATTACGATCAAATAACTATTTTTGGTGCGATTGAGGAAGTTTTTCTTCTGAATATTTATCCTTTCGTAAATCCTCTCCTCTTAAAGACAAACAACTTTTGGCGCGACTGTCGAAGTTCTTCCCGAAATAGTATTACGTAGCAAAACACTATATGCAATCATAAAAAATTAAAGTTATTGTCGGATTCGCTTATTAACCGATAAATCTGCGAGATGTCTTCTCGTTGTCGGTGAATTTTATTTGATTCTAGGAGAATCCTACAATAGTTTTAGTTTTACCTTCCTTCTTTATCTTTCTACTTCATCTTCGTAGTATCTTTTCTGTCGATATAGATTTCACCATTAATAATAATGTGCGAAATACATCATTTCTCAATATCTCGAACTCTATTTTTTAACAAATATTTTTTCTTCAATCTTGTCTGAAGAAAAATAATTTCTTTACATTTTACTTTTGATAAGACTTCTGAAATTTGTTTCGCTGACATGTGTCAAAATACAGTAAAACTTTGCAAAGTGCTATACGTAATCATATAAAAATATTATTTTCACGATTAAATATACGTAAGCAGAAATATTCATCTCCTAAATAAGTAAATTCAAACTGATTTAAAAAATAAAAAAATTACTAACAAAGATAACTCATATTCACATTTCAAAGTCAAAATTCAAAAATATTTATCACTCGATCATATTCATATATCACAATTTCCATTTTCTTAATAAAGAAAATTCATCAAAGCAATAGATCAAGAAAGAAAAGGAAATAGGTTCATTTTTTGGATTGGCTAAAAAAGAAAAGATTTTGACATTTTCCCCTAATAGTATATACTATTATTACTCCTTCGTAGATCTTTACTCTCAAAGAGTATTACATTTTCATTTAGAATTCCTTTTTGACTCGTGTATAAAAATAAATATTATGATCAAATAACTATTTTTGGCGCGACTGAAGAAGTTTTTTTCTGAATATTTATCCTTTCGTAAATCCTCTCCTCTTAAAGACAAACAACTTTTGGCGCGACTGTCGAAGTTCTTTCTGAAAAAGTATTACGTAGCAAAACACTATACGCAATCATAAAAAATTAAAATTATTATCGGATTAGCTTATCAACCGATAATTTTGCAAGATGTCTTCTCGTTGTCGATGGATTTTATTTGATTCTAGGAGAATCCGACAATAGTTTTAGTTTTACCTTCCTTCTTTATCTTTCTACTTCATCTTCTTAGTATCTTTTCTTCGGTATTGATTTCACCTTTAAAAATAATATGCAAAATACATCATTTATCAATATCTCAAACTCTGTTTTTAACAATTTTTTTCTTCAATCTTCTATGAAGAAAAATAATTTCTTTACATATTACTTTTGATAGGACTTCTGAAATTTGTTTCGCTGACATATGTCAAAATACAGTAAAACTTTACAAAATGCTATACGTAATCATATAAAAACATTATTTTCACGATTAATATACGTAAGCAGAAATGTTCTTCTCTTAAATAAATAAATTAAAATAAATAAATTAAAACTGATTTAAAAAATAAAATACTTACAAACAAAGATAACCCATATTCAAATTTCAAAGTCAAAATTCAAAAATATTTACCACTCGATCATATTCATATAGCACAATTTTCATTTTCTTAATAAAGAATAGATCAAGAATAAAAGAAAA